>CM024759.1:47975757-48410821 GCA_014218235.1 Colocasia esculenta | reverse complement strand
TGGTCCCGACGCAATAAAAGCTCAATTGGTAAATGCCAAAACAACTTGATAAAAAATAATTGGTAAATGCCAAAATATTAGAGACAAATTCAGACAATTGCTAATACATGGGAATATACACATGAAGAAAATAAAAATATGCAGCAATAAATAATTAAATGCCAAGGGACTGTGGGGAGGGGGGATGTGGGGTAGGGGGGGACTGTAGGGGAGGGGGGACTGTGGGGGAGGGGACTGTGGGGGAGGGGGGAATGTGGGGGAGGGGGGGGGGACTGTGGAGGGAGGGGGGGGTCGCCTGTTGGGGGAGGGGGGTGGCATGGATGGGGAAGGGGTGCAGGGGTTGGGGACGGGAGGGGGAGGGGGAGGGGTGGGGCTGGATTAGGGACGGGAGGGGGAGGGGGGGGGGACTGACAGGGGGGGGGCTTGGAAGAGAGGGGGGGGGGGCGACAGGGGGGGCTGGGACGGGAGGGGGAGGGGGGGCCGAGGGAGGGGGGGTGGCAGGGGTGGGGAAGGGAGGGGGGGAGATAGGGGGGTGCGTGGACGGCCGGAGGGGGAGGGGAGGCTGACAGGGGGGAGAGGTGGGTCGCCTGTTGGGGGAGGGGGTGGTAGGGGGGTGGGGAGGGAGGGGGGGCTGGGGGACGACCGGAGGGGGAGGGGGGGCCGGAGGGGGGGGGAGGTCGCCCCTGTTGGGGGAGGGCAGTGGCAGGGGTGGGGAAGGGAGGAGGATGGGCGAGCGACAGGGGGGATGCTGTGACGGGAGGGGGAGGGGGGGTCACCGTTGGGGTGGTGGGGGGGGGGGGGGAAGCAGACAGGAGGGGGAGGGGGTCGGGAGGGGTGGGGGACTTCGAACGGGAGGGGGAGGGGGCGTCGGGGAAGGGGGAGAGGAGAGGATGGATACATACCCAGCGGCGAAAGAAGAACGGTCGGCGGAAACTGCGGTACGACGGCACCAGTGGCAAGCTCAGCGGTGGCGGCATTGGCGGGGCCGGTCGTGGTGGCCAGTGGTGGCACTGCAGGCGACGAGCGGCGCGGCGACCGGCAAGGGGCGCGGCGACCGGTGAGAGAGAGAGAGAGAGAGAGGAGACGAGAGAGAGAGAGGAGAGAGAGAAGGAGAGAGAGAGAGGAGAGGAGAGAGAGAGAGAGAGAGAGAGAGAGAGGAGAGAGAGAGAGAGAGAGAGAGAGAGAGGGTGGGTTGGTTTCATGGGGATGGCGGGGGAGGAAAATGGTGGGAGTACCGACGGCACTTCCGACGGAAATATTTCCGTCGGAATATCGTCGTAATATTCATTACCGATGGATTTTTCCGACGGAAATATTTCCTTCAGAAGTTTCGATTATTTACTGACAGAACTTTTTCTATCGGAATATCCATCGGCATTTCTGACGAAAATATTTCTATCAGAAATATCCATCGGTAATGGTGCTTTTTCTTGTTTTGAGTCAAAGAGGACAAGAGAGAACAATTGAAGTTGACAAGAGGAATTGTTGAAGTGGCCCGAAGGCGCAGTCGAATTGTCACAAAGGGCCCATCGAAGTTCCCACGAGAGGGCCAGTCGAAGTTGGCCAAAGGGCTAGTCGAAGTGTACTTGAAATAGGAAGGGAAATGGGTCTATGAATAACTCAAGCATGCATCAGACCCAATGATGCCAATAGCAAGAGTTCAATGGTGGACATAACTTGATATTTTTTAGAAAAATCATACTAGTTTCCAACAGGATGTTGTTGAAACCAACACATGAAAGAACTTGAAGGTTGCACTTCCAGTCTAATAGTTCTAGAAATGCATAGATCAAGACAAATCAAAGGGTTCCTTTATGGAAAGATCTGGGAACTCTGCACTATTAGTTAGAAATGGGATAAACAAGTGGGGCTACGATGGAGTGATGATCAAGGAATCCCAAACACCTTACTGGGATAGAAGTTAGGCAAATCAAAGGCACTCAACTGGATTTCCATCATGGAAAGAATCAAGGATACTCAGAATAGGAATAAGCATTTTAATTTGTGCCCAGGAAAATTATCTTTTAGAGTGGCTCTTTAGATCCTCTCTTATATCATAATGTAGAGGCTAGAGGAAGAAGATGAACTCCTCCAAGCTCCAAGCTCTATAGTGGGTAGCATTCAAGGATGAGCGAATAGGAGCTCTAAAGCTCCAGATCACCTTTGGCTCTCCTCAAGTAAACGTAGAAGGTATAAAGAAGAAAGGCTCCAGACGGCCTTTAGGGGCAAGAAGAAGTATAAGGTTCAGCCAAAAAGGCCACATGGGTTTATTTTAAGGGTTTTTGTCAAGTTTAAGGCCTTTCTTTATTTCATGTAAGAGGACAAAAAGACAGTCAGGTCCATTTGGCCATACTGGGTCATGCGACCATGCCCACCCATTGCCATTGACATATCTAACCTTGACTTGTTCTTGAAATAGGCCAAGATCCACCATACCTGAGCCATATCTATGTTGAGCTTTTCTAGGGAAAGGACAGGGATAGGTAAAGAATTACACATGCCTTTTCACAATGCTTGTCCTTATGCTGCCATTGATTAGAGACCAAGCTCCAAACTGATTGGTGTTCAAGGGCTACATCAATTGCTATTGAAGCCATTATTGATTGTGGAAAGAGCATCATATCAATTTTGCATAAGTCAATCGATTTGTGACTAATAAGATGCAGAGACAATCGATTGTTGACTAAAATGGCAACGATCGGCATAGGACAATCGATTGGTGACTAACAAGGCAATCGATTGACACAGAGACAATCGGTGGTGACTAATAGGGCAATTGATTGCCATATAGACAATCGAGGGTTATTAACAAGACAATAATTGGTATAGGGAGAATCGATGGTGACTAACAGGGCTAGATTGACATAGAGAAAATTGATTGGTCATTAAATGATTGATTGCTGATGGACAAAACAATCGATTGGCCATTAAAACCATTGATGGTGACTCAGGCCATCGATTGGTCAAGAAAATACCTATTGGTAGAGGAAATATATCGATTGGTGATGGAAACATAGATTGGTCCCAAAACCATCAGATTAGTGATTTGAGATATCGATTTAGTGACCAAATCTAAATGTCTTCCAATTTGTGATCATTCTAGCGATTGACCTTCTGGTCCTTTCCATTGAGCTTGTAAATTGGAATCGATTGGTGACTAAGTGTTTCAATTTCTGAACAAAGTATCTAGCAACCCTTCTGTTTGGTGTGTACTCACACCAATTGTTGAACAAGGGTGTAGAAATCATCTTTAGTATTACAGATGAACTGATTATGGACAAGATGTAATTAAGATCTCAAAGGTTTTCCAACCAATTATTCCTCATAAGCCATTAGCCTTGTTAGTTTGGGTTTTTTTTCATTTGTCTGATTCATAGAATTCTAATCATTGGCCTGCATGGGTAGCCCCAAAACCATACGTTCTCATTCCTCTTCCTAAATTTCCCACTCATTATATGCTCGCTTTCATTGGTGGATCCTTTGCCCAAAGAAAATCTTAATAAAATGTCTTTGCCTAATCATTTTCTATTTGTCCATGTTTTAAAGAGTCAGGTTGTACAATATGTTTGTGTGTCCACAATTCCAAGGTTGGTTGTCGACAGACGACTGACTTGGTGATATATCAAGTTTCTATGATGAAAACTTGGCACAATAGTTGTCGAGAGACCCATCAAGACTTGTCGATAGGCAAGTTATCTATTGACAAACACATGTAATCTGTTGACAGATATGCTCATGTTTTAGGAACCAGCATTTCAGTGATGAAGCATTTGGCATTTTATTGAACTCCTACTCTAAGCTTCACATGATTTATTTATGCCAAAAGTTTATCTTACTATTTGAGCCCCTATAAAATTAGGGTTTACTATCCTTCAAATAAATCCTACCACCTCTTTCTTATCAATTCTCACAAGTACTAATGAGGCTTTCTTCTTGGCACTATCTCCTTAAATTCCTACTTGAATCCTTACATAGTTATTTCCATCCATTTATGACATTAGTTTATGATTTCCAAAATTTGAGTTGTTACACACACCCTCCCCCCACAATTCCCACCCCCTTACCAACTCACCTACCAAAAAAAAAAAAAATTTCCTGTTATTATATTATTCTTTACTTTATTTTGGCCCATGAATTCCACTATTGACCATTAATTAAACTCATTATGTATTTTTTATTGAGTTTAATTTTACCATTTATTCTTTAGAACTTAAATGAATATGACTTATGTATTTAATTTAATAATTTTCGTTGCTACAGCAAGGGACTGATCATCCCGGCCCTCCCATGGGTCAGGCTATCAAACCAACCTGGATACAAATGGGGCGAAAAGCACGGGACGTTGCAGTAAGATTTTACTCAAAAACTTTATAATTACGTCATATTGATTTTTTTTGGAATTTTTACAGAGAAACCCTTAAAAACTATTGATATTCTGGATATCACCTTAGAATCTTCATAATTCTTAAAACCCATGAAATCCATGATTGTTCGAAAGGCAACACCCTTTCATCAGCAAGAAAGGAGTGAGGGGGGAGAGAGAGAGAAAAAATAAAATTATAATTTATACATTTAAAATAATACTTTAAATTTAATATTTAAATTTATTAACAGAGTTTTAAATAGAATATTCCATCTATTGATGCCTTTGTAGATGGCAACTGAATATAGGGGGGTTACTCATGAACCCAAGTAGATTTGAGGGTGGTTTATGAGTTATGAAAATTCCGGTCGAGGGGATAATATGTAAAAATCAAACAAAATTTTTTTGCTTCCTCTCGGTCTTCTGTGTGGCCATGAATTTTATTTACAAAGTAGGAAGAGAGCACCTATATATATATATATCGTCGCCAATAAAAGATATGCACCCAAATTTCCCTTTGCTAGCATGGAGTGCTCTATCTTTTTCATCTTTTCTAGGAATGGAAAGATTAGCTTCATCTCTTAGAGGGTAACTTTCTTACCTACCAGGGTGCCAATGGAGGTAGATGGTATAATTTCGTCCTAGTTAGGTGAGATCTATTGCTTTTATTATCAAATTAATAGAAAACCATACCGGAAAGATTTTCCTCATATTTTGGTCAAAACATGTTACAAATATTTGCTCATTATGATCTCCTTTTAATTAGAGGTGGAACGAGGTGTACGTGTTGTGGATATACCTCTTGCTTAATTGGGAGTGCTTCTGTTGTCATTAACACACTGGATATGTATTAGGGAAATCTGATAAGGTTAGTTTAGAGGGAAGGGAAGACGTAGTAAGAAATGTATCCGTTGTGGATATTCCTCTTGCTTAATTGGAAGTGCCTTGTTGTCATTAACATAGTTTGGTGTGGCAAATCGAATCGATCCGATTCAGCCGAATCGGATCGAATTTGAAGAAATTTGATTCGTCCGATTCTCATCGAATCAGATTGATTTCCATCCGATTTTCATGCGAATCGGGCTGATTCAGGTGAATCATGGTGGATCAGAAAAAACTCGATTCGCTCCGATTTTCCGATGCGACAATTAATGACTCGTTAACACTGGATATATTGACCGTGTTATGAAGGAAACAATTGTGCTGTAGATATATTCTATGGAGTTATAAAAGGCAACCTTCCACTGTTTGTATCATGCATGCTCATTTTTAAGAGAGATTCCTTTCTCTTCTGCAGTTGTACTAATGGGGAACATCAGTATGCTTTGGTGGAGTTTGTTCTTCTTCTCTTCTTTTCCGTTTTTGGGCAATGGAAGTGGTGGCGGGGACCCAGCAATATTGGCCATGAAGCAGCGCTCGCATGTCAGAAAGGAGGCAATAATCGAGACATTTGAAGTAAATATATTCATGCTTGCCGTAATATCTTCATTTTCAAATATGGATTAGTGCACATGATTTTGTGAACAAAGTCCTCCTGTGATTGGTTTTGCAACACAGGGCAAACTTGTCCTTAATTTCTCCCCTTTGTACTTTGTACAACTACGATCTGTACTCTTCTTTTAAAATTGTCTCCCAAGAACAAAGAACGTAATGGATAGCATTGGATAGTATCATACACGATAATTCGATATACAACCTATGGTTGCACCACTACCTACCATGTAGAAGCGTATACGATTTATTAATTTTTTAAATTTATTTATTTATTGAAATAGTAGTGTATTATATTATGGGAGTTGAATTCTTGACATTATCTTTAAAAAATAAATTTTTTATTTTTGCAAATATGTTATCGATAGAAGTTGAATTACTAATCTCCTGATGCACGTCAGATTGCCCAACCAACTTCTCATGTGCAATAAGATGTGTGTATTAATATTGAATTAAGAAAATTTGGTTGAATCTTATGAGGTAAGATTTTGTTTCACTATAATTATTGCACCATTAAGATTGATAGATGCCAGTAAGAACTGTCCAATGTCGTGTCCGCAGGATCCAAAGAGAAATTTGTGTATATCTAATGATTCTCCAAAAACACGTCTATTCATTTGACCTCAAAATTAATGATAAAGTATTGATTAATTGGTGATAATTTTTATGTCTTTTAATTTGATTTCAAGTACTAATGCTGTACAGAATTGTTAATTAAAGTTGTTAACAAAGGGTTTTCCATCGGATCACGTACTTTTTAATTAAAGTTATCGGTGGTCAAGTGCAATATAATTCATATTTTATTCCTTGCGTAGACACATAAAATAGGGAGACGTTAAACTTTGTTATAGTACTTTAAGTCGAGCAGCCGAAGTTCCAATTTTAGAGCACAAGATGCAATAGGAGGTGGTTTTCAAGTACATGAAAGTGTTACAGTTTAGTAATAAATGATATATATTCTTCATGAGATTGTATTGGAGACACTCTAACCGATCCATGAAAATTAGCACTTGCAACATCGATCAAAATCGTATATTTTTTAGAGTACAAAAATTTATTCCTAATTACATTTTGGTTTAACATTAGTGACTACAACAGCAATCAATACAGTTGAAACTATAGATAGAAGAATTTGAGGGATAACTTATATATATGTATATATAATGATTTCACAATGAAAAATATTTATCCAAAATAAAGTGCATTTGCTTTAGCAATAGCAATGAGCAGCTGAGAGGACCTCGGTTGGGTCGATCGGTTAGAACTCTTGCTTAAAAGCAGGAGGTCCCGAGTTCGATTCCTGGGGGGGGATTTACCTGATTTACATGTAATCCTCGAGGTGTGTAGATCCGGGGTTTTTCCAGTCAAGTGGGGTAAAGGCAATACGGGTACACGGAAAGTAGGAGCTGCCAAGTCCTAATCTTGGAGTTCACGAACACCAATCCTTGAGCCCACAAAACCACACGGGACGGGATTTCCTCGTTATCAAAAAATAAAGCAATGAGCAGCTAAGACTCCATCTAATTGTGGAAGATTAAAATGGAAACACAAAACAAAGGATGTAAGAATAGCCCAAGGGTTTTCTTCCATTTTGTCCATCAAAAAAGGTCTTCTGTTGTAGTTAGTAACTTTAGAGAGTTTATAATGAAATAGTGAACTTTTCAAAGTTCTTCTAGAATTTACAGAACTATGTGGTCCAAATCATGTGACTTTCAATTCTTAAGAGCTTTGAAATCCAAATGTGAAAAAAAAAATCTTCATTTTACTCCCAAAATCAAGAGTTTTTTATACAGAGTAAATATGCTTTTCAGAATCATGTATAGACCGCCATTAATGTGATCTTTTTTATAGTTTGCTGGTGACGTTGTTGACTGCGTTGATATCTACAAGCAGCCAGCTCTTGATCATCCGTTGCTAAAGAATCATACAATTCGGGTAAGTGTCTTTTTTTTCCCTTCTTCCATAGGCAATTCTGAATAATCTCTACATCTTGTTTATTATTTATTTAGCAACGGAGAAGTATATATCATGCCTAATATACTGCTCTATATGATAAATAGAAAACAGTGCAACATCAATAAATTTGTTTGTTATGATATAGACGAAGAAAGTAAAATGTTAAATTTATATTAGAATTGAACCTTGAAAAGGGAAGTCCAACACTGAATCAAACTCCCCTCCTGTTGAGCTATAGCATCTTGTCAACCTGAACTTATTAATTTTCATGCCTATAGCTGTATTTCTGTTCATAAGATGAGAAACATATTCTTAGCAACATACTAGCTTTCACAGTTCACTTGATTAACTGATGCTTTCATATATCTAGTCAGCTATTTCGCTAAGGAATGACAAATATATCAAAATTATACATAATTTTTTATGTCCGAAAAGCTTATTGAAGAATGGTTGGTAAGAAAAGATAATTTGTCCACCTTCTAATTAAACGAAAAGCGTAGTTTCAGGTGATAGTCTGGTATTACTTTTCATGGATGAAAAAATAATTACTCTGATTTGTATAAGAGAAACATTTAGTACACTTGGCTATTGAACATTTTTATGCACTTTAACCATCTTATTGACCAATGCATCAGGGGCACATGGTGTCTATCTAATAAAGAGGCTAAAGTGCCTGAGAAAATGCAGTTCTCAAATGTACTAAGCTTTCCTATTTGTATGTCTTTCCAATTGCAGAAAGCCATTGAAGATCTATTTTTGTTTTTGAACGGATAACCAGAAGCAATATGTATGTTAGCCTTGTCGGCAAACTTTGTCATTAGTCCGGTTTCAAATGAAAAGTTTATGTACGGAGAGCTACCATTTATTTCAAGAGTTGTTTGTTATTTTTTTTAAAAAAATTGGTAGTAGGGTGGTGCCTTCCAGCTCCATATACAAAGTGTAGTAAATTAGTACAAAGTCTTTAGTGATAGCTTAACCGCATGAGTGACGACAATAGTACAAAATAGCCACATCAAAACAAAATTAAGAAGACCAATTTGTACCACAATTAAGGTGGTTATCTCTTACTAAGGAGTGCCCTTGAAGCTTCAACCTTACAGATGTTACTTAATTTTTCACGTATAGTATAAGACCAATTGATGTTGAATTTCGCAATCCTTGCTTGTTTTGCCAATTAGTAGGCAATAGTATTTGTCATTCTACCATTTAGAATTACTCTATGGAGGGGCCATGTAGCAAGCATGTTATTTATCTCTTCCACAATTCCTTTGATTTTTAAAAAGGTATTATCTAGTTCTCATATAGCTTTTATGACTACAACATTATCTCCTTCAATGATTAAGCCATCAAAACTTTGATCTCTGAATTGTTTTGTGCTAGCTAAATAGAGTTTGGCAGCTAATATTTCTGCTTTGAGGACAAGTTGCTCCTATTGACAGTGAGAAACCCTCTTTATTTCTCAGGATGAACCTTCCTGGGTGCACCATTTCTTTGTCTTCCTTTCTAGCTCCATGAAATTACCCTTAATCCATCCCTTTTCTGATTTTTTCGACCAATCCTTGTTGCATGTTTCTCCAGCTTGCAGATCACAATATGAACATAGAACTAGCTAGTGGTGCCGTACTTATAATATGTTCCCTTTTGAGTTTTCAAATATTACACCAGTCGCTATAGTATAACTATAAATATTAATTGATAAATTAAAGCTAACTCTGCCCATTCCTCCTTTCTAAGTAGTATAGTTTAATGCAAGAAGAATTATTTTAATTTTAATTATTAGAATATCAATTTATTACATCATTTGATAAGAATTAAACTTTTAATATTATTTTCATAAAAAAATTTAAGAAAATTTCTTATCAATCTATTTCGGGTTAGAGATGAATTTCTGACCCTTTCTTAATGTACATGGGTGCTTTCATTAAATAACTCTTTGGTATACAAGAAGAATATGGTTTTTATTATACACAAGAAATAGTTCAGTGGTTAAAATCATTCAACATGTAACTTAAACCTTAGATTGAAATCTTCATCCTTACATTACCAATCAAAAAAAATAAAAAGGGATTGTTTTATCTACTCGAGTAATCTTTTTTTTTTTTTACTTATGGACATATGCTGCAGATGAAGCCTACCAGCTTTCCAAAGATACCAAGAAGATGGAGGGCAGAAAATATAAATGTTTCTGTGGTGGAAGGCCCCCAGTTTCCATGGCGCTTGCCAAGAAGCTGCCCAAAAGGATCCATTCCTATCCCTAGAATGCGAGGAGGACTGAACGCATCCGCGAGTGATTCTATTGTACATCCTCGACATCCACTTGCGCAAAGAGGAATTAAGGACAAGAAAGATAATCTTCGTAGATTGCATGAGGTAATTCATTATTAGCATGCATATTAATTATCTACATTTTAGACCATTATAGCAAGAATGGCATGAGTTACGTACTGCTTATCTAAATTTTTCCATAGTAACTAATAAGAGAAAATTTACCATACAGTACTACGTGACTACAATAAGTGAATTTCTATATATAGGGAAAAACATAATTATATCCAAAATAAATATAGAAATATCACATATGTCGTGAAATTTTTGCCTCGTCAAATGTAACCCTTATCATCACGAACACTCCTACCGCATGTGGTTAGATGAACAGGTGGGTGAGGCTAACCAATCCCTATCTCCACACCACTCTCTCCCACACATGTACATGGTATTTTGGTACGGATATATATACTCTTATTTTCAAAATCATTTAATGGGCCCATCCATAACTTAACGGAATAATCTCTAAATTCCAATGGCTAGTTAACCCAGGGGAAGGAATATCACCAATGCATTTTTTCAAGAGTTAAAGTATATATATGCCCCTAAAAACTATTGTATTCTCACATATATCCTTCAAATCTTTACCTCATCAACGACACCCTTATAACTGACTCGACTATGTCTTATTTGTCTATAAGGAATATCTCATAAAAGAACAGATAGATTAATTATCTCAAAGGTGAGAGGATAAGATCCTTATAGTCTCTCTAATATCTTTTCCAATTTCTCTCTCTCTCTCTCCTATACCTTTTTTTTTATTGGACAATCTAGTGGTCAAAGATTACAAACAAATAACTCTAAAACCAGTGCACCGAGGGATCAATCCCTCGGTTCTTTATTACAAATTGGAGGTGAAACGTCCTCTAATGTGATTTCACCACCGCCCCACTCTCCACCCCTATCTCACTATGTATCATTCTACCCCCTCAGCCCCCCCCCCCCGTCATCTTTCTATCTCCCCTCACCACCAATCATTCCATCCACCTCTCTTTCTAACATTCGGAAGGGACATCCCCGTTACCACCCTTGCATTACTCTCTCTCCCTCACACCATTAGCCATACACTAGCCATACACTAGTATTGCCTTCTTCTCCATTTGTGTTTCTCTCTCTTTTTTAGCCTAAGGGGAAATTCCCTTCCGCACCCTTCACTCTCTCCATCTCCGTTGCACCATTGTCCCTACACCATTAGTGGCTTCTTTTCCATCTCTCTATACATCACCAAACTACACCACTCTCGCTCTATTGCTTTCACTAACTCTCTCTCCATTGAAGGAGTCAGAGAGAAAGAAACCGCCCTCCAATGTCCATGCACCATTGTTCCTTCCCCATCCCTCTCGCTCTTTGTGTCTCTCTCTACCCTTCCGTCCCCCCCCTTACATTTCTTTATCTCACACATGCACACAAGATGGCATCGAGGGGTGAGATCCCCTTCCAATCTCTCTCTCTCTCTCTCTCTCTCTCTCTCTCTCTCTCTCTCTCTCTCTCTCTCTCTCTCTCTCTCTCTCTCTCTCTCCATAGCCTTGGTTCTTCTTCTACAACCAAAGGCCCCTCTATGGTGTCTAAGAGTCGCACATTGCCCCCCTATACTAGTTAATTATTGAGCTTCAAGAGAACTCTCTCCAGTGGCTAAGGGTCATAGGTTGCTCCTATGTGTTAATTGATTATCAGTTCTTTCTTGAGACCCCGTTATGAGTGGCTAAGTAGGTACTCGCCTAATGTTAATCGACTATAGGGAGAGGTTAATTGATTAACAGGTCCCCTGGAGAGACATCCTCCCAATGACTAAGTACAAAGGTGTCCCTATTGTGATAATCAACTATGTCTGGGGCTGACACAAACTCGAAGCATAAGTTGACCCAGCTCTATAGGTACCCACCATCCTAATTCAAGAGAGTATTCTCCAATGTGATGAGGGAGCCATGGACGGACCTAATGAAGAACCAGTGGGGTCATGTGACCCCACTGGATTTTTAAAACCCTATTAATGAGTCTAAATTTTTTCATTACATTAACTTGGTTGAAATTTTTTCTAAAGGGAGTGACCCCACTAAAAATTTTTCTGGATCCATCTATGGAGGGAGCAACCCAAGATCGTGGAGGCCCATTCAAGACAATGTCCTTTGTGTCGTGTCATTGGGATTTCATTTATCATTACATATACAGCAATCACATACATAAATTATCCAAATTCTTTATAATGAAGTGGAACAAGTATGTATATTCTTCTACGACTTTTGAAGGAAAATGCATCTTAGTCATTTCTCCACTTCCATGTTATGTATACCTGATGCCTTCACACATTGCAGTCCCGGCCCTAAGTTCCCTATTCCTTCTGATAGGTTGGATACTAGTTTGCCATTTTAGAACACATATGCATCTTTTTCTGATTAAGAGGATAACAAGGAAATTAAATTCTTATACACAAGCTTCCCCATCTATTATTCTGCCATTCATTGTTTTTGGGACCATTCCTTCTACATCACTGCCATTACATGTTTAGTATCTTCCATATTCATCATGCACAATTAGAATTGGTATTTTGGGTCCATTCAATCTATTGACACTATATTCCTCATGTACTCCAACCCCTTAATTGCAATCATCATTGATTGCTTGTGCGTTGATATTGCTGTCTTTTTGTTGTTGACAAGTATCAGTTATTTGAAATGACCAAGAGTCCTGAAAAAACTTCTCATGTGTCAATGTTTGATTATCACTTTGTTAGATATGTTTCAGTTGACTTATGTGGTTCATGACAGAACAATATTCGTGGAACATGACTAATCCTGATTAATCTTTAAATATTCTTGTCATTGTGATCAGTATGCTATGGTCCGTATTCCTCTTCCGGAGATATATGGTGCAAGAGCTGTCATCAATATACAATCCCCAAGAGTGGATGGACATAACGAATTTAGCCTTGGCCAGATTTGGGTTACCTCAATGGATTCTAAGACCTCACTGGAAGCTGGATGGATGGTAATGTTTCTACCTCTGTGTGCAAACATCATATGAAGATGTTAACGAGTGACTTCTCATATTCTTATTTCCTTTCATGCCATTTTCTCTTGTTCCCCTTCATCGTAAAATCATCATTATCCACAGATTTTGTTGTAGTCATGATCCATTCCTGCCGCAGTTTATGGGAGAAATAGTCCCTTTATTAGTTTAGAAGTGGCAAAAGCAACCAGGGGCGGAAGCAGGATGGAACATAGAGGGGGGCCGAAGTAAAAAAATATTAAAATAAAATAAAATATAAGAGGGGCTAATTTGAAATTTTAAAAAAACTTAATACAAAAAATAAAAAAACATAAAGAGAGTCAAAATGGTGGGGGCCACCCCCACCATTAACGTGGGTCCGCCCCTGAAAGCAACACCACCACATTCATGGACAAGTTAAATGGTATCTCATGCAGCCTCAAAGATGAGACTAACCTCAAGCAATATGTTATGCCAACCCCGTTTCTAAGTCTTAATTACATGTACATCGTCCCCATCATTTACTTATAACTGCTACTTTTTTTATAGTTTTAGTCCCTATAATCTTTAGCAATTAACCATTGATCACTAGATTTAAAGAACTTATTTTTTCTTGGAAGAAATATGTGGTATGTAGCCTTTACAATTATCTCTATCGGCAGACGTTGTCAATACAAGAGATAATGTTGTTGTATCTAGCTATTGTGAAAAGCAATGCTTGTATTTTTCATGTCGGTAGCACTTCTCCAGACTTTTATCATTCTGTTGTACAACTATGAAAATATGCTACAGTTGTCCGTTTGTTATTTCTCATTTGTATGTGAATCAAATATGATGATTAAACTCAATTTTAGGTGAACCCACAATTGTATGGTGACGACAAAACAAGGCTTTTTACACTCTGGACGGTGAGTTAACTATTCATTAAAGTTATTCATTAATGTACCACTTCTGTGATAATCTTCATCCTTTGTTGCAACGTTATTATTATTATTTTGCTTATTTCTAGCTATTTTGTCCTTCGAGTAGAACAATACTCTTGGTATTCTTTTGATCAGAAGAAACAATACTCTTCGAAACTATACTTCATCTTAGGTATAAATTGTTTTGATCTAACTTTCGCAGTATTATATTAGTCTTAAATTCTAATGGTAATGTGGAGAAGAAGGCAACTAATTTATTTGAAAATGCACACTTAAGAAGATTAGTGTGCAGACCCCATAAAGTGGAGCTACTATTATGCATGAGGGCAAGTCAAGGATAGAAATGAATTGAGTAAGTCTTACATAAAACAATGTCATATATTTATTAATTTGTATATGTGAGATGGTGTTACACAACTTTTGAGATGTCTTTTGAGCACACTATTACCCAAAGTGGGCTTATAAACTTGACCATACATAGCAGAAAAAAGTTATATTTCCTCTGCACCACATTTGTTTGAGACAACTTTTCGACAATGAATCACATAATGATTTGGTCAGCGACAAACAAGGAAGTGCATTTCCACTATATTTTCTTCTTCTGGTGACGGGGAGGATGGGGATGAGAAAATTGGAACAGGAGTAGGTTAATAGATTTTGGATAGGTACAAAAGGCAAATCTTTTCTAATGAATTTTGTTGAGGGGGGATTCCATCACTAGGGGCCCAACATTCACAAAAAAAAAAACAAGACCTAAGGTGGCCCCAATAAGGTGATGGCCCGCCAACGACCATCATTACCGAGGCCCATGGAAGCACAAACTGGCTAAAGGACCCAAGCACCCACCACAACCCTTGGGCGCCCTCACTTGATCACTGAGCACTTCACTATTGAGGGCCATATGGTTGGGAGCTCCCCATAGGCATCCCTGTGGCTGAGAGACCCTTGGTGCCAGGGATCAAGACAGAACAACACCCAAACCCAGTACATGAGCAAAAAGAGAAACAAGTGACCAAAAACTTTATGGTGATGGGACATCTCTGTCAGATAGGACTTAGAGCCCCCCTTTGCTTCATAGAATCTGCCCCCAAAAAGGTGCATCATTAAGCATCATTGCACATGGGGATCTCGCAAGAGGAAGGACTCCTGATTCTAGGTACTGCTCCCCACGGAAGATGCTTGTCACCAACATCCCCCGCACCTCTCTTAGACGATCCCGTGAGTCATGTGGGCCAACAGAAGAGGGAGCATTCCTATATAACAATAGGAGGATCCTACCTAAAAGGTAACAAAAAAACACCACGTTAAGAGTTAAGGCCTAGGACCTCCCCTCTCCATCTAGTGTTGTTTGTAGGAAAGCGAGTGGAAAGCCCTTATGGTGCGAAGGAGCAATGAGAACAATAGGCACTGTGAAAGAGGAAGGATCCCAGCTAAAGGTGAGCTGGTGAATGCATCACACTCGGTTTTAGGTCCTCATGCAGCTGCCAACAACGGCACTAATACCGACCCTTCTGCATTGGAGGGTGACTCCCACTTTGACATATGAGGCCTTCCATAAGTCACTGTGTCCCCATCCGAGTTCACCACACTTGAAGGAAGGCAAACATTCTTCAAGATGTTGTCGAGATGCACTACCAAAGGGGACACTTATTAGGCACCCTAGTCCACAGCCCCACGGGTAGAAGCCTTGCGTGCAGGTGGCTAGACTGTCGGAGGGTGCTTCACTCTGTAAGACAAGAGCATTATGGACAAGGATCCGCTCATAGAGCAAGGGACCTCCTCCCTACCATGGGGGTAGTGAATCGCTCACCAACACCACTGGTCTATTTGACACTAGGGAGGAGAGGATATGTGCAAGGCCGCCTCTAGGGAGGACACTCCCACCACCCTTTCACATTCCAATGACATGATGTTGGCCTTCCTCCAGAGGTTCAAGTGGAGAATTACATATCATGAATGCCCCCTCTAGGCCCCACAACTTGAGTGTAGACACTACCATGTTGGTAGGAGGAGGAGGAGTCCCCCTTCACATAGGAATTTCTACGCACTTCCCTACTGGTAAGGCTTCAACTCCACATACTGAAGCCCTAATATAGGGGAAGGTACCTAGTAGATCACTTAGACAACTTTGAGGCATAAATGATGCTCCACGGGTCTCCGACACCATTAAATGTTGTGCTTTTGTGACCACCCTATCACAGAGCCCACTGGCATGCTTTCGGTCTTTTTCTCCTTGGTGCACTTCCAGATTTTGCCAATTGATAGCACCATTTAAAGTGAGGTTCACCAGGAGTGGTTGCCCAAGAACAACATCTAGCCTTTTTTCCATGAGGCAGGACCTAGGTTTGAGGCCACGAGACTTTACATGATGCTTTCAGACTGAGGTCCTCCGAATCCCCCTTCTCAATGTTGCCTAGGCCATCAGCACCCATATCACCTTCACGAGGAAGGAGGACCTTCATAGCGAGTTGGTCTTGAAGCCTCCCACCACCTCCACCAACCTCATGATCCTAAAGTTGTAGTACATTGAGTACAAGGAAATATACTCTGCATGCCAGAGTAGGGTTGTAAAGGGGAGGTCGAAGGACAAGAAGAACCCCTCTGACCAGCCCTCCAAGTCCAAAAAGAAAAAGAACTATGAGGTAGGTTGTCATGATCCTTCAAGGAGGTTTGACAAGTATACTCCTTTGGCGATCCTTGTTTTTGGGATTTACTAGGAAATCAATGGAATGGACCTCCTCTGGCTCCTACAGCCTTTGAGGACCACTATATGGAAGCACAACAACGATAAATATTGCCACTTCCACCTAGATCATGGGCACCTCACCAACGACTGCTACCACCTCCGGCATGAGATTGAGGCACCTATCTATGACGAATACCTTGATCACCACCCCGCCAATCACCCATGCTCCCCTAACAAGCCCCTAAAGAGATCGACAACTGTCCCTGTGAAATCCAATTCAATGTGGTCGCAGGTGAGCTGACATCAGGAGGCCATACACGACACCAGAGGTGAGGAGCCTGAACCCCCAGAAAAGAGGAAGCAGGAATTGGTCTTCTATGAAGAAAACCTCTTAGGGGTGATCTTCCCCCATGATGACTCCCTTGTGATCTCTACCACCATTAATCGTTGCACCGTGCAAAAGGTCAAGGATGACAATGAGAGGGCACCCAACGTCCTCTCCTATGAATGCTTCCTTAAGATGAAAGAAGACCTAGTATGTTCTCTCTCAATTCGCAACCCACTTCATGGACTCAATGGACACATCTCTCACCTCAAAGGCATGGTGACTTTTCTGATTACCCTTAGGACACCCCCTAAATTTGTAACCTTCTCGTCGGCATTTGTGGTGGTGAAAGGGCTGACCATGTACAATGCCACATTGGACCATAGAGCACTCAAGAGCATCAAAGTGTTCCCCTCTACCTACAACCAAAAAATGAAATTTCCAACCATGAAAGGAGACGTGTGGGGGAACTTTTTTTTTTTTTAATAAAACAGTCCTCAGGGCCTCAAACTAGGAGAGTGCACCCTCCCCCAGAGGGAGAGAATGTACTCACTCCACCAGTGAGGGCGACCTGGGCCAGAGATATTATATATAGAGGAAAAAAGTACAGCACATCTCAGGGGCGAGCCCCTTACAACAGTCTAACATTGAGGAGGCCAAATTTATCAATGGTCATCGGGCCTTTACAAGAGTAAGGTAAATTATGCACTCCCCTAAAAACCTTATTACATTTGTCCTTGACAGCAAAGTTTGCAAGAGCATCAGCCAGTTGATTAGTCTCCCTGTAAACATGGGACATAAGGGCAGGCTCCCTGATGAGAGAAACAGCCTCTCTCCACCACCTATAAGACCACCTAGATAACATCTTCTTTTTGCAGATGGAGTTGACAAGGACCTGAGAATCAGAGTGGATAATAGAGAGCTTGTAGCCTGAAGAAGTAGCCAGCCGTAGACCATCACAGAGCGCTCGGACTTCAGCTATCATGCTGGTTCCCACGTACACTATAAAAATGAGAAATAGCCATATGCACATTACCTTGTGAATCACGAATGCATCCGCCACCTCCACATTCTCCAGGGTTGCCTTTGCAAGCACCATCAACATTGAGACTAAAATCACAAATGTGGGGAATCCATCTAACTAGCTTGCACTCTATCTAGTTATCCCTCCTATGTGGGGAGGACCAAGTACCTTGCACTCTATCTAGTTATCCCTCCTATGTTGTCAAAATTAGTACCAAACTGTCCTCCATGTATCGAATGAAATATAAGGAATTTCTTCCCTGTTATCATGACGTGTTTGCATGGTCTAATGGGGATCTCTATCGAGGTTGAGTCCAATAGAGGAAAAGGAGGAATGCACCCAACAAGTAGGATGTTATCAAGGAAAAAGTCATGAGGGGGTGAGGCACAAGCCTATTCATAATTGTCTTTTATCTGACGTAGCTCTCTAACGTCATGTTGGTGCCTAAAGCTTGTAGCTAGTGCCATATGTGTGAGGACTTTACCGTCCTAAGAAAACCACTCCAAAATATTGCTACCCCTTGCAAGCATCGACCAACTTATCAACTCCACCACTGGGAATGAGTTGATCCTCTTCCTCGAAACATATGTTGGATATCACCAGATACATATGCACCCACAGACACGAAGGAAACATATTTATTTTCAATTGTGACACATACTGCTACATTCGGATGTCGTTTGACATAAAAATGTTGGTTCTATGTACCATAGGCTGATGAAGTAGATGTTCAAGAAGTAGCTTGGGAAAAAAATAAGGTGGTCTACATAAATTACATGTTAGTCAAGTCCTTGAAGGCGGTGGACCACTTTGCAGACATTGCCTAGATGTTTGAAACACTTTAAAGGTACAAATAAAACACATCTCATGAAAATGTGCTTTTGGCATCTAATCTGGCAAGTTTCTAAGTTTTATGGTCACAAAATGGGGGATCGAGGCCTACCCCAACAAGATCCAAGTGATCCTCGACACATAGTACCCTTGTAACATCAACGACGTGCAATGCCTAGTTGGTCGGGTCATGGCCCTCAAATGCTTTATAGCCCTAGCTATCAAACACTGTCTACCTTTTTCCCAACTGCTACAAGGGCCCAAGCCAAGCGCAGTCCCTATCCAATGGGAAGAAGAATGTGAAAAGCATTCACCAAGGTCAAGAAGTACTTAATGTCTCTACCCATGTTGTCAAAGCATGTCCCCAAGGAAACTTTGTATCTATACCTCTCCATGATGCTGACTACAATGAGTTTGATGCAAGTTCACAACGATCATGGGTTTAGAGGTTGGTCTACTTCATTAGCAAGGTACTCGTCAATGATAAGTGGATATATCTCCTGATAGATAGGCTTGTGCTAGAGCTGCTTAACTCTACCAGGCATCTCCGATCCTACTTCTAGGGCCACAATATAATCGTATTCATAAAAAACCTGTTGAGATAGATGTTGGCACACTCCAAAGCATTTGGGAATATCACTGAGTGGGTTGTGGCCTTTAGAGCTTATGATATAGCATATCAGCCCCATACGGTCGTCAAACGATAAGCCCTTGCGGTCTTCATTGCCAAGTGCTCATTAACACCCGAGGAGCCCTAGGAGTTGATCTCTGGACCCACCTAGGAGATCTACATTAACGACTCCTATAATTTTGTAGTGAGTGGGGCATGGATTATCCTATGCTTCTTGGAAGGTATCAAGCTATAGTACGCCTTGAGATTTAAGTTTGCTACCTCCAATAACAACTCCAAGTACGAGGCACACATCTTAGGTGCAAGGACGACAATGCTGATGAGTGTTGAGTGAGTATGGATGTACACCGACTCCTAATTGGTCATCAGCCAGATCAACGAAGAGTATGAGGCTCTGGAGCCCCATTAAGTCGAGTACCTCCATACGGCCTGAGATATAGTTGGATGATTCTCCAATTTCACAATTGTTCAGATCACATAGGAGTCTAACTCTTGGGCAAGTGCTCTCTTCCAAATGCCATCATCCTCATAAATAGTGAGGCTCTAGTCCCTCTTCGAGCTGTTGGAGCAACCTATTATTGAGTTGGAGCTTGTCCGATTACCAAAGAGGAAGAGGGGAATTGGAGGATGCCCTATAGGGAATCATGGGGGAGGCATCCAATGCATAGCGGAATTTAGCTCAAACAAAAAACAATTCCCAAACATGAACATATTGGATTGGGATGATGTCTGGGAGCATGACTCTCATGCAAATCATTTAAGGGTGAGACATTCTCACCTAGGAGAGTTCATAGATTGCTTAACGTGTAGAACATGGCCTACTGGATGGATGAAGATATTGCAAACCCCTCTCAACAATATCCACATGACGACGATCAGCAATGGCACCTCCTCCACTTCATCTTTCTCCTCCTCTTGTACCTCGAAGAAGCACCAACCAACAGTAGCAACAGGAGGAGCAGCAACAATGGAGAGTCTCACCCTTTTGCTTACCTCTCTCACTCTCGAGAGACCATGGAAGGAGAAGGATAAGGGAAGTCAATGAGCTCTAAAAACCCATAGCCCATGGGTTTTAAAGAGCCCCTGTCTCTCAATTAGGAGGCTCCCTCTATCCCACGCATGGGAGGGATGTAGAGGACATGCTATGTATGTCCAAGTCGTACTTGGGCCATACATGGGTTGACGTCTGAACGGAATATAAACTCATGCATTGTCATTGTTGGAAAATATTGCACAAATCTAACATTACTTATTCACACTATTGTCTCACAAAGATAGAGAAACACATATGAATAAAACCAGTAAGTTGTGAGACAAGATCGTATCCACAAGGAAGTAGAGCTAAAATTTGATTAAAATTACTCTACCTTGACAATTTTATTTTTGTAAATCTCTTTTTCTAACCAACTATAACTAATAACATCAAAGCTAAACTGAACTATAGGTTATCTTTCTAGAATTCAAAGGGATTTGTTTCACATTTCTGTAACTAGTGAAGAACAAGCAATTAACACAGTGCTTCAGAAGGACGAAGACAGAGGCCGAATGATGAAATCCTCCTCCCAGCAAATAGATGCTCATTAAGCTCCACAATGTATAGCTCTAGCAAGATAGGGTAGAGGCTCCTCACATCTAGGTGCCAAAAGAATTATCTAGAGCAAACCCAAAGGGAACCTCCCACAAGATAGATTAAAATCGCTAAACACACACTCACAGAACACTTAAGGAAAGTGCAAGAAGAATGGACTAATGACACAATTATCAAATGCAAATCCTAACACAATTTTGAAATCGACACCATCCTCATAGCTCAAAGGGAAATAAAAAGGACATCAATACGCAAAATAGGAAAAATCTAACAACTCCGCACAAAACACTGATGACGTGATCATCAAAGAACAACTACTACACATCTTCCCAAATTGTGGAAAAAGGAACAATGAGCAGCAATAATAAAACTATCAAACAAGAAAATCCATGAACACTGAACCCCAGGAAGAATAGTAAGAACTAGAAACCAAAAATTAACAAAACCTCGCACCTTTCTGCCATGCCAACCCCCCAACTAGTGTGCCTCCACCTCCTTTTATAGATATCACCGCACCTTCATGAAGCTCCTCCATACTTCCCTTCTTGCACGTGCCATCTCTTTACAATCACCAACTTTGTTTCCCTCCTCTACATGAAGAGGCCAAACTATTAGAAAAATAGTAGAGGGCGAGGTCGATACGGGGAAAGGGTGAAGCCTGCTGTAATGTGTGGGCAGTGGTGAAAGTGATGCTAAGCCTGTTGAAAGGTGGTGAAGCTGTTACGAAGAAAGAGAGAGATCGGCTTGATATGTATCGGGAAATGAAGGCTTCACTAGCAATGGCCTTGAAGGTTGAATGAAAATGCAGAGGAACAGAAGAAGATGGGTGATGCTGTGGTGGTGATGTCGCCATCCAAAAATTGTTGGAAACAAAGGCTGTAGAAGGGAGAAAAGATGCCATCACAGAGGTTGATGCTTGCATGGCTGGGTGCTACTAGGGCTGTCTAGCACAACCATGGTGGAGGGCTAATAGAATTGGAAATGGGAATGGGGAAGGAGAAGGAGGATATGGCGAGGGTGACGAGGTGTTGTTGCCACTTCATCTTTTAACTCGCAATGCCAGTTAGAGTTCGGAGAAATGAGAAGGTTCTATAGATAGGGCTCATGGCACAACGTGGTTGTCAAGTGGGAGAGGTGCTGATGGCAAAATTCAGGAAGGCATGGCCCGGAGTCATCACGTGCAGGTGGAAGGAAAAGTTAGCAGGGCAAGGGCTGAAAAAAGGCAGGCACATAGCTCTGCCAAGAAAGGAAGAAGGGAACTAGCAGTAATCACAAGGATGTGACCCTCCTACACCGTGGGTAATATCAGTATCCCAAAGTGATATGAAAATATGAACATGTGAGATCGCCACCAAGGTATACTATGTATATATGACAAGAAAGTCAAGCTAGTTACCTTGGAACATGAAGAAGATGACTGGTGGACGGAGAAGATGCGTGTCCCAAATCGTGTCCGCGTGAATGCTTGGATGTGCGGGAGATGTAGGAAGCTTTTTCCTCCTTCCCAGGATGGCCAAGGAGAAGGGCATTACATTCCTTGTTGTTTGTGCCTGCAAAACAAAGGGATATATACAAAGACAAAGAGAAAGCTGGCTAAAAATAAAGAAGTGTAGAAATGTGTCCACTTTAAAAAATAATCGTAAATATGGGGATAGAACTCACTGGGAAGAGTGGGTAAACCCTTTATGAGCAAAGATTAGGTGGATGTGTGATGTATGGATGTGATTGAAGCAAAGATATGAGAGAGAGGGCACACCTATGTGCTGTGCATGCAGAAAAATGGGAAAAGAAAGAAAATTTGATAACTCAAAACACAAAGATCGAATTAAGGTGCTTCCTATTCATATGGTTAGAGAAGGAAGTTATGAACAACTTTAATGAAGAGCCCAAGATCTGGAATGCCCTCATTAAGGGTGTAGAGAGGCCGCACTCACTACTAGTCTTGATCACAATATGAGAGAGAAGGTCAAGAATAATCTACCATATCTTTAAACACAAACCTTCAATTGATGTGATTCTAATTGAAGCTCATAGAGAAAATTGTGAGGAACAACTTTGATGAAAATGTATCAAAGAGATATGCCATCGTTTGGGCTATGGAAGGCAGGATAATCCAACATGTGTAGATCCTAATATGAGAGAGAATGTGAAGAATGATCCGGTATAACTTTGTGCACAGACCACCAATCAAGATGATTCCACTTTAAGAATGAATCTATTGTTGAGAGGAACAACTTCTATGAAAACACCTCTGGCTGAAGACGTCTAGTTTTGGCTATGGATGGTGGAATATGTCTGCATACCTTAAAGAATATGAGAGAGAAAGATAAAAGGCCAAGAACCTTCTCCTCGATGTTGGGGACAATGGGGGTCGATGAGAAGAGTCTCTAGGGGACTCTCCTTGTGGTGGTAGTCTTCTATATCCTCTAGAGAGTCCTAAGATATGTTTTAAGAGAAAGAGAGAGTCCAATCCCAAATTAGAGAGTGAGTCTAAGTTGTGGGAGAGTTGGAGAGTCGATCTTGAGTTTGGATGGACTTGAGGGCTCCCTAAGGATAAGAATAGGAGGTTTGGGTCGTCATCCAACTCAAAGGGACTTTATGTAGGCTCTAGGATGGAAGGAGAGGCCGAAAATCACATTAAAATGTGCTTACGTGAATGGCGCTGTCACGAAGTGTTGTGTGGTCGCGTTCTTGTCATGACCATGCACCCAGTTGCGTCAGCAAGGTAGTGCACACAGGGTCCACCAAATAGACTGTAACTCTCTACACATATATCATATTCATGCACAGTTTGTTCTGTTGGATTCTAGACTCAAAGGGCTACAAAATGATTGTATGATATACCTGATTTGGATTAAAAATGAGGAAGTTAAGATATCTGAAAGTGAATGCTTGTTTAGAGGATAGGGTAGATCGCAAAGTTTTGATGTTTCAAGTGGATCTTGGCCATAGTCTTGAGAATGGGTTTGAAATTAAGGGTAAATGGGCTCATGATGGGCTAAAGAAGGACTCTAAAGTGATGACTAGTTTGAGAATGGAGTGAGAAAGTTCCAGATAGGAGTTGTACTAGCCAACTGGAGCGAGTGATTAGCTCAAAGAAGGCCTTCAAATTGTCAGTGGATTAGGATTTCTTGTTCAAGAAACTTAAGCATGATTGACCATCACCAGGGAAGCAAACCTTTGACAAATCATGAGGCATGAAACTCAAAGTCCTACATGATGCATGCTGGGGTAAAAGAAAAAGAAATTATCAAATCAATATACAAATAAACGATGAAAATACAAAATAACTAAAGGATAATATTGCTAAGTTGAATAAGAATGGGTTAAGAAACTAAATGCAAGCACAATGCAAGTCTGAATCCATTGTTTCTAGACTTATTTAAACCAACGGCCTATCCAACGATTAGTAATGTGCACCTAAATCATCACTATTTTTGTTGAAGGGGAACTCAGATCCCAGAACACATCGAAAATTAGCAGGTCCTTGAGATGACATAGTAGCATAAGTAACATATAGTAATGCAAGGGAGAAAGGATAAGAATACTTACCTAAACTTACGTATGGAGAACAGAACTTGCCATTTTTTTGCGTTTTGCTTTTTCTGATTTTTGTTTTTGTTTTTTTTGTGTAAATAAAGTAATAACCAAAGCACTCAACAAACTAACAACAACAACCATATATAATTCAGTCACCCACATGATTGAAACAAAGCACCGTAGAACCTCCAGGTTAATTCACATATGGAGAGTCCTCTCATGGAGATGAGGGAGAATATGTATGAGACTTGGGAAGGACTTTGTGGGATAATAAGCCTGAAATTCAAATCATGGGTGGGAGTGAGGAGAAGAGAAAGGTCATAAAGATAATGTGAGCAAGACTCGGACAAAAGTAATGAAGAAATTGTGAGATTTTAGTGAATAGTATTGGAGAGCCAAAGTACTTCCGCACTGTGGGTGGTCATCAATTCTACTCATTTTTATTATTTTAATTAGAAAATATCTAAAAATTTTAGTTTTAAAATTATTTGATTTTTTATTTTGGCAATATCTAATTTTTTTTTTTTTTTTTTTGCAATATCTGATTTTTTCAAGAATTTTTGGATAATATCAATTTTTGGAATTTTTTTAAAACATCTTTTTCATTTTTGAGATTTTGAATAACACCTAAAGTCAATGTTAGATATTCCTAAAAAAGACACGTGAGACCAAAAGATACTCACGCTTGCAACTGCAGTAATAAAGCAAGATCAAACTACTGGCTAGGTGTCCTCATTGATTCCCCTTTCATGAAAGATCTTTCTAAGGTTAGACATGCATTTAGAAGTTGGCATCTTGTAGATGGTTGTCCCTGTCTAGTGGTGACGCTACAAAGGCCATACTCGGGAGATGGCTCAACCATATAGGGAGAAAGAGAAGAAAGTTTGGGGATAAGTCTAGTGCAGGTTTTAAAAGACAATAGGTTTAGCTTCCTTCCACTACACACCCTTTAGAGATTTAGTTTTTTGTGTAGGGACTTTTGGTCATTTCAATTTTTCGTTGTCTATTTCTTGTTTGCGACATGCGTACAACCAAGCTCAATGGTGTCCCGCGGGGAACTGTACTGCCACTCTTTGCCATGTACATATTCCTCAATTTTCTTTTATTTACTCTTCTCTTTTATTTTGCTTTTCTTTTGCAAGCTTGATTCATCGTCTGTATTTGAGATTTACTCTCATCGAGATGTGCTTAGGTTGGACTCCTTGCCCAGATAGCCCTTTTGCCCCTACACTTCTATCGAGTGAAGAAGAGAACAACTTTTGAACCTCCTAGGTATGGCCTAAGTAGCAACCGTGTTTGCTAAAGGAACCGACTAAGGTTTCCATGTGAGTGTGTGATGATATGATGATTGCTTAGAGTAGCCTTTAATGACAAGGGAAGGAATGCCACAGTCTTGGTGCAGAATAATCTCTAGCCTAAGTGTCGCAAAAGCAAAATAAGGCTAACATTGACTTGACTACTCTTGTTGTAAACTAAGATGTCTCTCTTTGATTTTTTATGTTCAAACAAATAATTGCATGATTATTTGGTGCACAATGAGACCCCTTTATTGAAATAATGACTTGCATTAGTCTTTAAACTTTGATTTTGGTTGATTTTAATTAGCTCATTTGTGGAAAATAATGGAAAGTGGGGGTGGCAAGAATTGGAGAGTCAGCTCAATACAAAAAAAAAGAAGACCAGACTCTACATGAAGATGAGGGATGAGAAACCTCAAACAAAAAAGATTTACAAAGAAGTGGAAGAATGTTAGTGAGGGCTAAAGCCTCGAAAATAGTGAGAAAAAGGGTCAGGGCCCTGAGTAGGTGGTGAAGGAGGAATCGGGTCAGGCTTAAGATCAGGAGGGGTTAGAGGAAGGAACTATAGAATAGAGGGTGGAGGATTTGGGGGATAAGGGGAAGTGAAAGGAGGGGAATCGCGACCAAGATTAGACGTCCCAAGAGGATGTGGACCCGACCTACAATTAGGCGGCATGGGTGGAAGAGGAACAAAAGAATTTTGAGCACTAGGAATATGGTCAAGTGACTCAGGTGGGTTTGGAAATAAATCTTGAGAACCTAGAGGGTGATCGGGTAGCTCAGGAGGAAGAGGAAGAGGGGAATCCTAAGTACCTAGTAGATGATTGCAAGGCTCAAGTGGAGAGGATGAAAAGATACCCTGAGTACCCAAAGAATGATCGGGCAGCTTGGGTGGAGGAGAAAAGTGAGGGTCCAAAGACCCCGAAGGATTGAAGGTGGAAGGACGTGGAAGAATCCAAGACTAAGAGATTGGGTGCATCCTCTTGGAACAAGATTGACCGAAATGAGTAGTGTGGATAGCTCAGGATCAGATGATGCCAAGTTATTGGAGCAAACATTCTTCCTCTAAAGCCTCAATCTTGATTTCAGTCTCCTCTACTTCTTGGTGGACATCTTCTTGTGGTGTTGTGGTTGCTTCGCTCTTTCAGATAGATATGACTACATCATCTTGACATGTCTTCTCAAATAACAGGCCCAAGTAGTGGATGGCCTCTCTCTTCTCTACAGCCACATGACTCTCTCATCTATTGTCATGACTGCCACGTGTGCACTTGCCATGTGGTTATCATTTGCATGCCCAACCACTATAGACAACCATGGGGGAATGCCATAAATAGGCTCCTTTGTTGAGAGGGTTTCCCTTGACAAGTGGATAACGCATATCCATGGGAATTTGATGCATGGTACCAACAACTTGAGATTTGGCATCTTTGCTTTGACAGTCAGACATGAAGGCCAACTCCCTTGACAAATGAAGAGGGGAGGTTTCTGGGAGTATGATGGGGGCCATCAGCATGGCGATCTGACTAACAAGCTGAGGCAAATTGCAAAGGACTCTTAGGAAAACCTTGAGTGTTCTTAGTGGCAAAGCAACTTGCCCATGGTTGGGCTGACGCTGAGCATGGACAACTTTGGGAACAAACTTAGAAGCTCATGGCAGCTTGATTTCTTGCCCCTTGAATTTAGCTTTGGACGGAACTAGTTGCATAGTCTGTTGCCCCTTGCATGGCAGAATCAACTCAGCATGGCCTTAATGAGCTTGGCAGTGCAGCCACATACCTCTTGAGAGCAAGCTTTAGTAAATATTTAGGGGGTTATAGTGTCGAGAGCTTTGAGCTAAGGTCGCCATGACTGACCTTTAAGCATTGACTTCATGATGGCCTTGGTCGCAGCGTGAGATAGCAAAACATTTGTAGAGAACCCCTTCTTTTGACTAGTCTTTCACAATATACTTGAGTGATAGGTGATAAGGGCATCTAGGGTAGCATTTCCAATGAGCTGTGTAATAGCTACCATCCCTGCTTTGGATCTGATCTGCACTAGTGCTTGGAAACACTTTTGACAGTCCTTTTCTGAGGATATGAAGGGTCATCCTTCTAGAATGTGCCTGAGATAAGGGTATAGACCGACACGTTTCTAATATAGTTGTAGAGGTCAGAATGCATGACTGGGACTATGATATCCTTGCTCGAACTGCCTTGTTCATGGGAAGTATATTCGAGTCATGCCTCTAGTGGTTCACACTCGCTCTGTTGGGTGGTGATGGTGATAAGATGTATTGTGGCTATGGAGGGTTTGTCGGATGCGAAGGGTTTAGCGTAAGGTGATTGGATGGTGGCAAGGATAGGCTTGTGTAGAGTGAGATCTTCTTCCAACTCAGAGGATGAGTCAGCCTTAAGCTTGAGAGTAGAAAACTCTTGCTCCAGCTTAGAAGTGTGTGGAGCTTGCTCGAGCCATGGTGTTGTGGTGGTGGCTTACTCAGGCACGGATGGTTGTGGCATAGAGATGGTGGCAATGGTTAAGGATGGAGGGTTTGTGGGAGGTGAGGGATTAGTGGCGTTGGGGAAGACGACCGGCAGCGCACCGACATCTTACATCGAGTTGACTGCTTGTCGTCATAGTGCGGTGCGGTATTAGGGGTAGGTGTAGTGTTGCTAGCCTAAGCATGGGGTGGTGGAGGAGGTTTTTGAGGTTGTGAAGGAGCAGATGATGCACTTGGGGGTAAGTGAATAAATGCCTCTAGCCTTGCACTGGCTGATCTGCTTGAGGCTGCTTGGGCAGCTGTTCTGCTATCTGTGACGAAGAGGATTGTTGCCCCTAGCTTTGTGTCCTATTTTCTTAGCAATGAAGGATGAGCCTGTGCATATCAACCCAATTAATCTTCTTCTCTTGTTCCAAATCATATATCACATCTTAAAATTCACAGCAATTTACGACCGTATGCCTCATATAGCGATGATATAGGCAATACTCAGACCGGTCCACGATAGCATCCTAATTTGGCTTTTCTAGAGGGAGCTACAATACATTGATAAACATCAGGGCTATGAAGACATTTGAAAGGGTTTTGGGCAATGGATCATAATGAGCTCACTTCGGGCCATGTGGATATTGTGATGGATGGGTAGTGGATGGCATGGTGCGGTGGCACAGGCGGGGTGGTAGTTCTTGTGGAAGTGGAGCGAGTTGACTATATGGAGGTGGAGGCGTATGTAGGTGTCGGGTGGTAGACAACTTCAACTTGGGCATTCATTTGGACTCCCTAATAGGTGGGCCCATGAAATGTGTAACTATGTTGTTGGGCCTCAAGCATGGATATCATAGGGGATCCAACAAGTTGGGTTTTGACAAAGCGAGCACGGCTGTATAATTGTTGCATGGATGTGAGGTCATTCATAGCCAAGATGTCACGATATATAGGGGCTGCATTAGAAATAATAAGCTTGATTTTCTCCTCCTCTAGGATATATGTTAGAACATGTGTGGACATCTGACGCCATCGGTTGGCATAGGTCGCAAACTCTTCATTGAGCTTCATCTATTCTGCCACCAGATCAACCATTGAATACTCAGGGTTGGCCCAGTCTCAATATTGATGTATGAATCTGATCTTCACGACTTCAAAATTCTCGACATCATTGAGAGGTAGTGAATACAACCACTCTAGAGTGGGACCATCCAATGATAGCCTAAAAAGATAAGCCAATAAGCAGTGATATTGCCGATAGGACACTGACTCATAGAGGAACTCCTTTAGATGGATGTAAGGGTCTTCGACTCCACTGTATTTGTGATAAAGCATGGGAGATAAGAGAGTGGAGGGTTCCGAAGACCATGGAAATCGAGGAGTGTATCATTAAAGAATGGTTTAGGATTTAACTACCTCTGCAAGTCACTAAGCACTCGCTTCATGGACTCGAACTCAGATCCGATGTCCTAAGCCGAGGTGGATTGTGGATAGTGAGGGCCAACTTGGACATGGGAACGGAGTCGAGAATCAGGGTCTATCTTAGATTGAGGATAATGGGATAGTTGCAATGAGGTGGGCTGAACAGAAGATAGCTTGATCCAGGAGTGGCGACACAAGAGGGAATAGATCGAGCAGAGTGATGTGGGCCTATTGGGCTCGACGTAGGAGATGGTTGTGGATCACAGAAAAATGGTAGCTTGTGGGCCTAGTTGATGCCCATTCTAGAGGGGAGCCGTTCAGATTGGATGGCCTAACAAGAAGAGAAGGGTGACAAAGCAAGGTGAGAAAGGGTGCCCTCCTCGGCCAGATGGGCCCTAGGTCGAGCTGGATTTTGATGAGTACCACGAGGGAAGGAGTCCTCGCGGGATGAGGAGGTAGGTGGATAAGTGAAATGGTATGGTGCCATGAGAGGATAAAAAGATCTAATAAAATACAAATAGAGCACAAGAAGAGTCCTAATCACACAAGAAATGAGGGGATAAGGAGGGAAGCCTTAAGTAGCCACACAATTTAACATGATGCACATTGCTTTTAGGATTTCTCTTGACCTTTTAATGTATGAATTAAATAGAGTTCACTAGGCAAGAGGATTCTTATTGGGTGTGGACTCCAGTACCTCTGTGTGACTATGGGTATGATACAACTCACAAGGATGATCCCCATGCTAGGGGGCACCAGGCACAACTAGCCCGGAGACCACAACATGTGAACCACATCATTGACTTACGAAAGTCCTCGATAGTAGGCCCTGGTCACCCCACGAGTTCTCGCAGGTGAGAGGGTCTCCACTAGCAAGGAGGAGTCTTATCTACACGTGAAGAGTATGCATGAACCTAGGTGCACCGTGGTGCATGCAAATTCTAGCCTAGAAACTGACAAAACAAAAATTAAAAGAACACTAAAACATTAAATTGTACAAAGAGATAGTCATATCAGAATCATGGAGCATGAAAAATAATTGGAAAACCTGAATGAAACCAACTCGGTATGACGTACCTGAAGCGTATCCTCGTGAAGTGTCGTGTCTATGCCCAGAGCCCTCAACAATAAAAAATTGAACAAACAATCAAGGGAAAATATAAAACTAAAAAAACTACACACACACCAAGCATGGGGAAGGCACAAATAGCAACGTGATGGGCACTCGATGTCCCACCGTGATTGCCAAAAGGTGTAATCACGGGGATGTGGCCATCCTACACCGGGGGTAATATAAATATCCCAAAGAGTTATGAAAATATGAACATTTGTGATCGCCACGAAGGTATACTACATAGATATGACAAGGAAGTGAAGCTAGTTACCTTGGAACATGAAGAAGATGACTCGTGGATGGACACATGTCGGTCGGAGATGACGTGTGTCTCAGATCATGATCGTGCAAATGCTCAGATGTGGGATGCTTTTTCCACCCTCCTCAGCAAGCCAAGGACAAAGGGCCTCACGTTCCTTGCATTTTGTGCCTCAAAAATAGAGGGACATATACAAAGACAAAGAGAAATCCAACTAGAATTAAAGAAGAGTAGTAATCTATCCCCTTTGAAGAAATATCATGAATATGAGGATAGAACTCACCGAGAAGGGTTGGTAAACCACTTTTGAGCCAAGATTAGGTGGGTGTATAATGTATAGATGTGATTAAAACAAAGAGATTAGGCGGTAGCATTATCTATCCTTTAGGGAGTCATAATATGTGTTTTAAGAGAAAAAGAGTGTCCAATCTCGAGTTAGAGAGAGAGTCCAAGTTGTGGGATAGTTGGAGAGTCTATCTTGAGTTTGGATGGACTTGGGGGCTCTCGAGGGATAAGGATAAGAGTTTTGGGTCGTATCCAAATCAAAGGGACTTTATATAGGCTTTAGGATGGAATGAGAGGCCGAAAATCACGTATAAATGTGTTTTTGTGCATGGCATTGTCGCGATAGGTCGTGGGGTCGCGTTCTTGTCGCGACCATGCACTTGGTCGCGTCAGTCGGGTAGTGCATGTAGGGTCCATGAAATGGGCTGTAACTCTCCCCATAGACATTAGATTGATGCACTATTTGTTGAGTTGGATTCTAGACTCAGAGGGGTACAAAAAGATGGTATTATATGCCCGATTTGGATTAAAATTGAGAAAGTTAGGAGTTCTAAAACTGAAGGCATGTTTAGGGATTGGGAGAATTGTACATTTTTGTTATTTTGAGTGGATCTTGGCCATAGGCTTGAGAATGGGTTTGAAATTAAGAGTGAATGGGCTCATGATGGGCCAAAGAAAGACTCCAAAGTGATGATCAATTTGGATTATCAATGATATAAACAAGACATGTGTTCAACTTATAGGCTGAAAACAAGTGTCTACACCAGTGCAATGGAGGTAAGGGGTATGTGTCATTTCTCGATTCGATATAGGGAATTTATTATGTATCTAGAATTATATTCATAACTACTAATTATCTTATCTATTTATAAGCTAAAAACTATTGTTTTATTTATAGAACTATTTCAAAGACATTTTGAAAATACTAATGTGACTTAAAATTTACTTATAGAGTTTAAACAACACATTCCATTTTACAAGAATACACATGTAAAAGAAGGGAAAGTTTATTAGTTTATCCAATAAAGAAGGAAACATTTTGGAAAGAAAAGATTTCAAATTATTCAAACTAAGAAATTACTCTAAATATGCTTCCTACCCTACTCTCAACCAATGTAAATAGACAAACTGATGTGTAGTGACGAGGTCAAAATTAAGGTAAAAAATGTATCTTATTTCAAGCACAAATGGTATTATTAACTTGCAATATGTCTGAAATTTAATACAAAAAAAAATTATATATGTAATGCCCCGATGCGACATATCGGAGCAGAATTACAGTTTATTAAATAGTATAGAGTGATAAAATAATATCAAACCATTGCACTTTAGGAATAATGCCGAAAGAAATCCAACTTTATTAATAATTCGTCAACTAACTATTACATCCACTAGTCAGAGCCAAAACTAAGGCCCATAATACTTTATTCAAATCCAAACTATTACATCTTGACTAATTGACGACTAACTAACTAACTACTAAGTACGGGTTGTTGAAACAGGTCACTCCTGGGCGTCCTCCTCATTCTCTTCCTCGTAAGTGTGGTAATCCCTATCAGACTCACCTATAACACATTTAACAACAGTGCAAGATGAGCGAATAACACCCAGTAGGACTTAATATCTCATGTAAAAAAGCATGCTTTAAATGATTAATGTCTTATAATGCAGGATAACTAGAGAGCATAGTCATGTAGAGTAAAGTAACGATAATAAGAGAACGATAACACTTGTACATGAAAAATATCACAAGTATGGTAGTGAATTGGCCATGTAACGATATAACACGTAATGATAGCACTTGTATAGATAGCACTTGAATAGATTGCACTTGTAATAATTGTCATAGATTAAATCTTGATAGTATAATGACACTAGATGTATGCCAACATCCTGATCATTTTAACTCCCATGGGCAAATGGCACTTTTCGGACGCTCTCCGCAGTACCAGATCGGGCCCTATTACACTGGCATAAGTCATGTTTCTTATCTTAGACAATTATATAGATGGCCAAATAGAGTACTAAGAATAGATGAGAATAGTAGACGAAATAGACGAAAGTGTACAGTGAAAGTGAACAGATGAGAGTACAAGAATAGTAGATGAGATAGGGACGTAATTGTAAAACAACGTAAAACAACGATGGTAGCAGTTGCACAGCACACGATCGTATGCCGACAATCTGGTAGAAGTCATCACCACCCACTAGCTGTGCTATGAACACATGTCAGATGGTCCAGCATGATCCCAAGGTAAGATGGAAACACACTAAGGCCATTGGATCATGATGATCCCTAAGGGTGTAACAGGTTTTAAGGGTACAACTAGCTCGTCGGCAATGGACGTACACCAAAACCAAGGAGACTTATGGAGGCCTGGACAAGGAGTCCCTGGTCCAGTTAGGAGTATTCCAAATGGAGAGGTGGTCTATGCCAAGAGAGAGTGTGTATAAAACAAGTGTCTGTCGTATCTCAAGTGCTCGAAGGCCAAGAGAAGCAGTAACGGTGTACAAAGTGCATGAATAAAATGATGACAAGTGTTATATAAATAATAGGGAATTTAAGTGAGTAGTTACACTTAATTACAAGATATATTATTGAATAATTTAATAAGATCTCATGGCAAACATTAATGTTTAGTGTGTGCAAGTGTAAGGAAATCAAGAGAGCATGTACGGTTGTGCACATAACCTTTAAATTAATTAATATCATGCGAATATTACCCATTAATGATTAACAAGTCATTACTATTCATGACAGTACTTAATTAGGGTTAAACAAGGTTTAAATGGTAATTTTAACATGGTTATATAAGCAACTATGATTTTTGGCCGCTCAGCTAAAGTCGTGGTGGGGTACCTGTCGCATTTCAGATCACGACGCACGGTCGGGTAGCGTTATGCAGAACAGGCCATTGAGGTTGAACCAGGGGAAGGTTGCAACAAATCGACCAGTTGTGTTCAGAACATGACGGTTCTCCCTGTCGCGACCGCTTCTGAGATCGCGACGGGTCGGGCCGTCGCCACTTAAGAAGGTGGCCAGAGCCCAGAAAGGGAAATTTGGCCCTTTTCTAGGTGGGGTCTCTCCCTCAATACACGATATAAAGCTACTCTAAAATCCATATAAAATCACAGGAAGCTCCAAAAATCATGAAATTGATTTTAAACAAAGCTAGACATGTAGATCTATCACTAGGCATGATTAATTAGAAAATAGACAGGGCATGCTTAGATTAGGTTACTATTCGGTGACCTAAAACATGGACAGTTTTGGATTTCAATTTAATTCACAAAGGATACATGATGGAATTTGTGGAAAATAGGGGCACTTGAAAGCTAACATTGTCACGTCCTAATAAATTAAACTATTTATTGGAAGTGACAGAATATAACATACATACACGGAAAAGACACGATATCCATTCATAAAAGATAACCTCATAAGTGTCTTATTACAAAAGTTTCCTCATTTAGATCTCATGAGGAACAAGTCAACAGAAACTTATTACATCACATTTACTATGCTAAACACTATAGAAAACCATCGTAATTAGCTCCTTGTAGGTTGGTAGTTCACTCAGCACACTATTCCCCTTAAACATTCGTTCCATCTGGATTACCTGAAAAATAGAATTCTGTGAGCTAACTAGCTCAGTAGGATTCAAGTCTATAATCAAGGAGATCAAGATACAAGGTAAGTGACAAGAAGTTATACATGTAATCATGCTTTTGCAAACTAAACTGAGATTGCTATCTGACACTAGATAGCAAAGTTATGGAACAATGAACTCAAGATTCAAGGATTCATAGTAACATTCACGAATTGTATTAAACTCATATGAACACACAATAACATGAAATGATGACCAATCAAACACTTAATGATGCTATGCCAAACATCCACTAATCCTTTATCGTTCCGCGCGGCCACTTAAACGAATTTGGGTGCTCCTCCCAGGACTAGACTAGCCCTTATTTGCCAAGCATAAACTCTTAGATTGAGTCCAAGACTCACAATTTGTCATCACCATACTCTTACCTTTGTAATGAATCAAGGAAGTACAAAGGTTTTACTCAAAGTCACTCAAGGTTTGCACAAGAGAATCAAAGGACTTGATTCCGTCACTGATTTCAGAAATTAACAATTTCACGAGGACAATTTTGTTCGGAACTTGTAGAAATAACTCAAAGTGACAAGAAGGTTAACTTGACTGGTTTAAATGGTTGTTTTGGTAGTAAAATACATAATCTAAAGGTATACTAACAAGTAGAACAAAAGAGTATGATTTTCATGAAAGAACGGGGTCAAAACAAGGCTAGAAACAAGGTTTGGTCATGATCTGTCGACAGGCCTTGGTCTGCTGTCGACAGGGGCTGCACTGCCAGAGCTGGGTTTTCAGCTCTGTGTGTATCTGTCGACAGCCAGCATGGATCTGTCGACAGATGCACTCAGGCTGAAAGTTCTGGGTTCTGGCCAGGGGTTCCTGTCGACAGGCAGACCTTCGTCTGTCGACAGAGGCTATGTAAATGGTCTGAAAGCTATTCCGTTTGACCTCCAAAGGTTCTATAAAGTTACTCTAATGATCCTAACATGAATAAGACTCTAAACAAGTGTGATTTCAGATATAGAACTCATGGAAACATGATCTGAAAACTGAAGATCATGGGACTTAATTTACAAGGGTGTTCTAGCTAAAAGTGAACTCAATGAGGATAATTGGAAGTACTACTTCTTAGAACTCTTTTCTCCTCATCTTTCTATGTGAGTTTTATATGAATTGAACCAACTAATGAGTCTTTTCATACCTCAACACATTAAGTTAACTAAAAGTAGAAAATCATTGAGGTTCTATCTAATCTACACAATAGAAGCAACACTCTAATTTGTGTTGAATGGTTTGAAGACAACAAGATGTAGATACTTATGACTTGTGGATCAGCTAAAACATGATGACATATTGATTTCCTATCATGAACATGATTTCTAAACCTTTGTAACAATAGGATCAATATCAAGTTTCCAGATTTCACAAATGTCTGGATTTTTAACATTGGTCTTAGATTTCTTCATGCCACCACCCAGAGAATCCAAGTGAGGTGGTAGAAGAAATTGGAAAGATCAAGAGGAGAATCCTACCTTGTTGAAGTGAGAATGAGATCCTTGGCTTCAGAAATCCACAGAAATATAAGGAAGCAAAGCACACTTGCACGAAGAAGAAGTTCCACAGCAATTCACCCCAAGGAGATGAACCAGAACAACCGTTGAAGCTTCCTCAAAGAGAATTGATAGCTCAATTTACTAGAATGGCAGTGGAAGTGGAGAAACTTCTGAAGTAGCACACACACACCAGTTAGAAGAGAGAAAAGAGGTGTGTACGATGGTGATGGAGGGCTTTTATAGAACCAAAAGGTTACATGCACATGAACACGTAGGGGGGGTAGGTGTTAAGGTAAGAATCCCTTTTTTTTTACCTCACTTGGACACCTAGCCCATGCAAGATGAGAGAGTTACACATGGTAACTGAGGTGTTACCATGTTTCCTCAAGTTTTGTCTTCATCTAAAGCCTCCACGTACCCCCTATACAATTAACCCAGAAAAGCCATTCCGTAAATCCTAAGTAATTCAGCTGGTCCACTAAGGTTGATGTAAACATACTCAAATGATATCCATTAATCATGAAATTTTAACCATACATTAATATGATGGTTTTACTAATTGTGATGATTTTTAATAAATTTTTAGATTTTATTTTGCAATAGGTGAAAAATCACCCGAAAAATGGTCGTGTCGACTATACCTTGAAATCCGTACATCGAAAAATTCATATGATTACATATTAAATTTCTCCACATTTTTCTAGAAATTATGATGTTCTCAGATTTTTATTTCGACGTCGTTTTCTGGTTTCACCCTGTGGAGGCACGCATTTCGAGGTGCGACACTGGGATAATATTCATTACCCCTAACTATGTCTATCATCTAATTATCACATTTTAATAATAACCCTAAGGTATTTTAACTCAATTACTTCTATTTTCTCATTAATTAAATTTTCTGGGGCGTTACAAACATCATGTAGTATATATGAGATGAATTGCATGGCATGAGATCAAGTACACGCATGGATTGAAAGCAATCATGAAGGTTCAGGTGCATGGTAAGGATAGAGTTTTGAACATTTAATACTCCTTCATAGAGCCATGAAAATTAGGGAAATCATAGGATTTTAAAAGAGGGATATCTGTGGGCTACCTAAGTCCGAAATTAGGTGATTTGTGCTTGAGAGACTGCCTACCTTTTTGTGCTGTTATGAAAACCTAGGGTTGATGACAAAGATGAAAAGAAATCCCCTTGCTCCAAGCCTCCCTCTCCTTGCTTCTTCATCATCCTTTCTCCTCATCCACCAAAGTTCCAACAACAAACTATGGGATGGTAGGGACGAATTTGGGGGTGTATTAGGTTACTAATAGAGTCCTACCATTTTAAAACTCCTCCCTTCTATTAAACTCCGAATTTCCATATTTATCTCCATATTTCTCTCTTTTATCTATCTAATACGATTAGGGAGAGGGTTAAATTCGTGGGTAAAGGGTTAGGGTAAGTCTAGGACTCTTTTTTAGGATATATATATAGGTCATTTAATATTTATCTTAACTCTTTTACTGTTTAATACTATTTTTAGTACAAATTTAACTTAATTAACTCCCATCCCATGATGGGCTCTTCACATTTGGGCCCATTCTCTTGTATTTTGGTCATTAACACAACCCATTACTAATTTAGCTTAATGGGTATTGATTTAATCCCTTTTAATTCAATTATACCCTATTTATTTTAATTTAATTCTATTTATCACATCTATTTAATTATTATTTTTTTATTTAAGATTTTAAAAATGAAGGTTGCTACAATATAGTTATCAATGTCAACATCATATGTTATCAGGACCTTGTTGAGGATGACATATGTTGACATTAGCCTATGTTGACTGCAAGGGTCTTACCGTCATCCACATGTCAACAACAATCAATCTTGTCGTCAACATCATTTAACAATAATCAATTTTGCCATTAACATGAATTCGACTGACTGGTCTGTTATACTTGAAGTTTAAGTGTTAAAGATAGAAGATCACGTCATTTGGAATAGCTCCCGATGACAGTCAACACTATTGATTGCCACACTTCGACTCCATGACTATCTGCGTGAGAGAAATTATATTTGATAACTCTTATCCAATATTCTATAGTCGTCATGTCATCCACCTTACATGTGTGACCCTGTAGGCCCAACACCGAGCTGGTCGTGAGTTGCACTCGTCAGAACCCTTCTAACTTAGAATTTTGTCTGACTTAATGATGTATTATCTCCATAATATTTCACTCAGCTAATCGACTATGGACGTACTAGGCTAGTACACCATAGTCCCAAGATGTTACAGGGGGATCCAATCCATTAGACTTTTCTACGTTGTACCCTTAGTCCCTCAGCCATCTAATATTCCAGAGACTGTGTATTAGGCATAGTCCAGTCAAGCCTACGCATAATCCATCTAATTCTTACTCTTATTGAATCCTCTTGGAGAACTCCTTCTCTCTCAATTTGATTGACCCTAGGTAGGGATTTACCAAAGCAAGAACGTAAAGGATATTACTCTTATGATACCAAGAGTGGATGATCCTTTATTGCCACACAATTGCCTTCATAAGGTTGGCTATTGTTCCCAATAATCAGCTCTACTAAATCTGGAACTTCTAAACCTACAAATTCGGCATTAAAGAATGGAGTACTCAATTAAGGCATCATGGTGTCCCAAGTCTAAGGATCAGTTACATAACTAGGACCACGAAATCGATATTTGACAATAAGATATCATCAACCATACAACATTTCAAAAGCACATCATTCAGTGAACATCCACTTTGCACCACCACTATACCCCTAGTGTCTCCACAGAAACAGTTATGAGACCAATTATCTCTATCATATAGACTTGTGTATAGCACATGTATCTATCTGATTATAATGATGTCCTTCACTAGTAACTTGTGATCATGAATGTTTAGGATCGATGTTTAAAGAGGATTGGTCTCATTATCATAATATCATCATTCAATGCATGTAATATATAGTGAGAAAATGACATTAATATTATTACCAAAAGAGAATAGTACAAGATTACAAATGTTTTCACTAATATGAGTTTGCTTGTGGGCACTCATAACTTGCATGCCCTATGTCATTTGACTACATGACAACCTGTTAGTAACGAACCATCCTTTTGGACCCCCATTAGGGACCTCGAAGCCTGCATTGCGACCCACAAATCAGATTTAAAAGGGTTAGAAGAATAGTCTAATGAGATAATAAATAAATTTAAATAACTATAACAAGATATATAAAATTCAATATAACACTACCCAAATAAAGAACAGCTACACGAAGAAAGGTGCAGTCATTAAGGGTCATACCATGAGGACTTACAAAACACAACTCTCAACTCACTCCAGTACAAGATCTCCCACTCTCTTAATGTCCCTACTACTGGTAGCACACGGCTCCACTAATCACCTCTGCAATAGTCTGACACCTAGTTCATGTGATAATGAGCACCTATCTAAAGAGACTAGAGGGGTTGAGCATCGCGAACAAGGCCCAGTAGGGATTATCAGTCCCTTACTGGACAAAGTAGTAGGAACTCTAGAAAGTAGAAAGCTAACTACACTAAAAAGTTGTAACTCGGAGAACATCTATACTAGATATTACAAAGTAGTGGAAGCAAAACAACACCATGACCAGCAACTAGGGTCGAGTCACACATGACTTCTGTAGAACCAGTGGAGTCAAGAACCCTGAAGAAGTAGCCCTCAACACACATACAAAGACAGCAAGCTTACCAAAACTACGGAGCAACCACGCGAGAACAAAGTCTCACCACACAAGCATGATAAACCAAGACCCCCACAAGGTTGGAAAGCCATACACAGAACCAACTTGGACCTTGGGCACACCATAAGGTTAGGAAACCATGCACACTTATACACAAGTGGTGCAACGCCACCCACCAATTGTTGGACCGAGATGGCACTATAGATGTCCTAGAGGGGGGTGAATAAGAGTTCTTGTGTTTTTAAAATTTATTTGAAAATAGATAACACTAAATAGAGTTGTTAGTATTCCATGTGGCGTGTGTGAAACAAGTGAGAACATGGCGGAAACAATCACACAAATGCACAAGATATTTTATCATGGTTCAGCTCTTCCCACATGGAAGTCCTATATCTAGTCCCCAAGTAACCTTTTGGGATTTTACTAAACTGCTAAGAACACTTGGCCTTCTCTCAACCTGAGATGTATTACAAACACACTTGCTCCCAAGCAAGCCTTCCGTTTACCAAGGGGTACAAAGACCACCTACACCAGTAGGTCTTCCATTCATAGGAGGGGAACAATAGGAAACAAACCTCCTACGGGTTATCTAGAACAAAAAATAAAAATAATTATGTGTCTGCTCCGAAGGATGAGCAAACACAATGAATAAAAGAGAAATACAATAAGAATTGGAGCTCTGATTTTTTCTAAATCTAAATGGGTGGACTGAGAAAGATCTATAGTTACAGAAAGCCACCCACCGAGAAAAGACTTCTAAAAACTAGGGAGCTTGGAGTTGTGGATTGAAGTAGCAGCTCTCTCTTTCTCTTTTCTATAGAATGCTTGTGAAGATTCTTGCTTGCAAATGCAGATTGGAGTTGAGTGTGTTGATGGTTGGTGTGTCATCTTCTTGTTCAAACTCCATCTTCTATATATGAGCTTCAAACATCTTCCCATTTGAAACTGACTGCTGGAAGCTAGCCATTGAAAGATATTCATTTGAAATGAGACTATGAGCTTTCTGGGTTGTCCATCATATTTTCAGCTCTTCAGAATCCCAATGTCTTTAGGCTATATAGGTAACTTCATGACTTGATAGATAGCTTCATTAATGTTCTGTAAACTCCTTGCTCGCGACTGAAAGCTAAGCATGCTTTATAAATGTTTTGTAAGCCTAAAAGGACAACACAGACAAAGATACCTCCATGCTTTCGGATGTAGGTGAGATAAAAAATATATAAATCATGAAGGAGTTGAGATAGACAGTTGTTTAGAACATTTAAAGATAGATAGACTGCTGCATGGGAAATATAAGGACTTTTCCTGAAAGTCAATGAGTTTTGACAGTGGTAGGTGAGCTCTGACAGATAGCCCATGCCATTTATACCTACCATTACATTTACTGCATAGCAACTATCAAATGGAGAAGAACTTAACTTCTAACAGTAAACAAGAGATCACATTGTATAATAATTTCATATCATAACAAAGTTTTTTTTGTGTTCCTTTTTAATATAAATTTTCCTACCTAACAGAATATTTAAATGCTGGTAGCAAGAAAAGTATTATTCTGTAAGATATGTAAGTTTTATTCATTCTGTAAAGGATCCGTAGGGATAACAAATATATTGAAATAAAGAAGATTAAGATTTCATGGAATTTGTGGAATGACATATTAACATAAATATTATTTTATAACTATCAAGTAAACAGGAGTTGATATAGGATACTTCGACTTTTCTGAAGTCGGAGTCAAGGACAATAGATGCATAAAACATCGACTATATAGAAGTTGCAGCGAGACATGATTGATAGTAGACTTCGACTTTTGGAGAGTCTGAATGATACAAATATGTTCATCAATCGATGTCACACTTCGACTCCAAGGAGTTGGAGTAAGATACAAAGACTTCGACTTCCAAGGATTCACAGTAATAATACTTCTACTTTTAAGGAGTCGGAGTGAGATAAGTTTGTTCATCAATTGATATAACACTTCGACTTTTCAAGAGTCGGGGTCCAGAGTCGGAGTTAGTATGTTATATAGTATATGCTGTGGACTTAGAGAAATTTTCGTAAAACAGTGTTGATACTGTATAGTACATGTCACGTTTCGTTTTATACCTTGTGGTATATTCTAATAGATTTGTTTGTAGAAAGTCTTAAAATGTTTTGTCATAGCAAAAACACAATGCTTAAAATGTTTAACAATATTTTAAAGGAATAATTGCTCAACAATTCTCCCCCTTTTTATTAATGACAAAAACTTTTAAATAAACAGTGAAAAACATATTTCATTTTGCAAAATGTTTCTTTCCTATATACTGGTTACTTACTTTCTTTCTCCCCTTTGTGGCATTAACAGAAAGGATAAGAGATAAAGAGAGAGAGATAGTAGGATAGATACACACAGATGTGGAGAAACAGATCTATATTGACTTCTGTAAAGAACATTTTACATTCATGAAGTAGACAATGAACTAGGAAGATATAGGGAAGGAGGGATTCGAGCAAAGAAAGGTTGAAGATGAGCCCGTAGCTTCTACTCATTTTCAGGGAAGAAATTTTGAAATTTGGAAATACCAATGTCATAGGAGGAGTCTATAGAAGGGAATTTTCTATAAGACTTAATGTGCGTGCGAAGATACCAGCTAAGTCTCCTATAGTAGTTGTCATTGCACTTGGTACTCTTAAAGGGAACAAATTTCTTGCTAGTAGCTAGCTGCAGGAACTCATGGACAGTGATATTCCAGTGTAGGCCTTGGGAGTGTGCAACTTCCTTTGCCTGGTAGTAGACAAGATGCCTCTTCTTCCATTTGTGTATGACAGACTTCCAAAATGTCTCATAACCCTTGCAGAGATAGGTAGGAAGAGCTAGCTTGAGCTTTTGGCATTCTATATGGTCTTCTGGATAAGCTGCTGCCCACTGATCTTTAGTAAACCTCTCAAATTCTGCAAAGCTATGCTGGAAATCTATCATGTACTGAGAGTTCTTTGGGGCATGCATGAGGGCAAACCTATGGAATGATAGCTTGACGTCGTACTTTATTCTGAATCTGGTAGCTATCCTTATGTGTTTATCGAACACAATATGGGCAAAATGTTTCCTTGATGAAATGGCACCTATCAGATTGGGATGCAGTCTAGAGGGCAATCCAATAGACATAGATGGAGTAATCTCTCATTGCCAATTGATGATCATCTCCCATTGCCCCTTATTCACATACGGCAGACCCATCCTGAATCTGGCTTCATTGAACTGTTTCATTTTGTTGTATTTGGTCTAGAGCTCTTTTAGGAGGTTGCTAAATAGAAAAAAAAATCTAAGATTGAGGTGAAGGGGAACATCCATAAACTGGTTCCTAGCCTGAGTGGCTTGAAATTTAGTGACTTCATGAGGGTATAGATTTAAGAATTCTGAATGGGAGAGACTGTGGCTTTTCTATGTGATGAGATTCACATCAGCCAACAGTACTTGGGAAGTTTGAGGCAAGTTAAGGAGTCAGTCTTGAAATTTGTAGCCTGTCATCCCATGGACTTCATGAAAGGCTTTAATGGAAAAGAATTCTTTGGTGCTCAGAATGGTATATGAATGCATACCAGAGTAGGGGAAGAAGACAGCTAGGGTTGTCCTTCAACTGGTGCCTTGCTCTTGATGATAGTACCACACAGGTACAATTTCAGCAAGTGAAAGAGTTGATCTACCCGAAGAGGGAATTGGAGAAGTAGGGAGAGAGGATAAAAAATAAGGAGCTAGGATGAGAAGAATTGGTGTTTGTATAGTGGGAAACATGAAAGTATATTTCATAGGATACAAAGAAAGTGAAGTATTTGTGGGAGAGGGAAGTTGTACTTCTAGTTGAGAGGCAGAGGGTGGAGGATTAGATGAGGTAGAAGGAATAGGTTGAGAAGGAGGTGGAGAGGTTGTCCAACAATGGGAGGAGGTGTAGGATCAGTTGTAGGAGGAGGAGTTGGATTAATAGGAGGAGAGGAAATAGTAAAGGGCTGAGAAGGAAAGACTAGGTTACAAGATTTAAAGAGTTTCCTTCTAACCCTTCTCTTAAAAGTTTTAACCTTAGGATTGGCTTCTTCCTCCATAAGTTGACCTTGAGGCTCCAAAAGCTGCTCAGAAACTAACTGTTGTTGCTGCTCTTGCTGGTCTACAATAGGATCTGGTTGTTGAATTTGATCTGGCCCAACTACTGGATCCACACTTGACCGTTCTTCAGGCTTTTCTGGCTGTGGAACCACTTCCTTAGGATGTTGTTGCAGCTGCAGTTGATGCTCTTCAATGTGAACAGCTAGGGGAACATGAGAACCACTTACGCCCTATTGGCACACCAACTGTAACAATAGGTCCTTCATCTACTAGAGCTCCACAGACATGAAGTCAAACTTGACATCTATTTGTTGAATTTGCATTTGTAGTACAGATAACATCTATTGTTGCTTCAAGACATAATCCACTACATCATCCACATTTCTGCTAGTCGCCCCCTAAGACCTTGATGGGGTCTCAACATGAAGTGGAGAGACATGGTTATATTCTTCAAAGGAAGGCTCTACTGGAGTGGTGCTAGGGATATCCTTTTTCTGAGCCACTCCCTTGTCCCTTAAATCCCTTAGTGCTTGATTGATAGTTTCTTCTGGAATATCTTGCAGTGGGGAGGGAACTCGAGCCTCAACTTGTTCTTGTTCTACCATTGGTACTTCCACTCTAACTTCCTCACTTCCAGACTCAGGAGGCTAAACTAGAGGAATGGAGGAGGAACTTTGTGCCTCATCAGGAAATACCTCATGTGATCACTTAGGGACAGAGTCCTTAACTCAAATGTTTTGTGCCTTATCTTCCAAAATGTAGTGGCTTCTCCTCAAAGTGGAAAGCTCTCCTTCACAGCCATAGAGATCTCATTAGTCAAATCAACTTTAAATCTCCTGACTATAAGGGTCAGCAGGGGTCTATAGGGAAGAGACTCCTACAAGTTCTTAGACCCTGCCATCCTTTACAAGATAATGGAAGGCAGGTTGACCCTATGTTTATGAACTGCCCAAAACCATAAACTACCACCTCTAGTAGTGACGGAGGAATGAGTGCCTGCTCTAGAGGTGATGATGTTGGTAATAATAGAGCGCAGAATTCTCTTTTTGCAGATAGCTCATTAACTAGGAGCCCCTTCTTAGAGATAGACCCCAGGCTGCCAATAACCCCTAATTTCTGCTTCTCGAAGGACAATGCCTCACCGATTCTGTGTCTAGAATTGGGGCAATCCAAGATTTCTACAAATAAGTCTTTTGACACTATGACTATTGTGCCCTTAACTGAACCAGTCACTAACCCATCTGCACAAACTTGGAGGGAAAGATAAAAAGCTTTCAGAGCATGCTCGAAGGTCAGTTCACTGATCTAGCAAATCATTGACCAACCAATAGCTTCTAGGGTTTCTTCTACCCACCCAAGCCTACTAGTTAACTGACTGAAATCTACAACCTTTACTAGGCAAATGGAGGCCTTGGTTGAAGAAAACCTCTGAAACTGTTCAGGGGTGAAGATGGTGCCTTCTAGAGCCCTAGGTGAGGCCATCTAGACAAAAACAAAATAGGAGACTGAGAGGAATGATAGAGGAGATATTGAAAAGGTCCACAGAGGTCAAAGATCCTACCTTTTTTCAAAGGAACAGATAGATTCTGTAGAAGCTTTGAAGATGGTTCCGTCGGGTTGAAGAACACGCACGGGAACCAAGAGGAAGACGACAGGAGAGTCAGAGATGTTTCAAAAAGGCTGATTTGGAAAGAGTGAGGGAAAGGTCCTAATATAGAGGAGGAAATTTAACGGACCATAGATGAGGAGATGAATGGCTGGGATTAAATGAATGAACCATTATAATTAATTCTTCTTTAAATAAAATTTTTTTTTTACATTAAGATTAACTCCAACTTCATAAACTCTAACTCCACAAGAGTCGTAGTACACAACTCTGACTTCATGAGAGTCATAGTACACAACTCCAACTTCATGAGAGTCACAGCGCCAAAACTCGGATTTCATAAGAGACGCAAAACATAACTCTAACTTAGGAGAAGTCAAAGTTCCAGGACTTAGAAATTTTTTGCAAGAAAATAGTGTAGTAAAGAGTAAATATTTCATCAAGATTACACATACATATTGCTCTTCTTATTGAAGTAAATCTATTTTTAGGGAGATGTTTAGTAAATATATCAGCTAATTAATTATCTGTAGAGAAAATTCAAGTAAAATATCTCCATTACATGCATGGTCCCTGATGAAATGATGGCTGACCTCAATATGCTTGGTTCTTTAATGTTGGATTGGATTTTTGGTCATGTTGATTGTGTTTGTGTTGTCACGCAACATTGAAATTTCATAAAGTGTATGACCATAATCTTCCATTTGATATTTGATCCACAGTAGTTGAGTGCAGCAGCTTCCAGTTGCAATATACTCTGCTTCAGTTGTGGACAATGCTGCTGAATTCTGCTTTCTAGAAGACCATAAAATTAAACATCCTGCAAGAATTTGACAAGTACCATTGGTGCTTCTTCTATCTACCTTATATCCAACATAGTTAGCATCACTATATCCAATCAATTTGAATTGAGAAGATCTGGAATACCATAAACCTAATTTACTTGTATTTATAAGATATCTAAAAAAAATTTAACAACATTGACTTGAGATTCTTTAGGATCAGCCTGAAATCTAGCACATAAACATACACTGAATATTATATCTGGTCTATTGGCAGTAAGATAGAGTAATAACCCAATTATGCCTCTATAGATCTTTTGATCTACTTCTTACCAAGTGGATCACTATCTAACTTAATACCTGAGATCATGGGTGTTCCTAAGGGCTTACACTTGTCAAAACCATATTTAGAAAGCAAATCTGAAATGTAGTTGGTTTGACATATGTGAGTACCTTCCTTGGTCTACTTGATTTGCAACCCAAGAAAATAATTAAGCTCACCCATCATGCTCATCTCAAACTCACTTTGCATAAGGTTTTCAATGAATTTGTAAAGTGATTCATTAGTAGAACCAAAAATAATATCATCAACATATATTTGCACAATCAAGATTCCTTGTCAAAATTTCTTAATAAATACGGTGCTAATTACTTTACCTCTTATGAAATCATGTGATATAAGATAAGCACTTAGTCTTTTATAACATGCTCTTGGAGCTTGTTTCAAATCATATATTGCTTTCTTTAAACGAAAGACATGATATGGATACTTAGTATCTTCAAAACTAGGTGGTAGCTCAACATAAATTTCTTCTTTTATAAAACCATTCAAAAAAGCACTTTTAACTTCCATTTGAAATAAATTGACATTGAGAGAACATGCATATGCTAATAAGATTCTAATAGCCTCTAATCTAGAAACTAGAGCATATATTTTGTCAAAATCAATGCCTTCCTCTTCGGAATATCTTTGTGCTACTAGTCTGGCCTTGTTCTTGGTGATTACTCTTGATTCATCCATTTTGTTTCTGAAGACCCATCTAGTCCCAATAGCTGGATGTTCAGAAGTCTGGGGACAAGAGTCCAAACCTAGTGCGTTGGAACTGGTTAAGTTCCTCTTGTCTAGCTAGGATCTAAGATTCATCTTCCAGTACATATTTATTGTCCGAGGCTCAATATAAGAAACAAATGCAGAAAAATCACAGGGAATGTTCATACCTCTTATTCTTACCATATCTTGAAGATCACCTATAATATTTGCTCTTGAATGATCTCTGTGATACCTCAATTCTCTAGGTAGTCCTTCTTGTGGTTTTTCTTGTTGTTGAAGCTCTTCTAATGGTAGTTGTTCTTTCTCTTTTTCTTTTTCTTCAAGAGATGTTTGTTCTAGATCCCTGCACAAATCTTCAACAACATCTTCTTCTTCTTCTATTTTCTTGATAGAAGGGTTAGTTTCAACAAATAAAATATGAACTGATTGTCCTACAGTTAAAGCTCTTATGTTAAGCACTTTATATCCTCTAGGTTTTGAGATGTATCCTAGAAGAAAACCTCGTCGCTTTTAGCATCTAATTTTCCTAAGTTATCTTTACCATTAATCAAAATAAAGCACTTACAACCAAATGGTCGAAGGTGACTAATGTTTGGCTTTTTCTCCTTTTATAGCTCATAAGGTGTCCTCTTTATTAATGGTCTGATCATATACTTGTTGATGATGTAGCAGGCTGTGTTGACTGCTTTTGCCCAAAATATCTTGGTAGATTGTATTCTGTATGCATTGTTCTAGTCATATCCAACAGTGTTCTATTCTTCCGTTCTGTTACTCCATTCAGTTGAGGTGTTCTTGGTACAGAGAAATTGTGTTCTATCTCATTTTCTTCATAGAATTTGACAAACTCTTCATTCTTGAATTCTCCACCATGATCAGATCTAATATTGATTATCTAAAATTTTTTGTTCTTCTATACTAATTTACTGAACTTTAGAAAAACTGAAAATGTTTCTGATTTGGCTTCCAAAAAAGATACCCAAGTGTACTTTGAATAATCATCCATAATCACATAGCCATAAAATTTTCCTCCAAGACTTACTATTCTTATAGGTCGAAATAAATCCATGTGAATAAGTTCCAAAGGCTTGGAAGTTGTCACCACTGTTTTGGACTAAAATGATGTCTTCATTTGATTTCCTTTTACACAAGTTGTACAGATTTCAGATTTCTTCAGTTTAAGAGTAGGAAGACCTTCCACTAGATCATGATTGATTAATTTCTTGATCACTAATGTGCTTGCATGTCCTAGTCTTTTGTGTCATAAATCAGTCTCCTCATTCTTTGTAGTTGCAAAACATTGGTTAACTTCTTTCAATTCAGCTAATTGTAGAGTTTACAGATTTTTGACTCTTTGTGCTTCAAATACTATTTTTCCACTCTTTTGAATAATGCACTTATCATTATGAAAATTTACCAAGTGACCTTTGTCATACAATTGACTAATGCTGATAAGGTTATGTTTTAATCCTTCTACATACATCACATCTTCTATCAAATCCTTTTCTTTTATTCTTACTGTTCCACATCTTAATACTTTACCTTTTCAATTGTCTCCATAAGTGACTTGACCAACATCATCTCAAAAACTAGTAAATAGTTTCTATCACTTGTCATATACCTTGAGCACCCACTATCGAAATACCATTTGGATGCTCTAGCGACCCTACAAACAAATTGAAGTTTTAACTTTTAGTACCCAATTTTTCTTGGGTCCTTGATGGTTAGTCTTTGGAATCCAATACAAGTACCTAGTTGTGCAATTGCTAATTGTGTGTCCTAGTTGGTTATAGTGACTACAACATAGATCAAAAGCATTCTTTATATGTGTAGCATTTTAGAGTTCAGTTTTTGTTTGTAAACATACTGATTGACCTCTCTAGGATTTTTAATTTCATTCTCTTTCACAAATTTAGGAGTTGTATATTTTTCAGGATAGATAATATTCTTTTCATTTAATGGAGGTGTATGTCCTACTCCATATTCTTTTTACTTATTTGAGTACCTTTCAGTTTTACAACTAGAGTTGTTTTATAGTGAGTATTTTTATCCATAGTAGCTTTTACATAATTATTTTCTTCTCTTCATATTTCAATTCTTTTAGATTTGATTCAATTTCCATGATCTTACTATTTTTAGCTTTTACATCTTCACATAGTGGTTCATTTGATCTTTTTATTTCAGTTAAATTTTGTCCTAATCTTCTACTTCATTTTTTAGAAAAGTGCTAGATTTTTATTGATTTAGCAAATTTAACTTAGCTATTTTCACCTTTTTAACTAATGTTTTATACTTTTCATAGAATTCATTAAATGCATCTTCTAAACTATCAGAATCAGATTCAAAACATGATGTAAAAGTGGTTTCAGAATTTACTTGACCTAATCCTGCCATGAGGGCTAGATTGACTTGTTCTTCTTCTTCTAAATCTGAACTTGAAGAGTATGAACTTGTAGGTTCCTCATTATCCCAAGCTACGGCCATTGCCTTCTTCTTGTACTTTCTACATTTTTTTCTTTTCCTTTCTTCTTCTCAAATCTTTCAGTTGGATCTTTCATTTTGAGCATAGGACATTCTGATTTGTATAGTCCTGGCCGATTGCATTCATAGCAAGTTGTTTCTTTCTTCTTTTTTTCTTGAAATATCTCTTCGAACGAAAGTTCTTTTTTTTTGCAAGAATCATTTGGAGTTTTCTTGACAGCATGGCTTCATCATTACTGTCATCTGATTTCTCTATTGAATCTTCAGATAAAGAATCTACAGCTTTCAAAACATTTGGCATTTTCTTTTTTGAAGATACTTCAGAAAACCTTTCAATATTGATTTCATGAGCTATTAAAGAACCAATCATTTTATCAATAGAAAGTTATGTTAGATCATGTGCCACTTCAATAGTAGTAACCTTAGGGGGCTAGACATGAGTTAATGATCTAAAAAATTTTCTTACTGTTTCTTCATTAGTGAGCTATTTACCTAGTGAACTTAAACCTACTATATATTTGAGAATCTATTATACATTTGGGTTATGTTTTCATTAGGAAGCATTTTGAAATGTTTATACTAGGAGACAATAATATCTAGTCTAGTTTGCTTTACTCTATCAGTTCCTTCATAAGTTACTTGTAGTTTATCGCACATTTCCTTAGTAGTTCTACAAGAAAATATCCTATTAAACTCTCTTTTGATAAAGCACATCATAGATACTTCTTGGCTTTATAATTTAGGGACATATTTATTTTGTCAGCTACAGATAAAGTAGAAGTTCCATCACCTAGTATAACAAAATTACCTTGTTCTATTACCTACCACAGATCGAAGTATGTGCCTCTAATGAAGCATTCCATTCTTATCTTCCAGTACTGATAATCCTCACCATCGAAGAATGGTGGTCTGGTGACTGATTGACCTTTGTAGTTGTGACCTTCAGATGCCATCTCTTCTCAAATCTTTTGATTCTTCTATGAAGACTTAGCTCTGATACCACTTGTTAGACCAAGATGACACTATAGATGTCCTAGATGGAGATGAATAGGACTTCTAGCGCTTTTAAATTTTATCTAAAAATAGATAACACTAAATAAAGTTGTTAGTATTTAGTGTGGTGTGTGTGAAACAAGTGAGAACTTGGCAGAAACAATCACACAAATGAACAAGAGATTTTATCCTGGTTCGCCTCTTCCCACATGGAAGTCTTACATCCAGTCCCCAAGTAACCTCTTAGGATTTCACTAAACTGCCAAGAACACTTGGCCATCTCTCAACTTGAGAGGTATTACAACACACTTGCTCCCAAGCAAGTCTTCAATTTACCAAGGGGTATAAAGACTATGTACACCAATAGGTCTTCCCTTCACAGAAGGGATACAGCAGGAAACAAACCTCTTACGGGTTATCTAGAATAGAAAATAAGAAACTTGTGTGTCTGCTCTGAAGGATGAGTAAACACAAGGAATCAGAAAGAAATATAATAAGAATTGGAGTTCTAATTCTTTCTGAATCTAAATGGGTGGACTAAGAAAGATCTACATTTATAGAAAGCCACCCAACAAGAAAATACTTCTAGAAACTAGAGAGCTTGAAGTCGTAGACTGAAGTAGCAGCTTTCTCTCTCTTTTCAGAAGAAGGCTTGTGAACACTCTTGCTTGCAAATGCAGATTGAAGTTGAGTGTGTTGATGGTTGGTGTGTCATCTTCTTGTTTAAACTCCATCTTCTACATAAGAACTTCAAACATCTTCCCATTTGAAACTAACTATTGGAAGCTAGCCATTGAAAGATATCCATTTGAAATGAGACTATAAGTATTCTAGCTTGTCCATCAAATCTTCAGCTCCCTAGAGACCCAACATCAGCAGGCTATGTAGGTAGCTTCATGGCTTGATAGACAGCTTCAATAATGTTCTGCAAACTCCATACTCAATACTAAAAGCTAAGCATGCTTCATAAATGTTCTGAAAGTCTGGAAGGACAAGACAGACAAAGATACCTCCATATTTTTGAAGGTAGGTGAGATAAGAATATAGAAAGCATGAAGGATTACAGAAAAATAGTTGTTCAGAACATTTAAAGATAAACAGACTGTTGCATGGGGAATATAAGGACTTTTCCTGAAAGTCATGGTGTTCTGATAGTGGTAGGTGAGCTCTGACTGATAGCCCATGTTGTTTATACCTACCATCGCATTTATTGCAGAGCAATTGTCAAATGGAGAAGAACTGAACTTCTCACAGCCAATAAGAGATCACATTGTATAATAATTTCAGATCATAACAAAAAATTTCTGTCTTCTTTTTAATATAATTTTTCCTACCCAACAGAATATTTAAATGCTGGTAGCAAAAAAAGCATTATTCTGTGAGATATGTAAGTGTTATTCATTCTATAAAAGATCTATAAGGATAACAAATATATTAAAATAAAGAAGATTACAATTTCATGGATTTCCTGGAATGACAGATTAACATAAAGATTATTTTATAAGTATCAAGTACACAGGAGTTGATATAGGATACTTCGACTTTTCTGAAGCCGGAGTCAAGGACAAGAGATGCACAGAACTTCAACTATATAGAAGTTGCAGTGAGACATGATTGATAGCAAACTTCGACTTTTGGAAAGTTGGAATGATACAAGTGTGTTCATTAATCGATGTCACACTTTGACTTTCAGGGAGTTAGAGTGCAAGCAATCATAGACTTCGACTTCCAAGGAGTTGGAGTTAGATACAAAGACTTGGACTTCTAAGGAGTCGGAGTAATCATACTTTGACTTTTAAGGAGTTGGAGTGAGATAAGTTTGTTCATCAATTGATACAACACTTCCACTTTTCTAGAGTTGAAGTCCAAAATCGAAGTTAGTATGCTATATATTATATGCTGTAGACTTAGAGAAATTTTCATAAGATAGTGTTGATACTGTATTGTACATGTCATGCTTCTTTTTATATCTTGTGGTATATTCGAATAGATTTGTTTGTACAATGTCTTAAAAGGTTTTGTCATAGCAAAAACACAATGCTTAAAATGTTTAACAATATTTTAAAGGGATAGTTGCTCAACACCAATGGCCTTAGACACACCAAGAGGTTGGTGCACCACATGTAGACTTGCATAAGAGCACCACGAACGATCACTCGAGTATTGGAGACAACAAGAAAGCACTCAAGTAGGAAACCATCCTGCACTATCCCTTCATACACCAACCAAAGTTGGAAGCATAATCCTACAAACCCTCAGGCCACCGGTGAGGCCGAGGATCTGACTTAACGAGATAACGAGAACATGACACATAAACCATGATACGGTGGAAAGCATAGGGCACCATGACTAGGTGCACAATCAACAGCACTCTCGGAAGTTAGACATGACCAGACTAGAACCACTGTGTAGTTTAGGGGACTAGCCCTACACATGGAAAATACGCGGCAAGAGAAATGCCATCACAACAACATCCAAACTACCATCATAGGTGGTCAGGAGTGCCCATTGGTGATTTATTGCTCAACCACAAGTTTAGGTCTCTCCTCCCCATCAGAGTGGGACATGTGGACAGCCCAACCACAAAAACAACAACCGCAGTCTGGCCAAATTGCGGCCTTAGGCTTGACCTCTCCATGTGGCTTCAGAACAAACATAGATAAAGGCAGTGAAAATAGGATAGCTGAACATCCACAACCCTCCAAAATCCACGGAGCTCAGTCCAACTAAGAGAGCTCTGCAAGTGACTCAGTGTCACTACACAACACTATTTTCCACTCTGCTCTAGAGTCATTAAATTGAGCATGCTCGTAGCCTAGAGTACTCCCTCAATGGGCTAATGATGACAGGGATTCCAAGGAATGGTAACAACCTCACAATGGGAGAAGCCTTCAAGCGGTGGGGCAAACAACACAATAAGCATACAACATAGTTGGCTTGTAAACCTCGACAAGCCCAACAAGCATGAGGCACACACAAACCCACCTCTCGAGGGTCGTCGGCCAACACAAACACGCATAACTAAACCATAAACTTGGCTAAAATAGAAGGAAGTGTATACAGTTGCACAGGCAGCTAGAAGGTTGCACGACAACCATCACCACTAGCCAAGGCAACTGGTGAGTCACCTCCACCACATGAAAACCAAGGCACCAATTCAAATTGATAACATGATGTGACGAACCATCGCCTTCTTCAGTTGAAGGCTGAACTCTTGGTGGAAACTTATCTAGAGTCCACATCCAACTCCGAGAACCAAAAAAAATGGGAAAACATATTGACAACCAGTCGAGAACTAAGCAAAAAACATAGCTCAGCTCATACGGGCGTTGACCACACTTGCCCAACTACAAAGAGGGAGAAACAAGCAGGCACGGTAAACCCGTTCGAGGAACAGGCTACGACTTGAACACGTCTAGCTATCCCATTGTGACATAAAAGCGTCAGATGGGTCCGTCGTAACACTAATGCATCCAATTGTGTAAACATCTTCTCTAGTAATGCGTCACCAAAGGTTTACACATTACCAGTACGAAGGCAGACCTCGAGATGGGACATCCCAGGGCCACCCACACACAACGACCATCCCACACAGGGGAGGGGAGCATGAGGAATCTTGGGAAAACATCTAGAAAGCCAAAGGAACTCCGATAAACTTGGATCGAGAAGGGAACAAGCATGCATACCTTAAAAGGAAGAAACATACGAGTTGTGGGTCTTCTCATGTGATTGGAGGCCCCCTCCTTCCTCCATGCAGCTTCAACAACACGATGGCACATGCACAGCCTGAATCATTCCTCGAAATACACAAACGAAAGAGAGGCATAGAGAGCTCCCTAGAGGAGATGAAAAGGAGGAGAAGAAGAAGAAATTGATGCTGGCCACGTCCTTATAGCCGTCGACACACAGAATGGGTCAGAGCGACATGTCACATTAACAACATTAGTGCATTTTGTCTCACTACTACAACACCAATGCATCCCCAAGGCTGGCTAAAACAACAAGACATGTCGTATTGGCATGCCTGCCATGCTGACAGGTGTTAGATGACCCAACTAACGTGTTTAAAGCTGACCAGATGTGACACAGAACACGATGGTGACCAACGCGTCATGGGACCAAGACACCTTTGAAGCACTAACATGTTAGCCCCAACTCATTCTTCACCAACCGATAACCCCCCAGTCACCAAGAATGCAAAACATAAATGTGGGATATCCATCCTATCCCCCTTAAACCAAATTTCTTCCTCAAAAGGCACTTGGAACATCCAGCCATAAAAGCAATGTCTCACTCCAAACACGCATGAGGAATCCAAAATGGATCTCAACTACCCCACAAGCCCAACACAATTACAAGCTAACTCAAAACAATAAAAATGCCACCTAAAAGCTGCACAAGCCACTAACAGACCTAACTATTGGGATCAACGGATCAACTACCAGCTTTGTCGCCAGCGAAACTCGATAGAGGATGTAGTTGCTGACAATAACCCGAGAAAAACTTTTGAGAACCAACCATAAGGGTTGGAGGAATAGTTTTACTCAACCAGCAGCAAGTAGTACCGGCCATACAGCCAAATAGAAGTCTCGCAAGGAAGACCCAAATCCAAGCGTTAACATGCACATGGAGAGTCTTCAATACGCAAAACGTTATTCACTGCCACAACTTGGTCTTAACGCGATGCTCCTGGTGACCCAACAAGGACCCAAAATGAAAGTGGGACTATAGGAAACTAAAACTATCTACTCCACAAGCACAACATACAGCAACACAAGTGGGGAAGTTGTCTAGGATTAAACTGAAATTAAGCATCTCAAGACGTCGAGGAACCAGATGGTTGAGTATTAATAAGCCAATAGGCTTCACTGTCACATTGGAGAACAGACATGAGACTTTGCCATTAGCTATGAGACTCGCCAACACCACGTATAGGAGAAAAGCTAACTACATGTTGGCATTGTACCTATGACACTAGCATACTATCATCGTAAGTGCTACCGAGCCAACCACAAGAAAACCATCCGGCTATAAAAATTTGAGGCAACTAATAAGGTCGATGACAACACATCAACCCCAGAAGGACCTAGACCAAGGTATGGTATAGCAACCTAACACACTCGCTCCCAAGACAAGAGGGAAAACTTGGACACATGCCATGACTAAGGCTAAGCATACCACTGATAGGGCAACTTTGACAAAGCAAAGCATCTGCCCCACAGTGGTAGTTGTATAACCACAAGGCATAGGGCATCAACATTGAGTAAACCGAGGAAACAGTGTACATAGTTCATCATCAAAACACAAGAGCGCAAGCACAGAGTGCTACCATAAGCACCGGAAGCCACCAAAGGTATAGCGTAGCGCACCAAAGTCTCAAGATGCCACAAGACCAAAGCACTCGAGCATAAACTCACGGTGCTACTATAAGCACCAAACACTCGCAAGGTGCAACATGGATGCACCAACAGCCTACGATGACACAGGGCCAATGAGAGGGACTCTCCCCTAGAAACCTGCCAGAAAGCTACACATGAGGTACCACAAGCCTTAATGAGCACAAAAGGCCACAAGAACCCTTGAGGCACATAAACCATGAAGCATCGACTCTACCACATCGGGGAGTGAGGGCCACAAAGAACGAAGATAAGAGCCTCTAAGGAAAAACTGAAGCACACGTAGAAAGAATGCTAATATAGAGAATCCAAACCAAAGAACCAATGCTACCTCACACTGAACAACAGGGAACACTACCCCACATCATCTAGCCAATCAATAAGGAATGATCGCGAGAACCAGCATATACAACTCCATCGACCCACAGTGCCATAAGAAAATGATGGTAAGAGCAAACGAAGTAACAAAAATGGTGCCACCTCACAACATTGAATAAATAGAAAATTGTTGTCATGCATTATTCAGTCAAACATCAAGGAAACAGCCACAACAACGGACTACATAGACAAGTCCACCTGCCCATAGTGCCACAAGGAAACAATAGCATGAGAAGAGCAATTAGATCAACCCAAAAAAACTCACGAAAAGATGTCTCTACCAAAAGATCGCAACAATGCATACCTTGGTGTCAAGCACCATGACAGAGTTCCACCAATCTGAGAAACCCACTCCTCACACAAAACAAGCCTCTTCTGCACGCGAATGAGAGCAGCACAAGGTTAGCACTCACTCATGGAGCATAGCTAGCTAGACACCCACAATGCTTACTAGATCACTGTCTACAAGAGCATGACGAGTAGAGAAAAATGAAGCAAAACAATCGAAACCACAAGAACACACGTAGTTCCACCAGCTCAACTATGGAACTTGGAAATGGGCAACAAGGCAAGCTAACCAACACAACAACTAGACACATAGTCAAAGGATCCTTGCCTTAACCAGAAACATATAAGCAGACAACAACACAATAGTCCAACTGGCAACAATGACACAGGCCATACAGTGGAAGAGCAACAACAATAGGGACCAGCACATGGCAGTTCTAGGAGGAACCTCAAAAGAATAAAGAGTAGTTCAGGGTGGACTTCACTAAACGCACAAACTAACCAAACTACATACCTTAACCTGATGAGGTAATACAACAGTAGTCAGAAATGAGTGTGGAACAATCTTGAGAAGAACCCTCACCAAGACAATAAAGACGATTCTAGGAAACCTTACCAGAACAGAGTACAAACCTCTGAGGTCACACAATGGCAACTAAAAGCAGGCACAAAATAGTTCTATGGAAACCTCACTTCCGCTAGAACAAATAGAGAAGAACTATGGAAGCACCTCACCAAAGCTCACAAATAGCTAACAGAAATTCAACAAGCAAGCGAAGACAAGTGTCATAGCAATCAACTAGGGACGCAACATGGAAAACAAAATATCTGGTAAGCTTGAGCAACATAGCTGACTGAGCAGAGCACAACACACAACAACACACAGACATGAGAGACCACCCACACAATTAAACACAATACACACACACCTATATGGAACAACCAAGAGAGCAGAATCTCCTTCCACTAGTTCCACAGACAACAACCCTGCGCCGGTGAAGGCTACGCCACACGTAGGCTCTCTCAGCCTTTGCAACACACACGCACCCAAATGTTCATGCCGATGACGACCAAAGCACCATACGAGACTTGTCAACAACTACTCCCCACATAGAGAAGACCTCTGCAAGTCAGTCTACTACCAACCCTTCTACAGCATGCAATCAAACCCTGTTGGAAAGCCATCCATCTGCACCACACATCCAAGGAACACTAACTCTCATCGAACGGGCCAGCAACATACCAGTACCAATCATTGGGATAGTTACAGTTCTTAACTAATTAAAATCTATGTTGACCGATGCTCTAATAGCATATGTAATGACCCGGCCTCCCAGACCCCGCCAGGAACCTTGGTCGCCTCACCATCACCTATGGATCCAAAGATTTTGAAGGGTTAGATTAATAGTCTAGTAAGATAAGCAATGAATTTTAAAAACTATAACAAGAGATACGAAATTTTGTACATGACGTCCTAAATAAAAGTAGAGGTATAGGAAGCTAAGTGCATTCCTTAAGGGGCATACCGTGAGGTTTTGCGAAACACAAATCTCATCTCACTCCAATGCAAGAGCTCACACACTCTCAATATCGCTACTACTGGTGGTACATGGTGCCACTAACCACCTCCAGAATAGTACAGCACCTAGCTCTCATGATGATGAGCCCTTATCTAAAGGGAGTAGAGGGCTGAGCGTTGCGAACAAGGCCCAATATGAATTACTAGTCCATTACCAGCCAAAGGAGTATGAACTCCAAAATGCAGAAAGCTAATACACTAGAAAGTAGTAAGTTGGAGAACACCTACACTAGCTATTACAAAATATGGGAAATAGAACAACACCATGACCACCAACCAGGGTCAAGCCATACACAAGTCCTACACAACTAGTGGAGTCGGGCACCATGCGGAAGTAGCCCTTGGCACACATGTCAAAAAAAGGTGATTATGGAAACCATGGAGCAACCATGCCAGAACAAAGTCTCACCACACTAGCACAACCAAATTAGACATCAACAAGGTCGAGAAGCCACAAACTAAATCAACTAGGACCTCAAACAAACCATGAGCACTAGAAACCATGCACACCTATACACAGGTGGTGTAGAACATCCAGCACTACACCACATGCAGATAAGCATAGGAGTCACTGCGAACGAGCACCCTGGGAGTAGAGCCACTAAGAAATCACTTGAGTTAGAAGCCACCCTACACCATCCCTTCAAATGCCAACTAGGGATGGAAGCACACTTGTGGCAACCCTCAGGCTGCCGGTGTGGTCGTGGACCCAACTCTAAGCAAGAATGAGAACTGGACATACAAAGCATGATACAACGGAAAGTACAAAGCATCACGATCACGTGCCAAACCACCAGCACCCTCGGAAGCTAGAAATGGGTAGGCTAGAATCGTCATGTAGGCTAGGGCACCTAACCCACAAATGGAAAACATGCCACACGAGAAATGTCATTATAACAACAGCAACCACACCGATGACATAGATGGTCAAGAGCACCCACTGGTGACTTATCACTTGACCACAAGTTTAGGTCTCTCCTCTTCTCGGAGTGAGATGCATGGATAACACAACCACAAGAACAACGATTGTAGTTTTATCAAGCTGCGGCCCACACCTTACCTCTCTATGTGGCTCCACATCCAACATAGAGTGAGGTAATGAGAACATCCAAGTTGAATCGCATCCGCGACCATCAAAACTCTATGGGGCTTGGACCATCTATGAGCACTCTGCAAGTAACTTGACACCAATGCTCAACACCATTTTCAACTCTGATCCAGAGTCGTTGACTCTAGCACGCTCATATCCTAGAGTAGTCCCTCAACAACCTAATGATGATGCATCACAGATAACTATAACAACCTTATAACAGGACAAACTTTCAAATGTTGAGCACTAAGTGAACAGGCGTGACAAACAGCACAACAAGCATACAACAAAGCTAGCTTGTAAACCTCGACAAGCCCAACAAGCACGAGACATGCACAGACCCACCTCTCGAGATCCTCGAGAGGGTTGTCGCCAATGCAAACACACATGACTAAATTAGAAGCTTAGTTAAAACGAAGGAAGGGTATAGAGTTGCATAGGCAGCTGAAAGGTGGCACAACGATTGTCGCACTAGCTCGGGCAGTTAGCGAGTCTCCTCCACAGCATGACAAATGGGGCACCACCTTCAGCTGATAACATATTGACAACTAACCGAGAACTGAGTTGAAAACACAACTCAGTTCACACGGGCATTGACCACCCTTTCCCAACTACAAATAGTGTGAAACCAGTAGGCAACGTAAATGCGTTGGAGGAACAGGCTATGACATTTACGCATCAAGACACTCTATCATGACATAAGCTCATTGGATAGGTCCATAGCGACACTTACGTATCTAGTTGGGCAGATGCCTTCTTTGGTAATGCATCATTGAAGGTTGACACGTTACCGGTGAGAAGGTATACCCTAGATGGAGAATCCTAAGGTCCACCCACATACAATGACTATGCGACATAGGGGAGGGGAGTAAGGGGAATCTAGGAAAAACATCTATAAAGCCAAAGGAACTCCAATCCACTCGAATCGAGAAGGGAAAAATAATCCCTACCTTAAAATGAACAAGCCAACCCATTATGGGCCTCCTCTAATTTGTCGCCGCCTTCTCGCTCCATGCAGCTCCATCGATGCCACAGCACATGCACGACCCTCAATCTTGCCTCAAAACACACAAAGGTAAGATAGGGGTAGATTACTCTCTACGAAAGAGAGGGAAAGGTGGAGAAGAAGAAATGGACGTCGACCACTGCCTTATAGCTGTCAGCATACAGAATGCATCAAAGTGACATGCCGCGTTGACAACATTAACCTATCCTATCTCCTTGATGTGACACTAATGCATCCACAAGGAGGGTCGTGACAACTAGACATGTCGTACTAACATGTCTGCCACGCTGATAGGTGTCTGACAACCCAAGAAGACTAACAAGTCCAACTGATCAAATGAGACATAGAACACGATGGTGACTAACATGTCAAGGGACCAAGACGCCTTACAAGTACAAACACACCAGCCCCCACTGATGCATCAGTAATGTGTTGCCTAAATTGGATGCATTAGGAGCTAGTCACTCAGAATGTGAAGCAGGAACCTGAGGTATTATAGTTTCCCCTACTAACCCCCGTGAGTGTCGCCAATTGAAGTAAGGGGCCTAGAGGCTTGTCATGATTGACGACCATTTATATTGTAGGTCGTTCTAGGCACCCCACTTAAAAAGCTGAAGTCCTATTGAGGCTCAACAGGTAATAGAGAAGGTCCATGAGTGCCTCTACAATGTACACCAGGGCTGAAGAACGGTGACCAGAATACATCAGCACCAGGGATACTGATAGCCATCTCTTTAGGGTGACTGTGCAACCTATGTTCATAACAGTGACTAGTTCTAAAAGCATGGCCACTTGATGCACCAAACTGCCACCACTTTGACCACCAAACTAGAACATTGCTCATTCATGTGGTGAGGGATGGATACTCCCGAGTTGTTCCCAATGGCATAGGCATAAAGGAAGTTTTTGGTTGTGGCGATCGTCTACTTCATGAAGTGGATTAAGGACGAAGTCATGGCTAAGATCACCCACAACATGATCCGGAAGTTTGTATGGCAGATGATTGTCTATCGGTTCGACATCCCAGGCAGAAATGTAAATGACAATGGTCGCCAGTTCAGCTACTCACATTATGAGTAAAAATGCACAGTGGCCAAAAACACCCACAACATGATCTAGAAGTTCGTGTGGTAGACAATCATCGACATGTTTGGTATCCCTAGAGCTATTGTGAGCCACAATGAGCACTAGTTCAATAGCTCGCATTTTAAGGAAAAGTGCACCTAACTAAGGATTAAGAAAGTGATGGTGGGAGGACAGAGGGAGCTACTGAGCATCCTGTGGGTGTATCATATGACACCTTGCATGTCAACTGGAGATAGTTCTTTTAAACCTACATATGGGGCTGAGGCAGTGACCCCCGTAAGGATTTGGAGACTGTCCATATGGCTTTGCCGATTCCTCCCAGGTGACAATGACTATGCCTATCAAGGAATCTTGGACATGGCTTAGAAGATTTGGGAAGTCACGGTCATCTGAGTAATAGAGTGCTAGAGGAGGCTGATCTGATATCACAACCGAAGGGTTTTCATCCTGGAAACTTGGTCCTTCGAAAGGCTAAAGCTTGTCGACCCCTTATGGCGATCGAAAAGCTAGCTACCTTCTGGGAACGTACATACTAAATAACCAAGGAATGTGAGAGGGGGTACTACAAGCTATCCATACTGGAAGGTAACCCTATACCTCACACCTAGAGCATTGATGCTCTCAATAAGTATTATTACTTGTGGCCCTGTAAAAACAATTACCATATGAAATATTTAACATTTTTCATTCCATTAAGAAGTGTTAACGGATTACATGATCCCTTACGAGAGGAGTACATACGTCAAAAGTATGAAATTAGAAGTTCGAGAAGCACTAGGAGGCCGGGAGTCACTCGCTAGGCCATTGAATCCTCCTTAGCAAGGAAATGCCATATTTGTTTGGGTACTCGAGCCTTCCCAAATCTCGCTTAGGGACATTGTTATTGGCCCACATAGTTGGCAACAAGGTTTACCTAGATAGGGGGTGAATAGAATAAATATAAATCCAAAAGATAAAATCAACGCTTGAAATTTTGGTTTGTGAATGTAGTTGTGTGTCGTAAAGAGTAGTAGTACAGAAGCTATTAAAGAAACAATCACATACAAGAACCCAAGGAATTTACCCATGTTCGACACTTCCAAATAGAAGTCATACGTCTAGTCCCCAAGCATGGATTTCACTAACTGGTGTACAATACCCCCAAGGATCTACAACAACCAAACCCTACTAGTCTTCTTCTCTTTCCGGGCAAGAAGGCAACCCACTTCTTTAATAGGTCAAGAAGCCAACCTCATGGTACAAACCCTAGTGTGGTTCTTCTTGAACAAATCCCAGATGGGTTCTTCCTGTAACGCAAGGGAAACACAAAGTACAGACCCTCTGCTGGTCACTACCTATAGAAAACCTACTGGACCTCTCTTCACACACGAAGAGGAACAATAGTTGTTCTTCTTTGGGAAGAAAGAACATCCTATAGAGATAAAGTTTAGGAAATAGAACTTGACTTGTTTGATCTCTAAGTAGTGGCCCAGGAATAAAAGAATAAATAAAAGCTCTATCTCTCAGGCTCACAAACTTTCTCCCTTAGATTTATATAGATGCACAGAGAGAGATGAGAAAGAGGGGAAAGCTTGAATGCTTGAAGCATCAGAAGACATCAACTTCAATGCATTTCTTGAATATGCCCAAGAAATTCCTCTCTTTTATTTCAGTGTTTATGGTGATTTCGCTTCTCACTGGTTGTACACTCTTTTAGACCAATTTAAGGTTAGATCTATTCTCTTCAACTTCAAGGCTTCATCCTTTTATGAATCTAGCAGACGAGATATGTTGAAAATCTTCTTCTTCTTCTTATTCTTCATCTTCTACCTTCTACCTTCTTCTAGAGTCTATCAAACATCTTCATGTGTCATGTCCTACTCATTGACAATTTTTGGATATGATAGAGGAATCAAGATGGAGTAAATAGAGACCCTCATTCATATTTATAAGGTAAAGTAGTGGAATAGTTCATTTCACATGTTACATGAGTTGGTGGTTTTAGTTATATATACAATAGTCAAAAGAAACTTGGTCTACTAAATTTAAAGATCACTCGGCACACATTCCCCTTGAGAGTTGGCCCCATCTGAGGTGCGTGAAAGGAAAGTATGGGTGTATGAGCAATTGTGTCCAGTAGGAAATTGCCATCAACATAGAGGTTGCGTTGAAGGAAAATATGTGTATTAGTCAATGAAAGATTACAAACTGTTTTACAAAGTTATACTATAACCCATTTAATGAAGATATCATAATGGAGTTGCCCTGAACCAAATAGTAATAAAATTCATGCCATAATAAAGTTTATGGAAATGTAGACTAAATTTAGCAGTAGGTGGTGTCATGCCAAACACCCAGTGGATCGATTTCGATTGGTACATATTCGAATAGTACAATTCAGTAATCGATTCGGGTGCTCCTCTCGAGACTGGATAGGCATCATTTGCACAGGCATTGGTCTAGTAGAATCCGAAGACCCAAAGTGTCACCATTTCCATTTGATCATTATTTTAGTAAGGTTCAGGCAGATCTCAAGAAAATAATAAAGCATATGTATTAAGACAAAGGATAGGACTAGCACGCAGGGTTGGTACAAACCTAAATAATATAGACTTTATATAAGTAATTTGAAAAACAAAACAAGCTGGGATAAATATGAACTTGCTTCTAGTATTTAAGAAGAAATCGATTGACTGAAAAGGCCAAGTCAGTTAATCGACCTAGCCATTAGCTGTTTTTGGGCTTCACGATGAAATCGATCGTCCAGAATTATAGAATCGATCGACCGATAGGATCGGTCAATCTATTTCTAGTTTTAGTCGACCGATTCTAAAAATACCCTGAATTACACAGGTCCAAATCACGCCACTTTTCTAACCTAGGAATGGAAATAAATAATAAAGAATAGAAGAGCTAGGACTATACTATAGTCATACCTAATTTTCAAGGAAAATGGGAGGCTTTAAGCTCCCTATTTCTCTTCTTTTTCTCCCTTGGGTAGGCAAGATGTAGGGGGATCGATTGATCGAAATGATCGGTCGGTCAACCGATTTCGGCGATGGCACAACTAGTTTTTACTTGTTCTTGACTTGTAGGTTGAAGCTTCAAGAGGGAGTTTGAGGGCAGTAACTAGGTGCAAGGGTCATCCTTTGACATTACAAGGTGCTAAAAATAAGGTCATGTGGGGAAGTAATAATCGAGAAAACAAATAAGAAGGCAAATTTCCTACCTGTAAAGTAGAAGATGACAAGAATAGAAAGGTTGAAGACCGAATGCCTCGCTCTAGAGTCTTTCTCCCTTCACTCAGTACGTATCCCACCATCCTTCCTCTTCCTCCTTATCCTTAGTCAAGAGTAGTAGCAGGTGAGGTTCAGATAAGGATCACAGGAGGGGCGTGCATATGTAAACATTACGTGCGATGGGCGTGCATGAATTCCCCCAATAGGTGGACGATGGGGATGAACTCCTCAGAGGGATTTCTCTCATGGTTAACACATAAGGGGAGTTAATACATAATCCCTATTATGTAGGTGAACAATGATCATATCACGTAATCGACTGTGTAATTTATATATATATGTGTGTGTGTGTGTGTGTGTGTGTGTGTGTAACACAAATGGGGAGTTAATACGTAATCCCTATTACATAGGTGAACAATGATCATATCATGTAATCGATTGTGTAATATGTGTGTGTGTGTATCCATTACAATTTTCTTTTAATGATTTCCTATCAATAAAAAATTATTTATTTGGTTGTCAGTTTATGAAACCCTCATGTGTGCTTGTCTCCAATAATTATTTTGATAATGGCAGTGTGCAACGTCCGTTAATCAGAACATTATTATGCAATAAAAAATTTATATGACCAATTATTTTTAAACATAAAATTGAGGTTTTGCATCATGAGTCTATTGGCTACTCGGACCAAAGAGATGACTCCTAGCTAGTCCAAGCTTCCAAGGGTGCCAACAACAACTCCAAGAGATGTGTTTATGTATCACAGACCTACATACAATAAATGTATGTTAGACCAAAGAAGTTTTCTGTCAGATAGCTCGTACCTCTTTTGACTTTTTCCCATGTTTCTTACTGACAACCTATTGTAAGAGCTTTTTGTCTATCAAAGAGACAATAAGGTAAAGTCATAAAGTCATTTGAAAATTCATAGCCTGCCAAGACAGTCAATTCAAATTGAGAATATGACCAATATAACTAAGTGTTCACTAATCGATATGAAACAACACCAATCGAAAAAAATGTGTTCACCAATCGATAAGCATTTTCTTCCCTAATCGATAGGCAATATGGTCACCAATCGATAGATATTTTGAACAGCAATCGATCGGGCTTTTAAATATAATCGATATGATATGTACAATTGATATGATGAAAGACAATCAATATGCAATAAAGACAATCGATATGGACATGCGTAGCAATAGTTAGACTTGAAGCAGTAATCAATATGTTTATTATATTAGTAATTAATATGTTATTATATCAGTAATCAATACGAACTTGAGTGCATTTCCTTTTATAGAGATAGAAATTAATTGGTTTTTTGACATAAATAATTATGAAATGTATTATTAAATCTATTTTTTTAATCTCCATGATATGTATGAGTTTTTGCTATCACCAAAACATAGAGAATATATGAGTGGTTCAACAACTACCAAGCATAGTACTCTCTTGCCCCTGCGCTGTAGCCAAGTGTGAAAACCACGAACGGGTGAGGTGAAGTTCCTCCTTCAGCATTGGGACAAGAGTGTAGGCATCTTGGTCGAGGCCTTGTTCCCCACAAAAGAGCCTAGTTGCAACATGCCCCAGTGCGAAGCGTTGCAACCAACAAGAACCAAGGGAGAAGGAACGAACGGAATACCATCACCATAGGTCTACCTATCCCTTCTTTTGAAGTTGGCCCCACTCCTAAAAGTTGGCTCTCCTTTAGATCCTACCCATGTTGACGAAGAAGAGTCCACAAGAAGGTAAGGGGCTGACCTTGCTTCATCAGCATCTATATGGTTGATGGTGCTGGTCTTCCAATATCACCCTATGAGACGAATGAGGATAGCCCACGAACTCTCCACGGTCCCCCACCTCTGGGGGAGGTGGCAAGAAAGGAATGAGTAGGGCAAGAGGCCCGAGAGAGAACTATGTGCCTTCCATTCACCATCATACCAAACCTACCCCCTTCCATCCCCTGTCTTACCAAGCCATCAGTTGTGCAGCGGGAAGCAAAGCACTCTCATCTTTGTTGCCTCCTAATCACAGAGAGCTACACCCTAAAGGGCACGCCCCATCCTTCAACGACTTCAAGTCCTATTCATAAGTATGGAAACTGAGGCGGCCCATGTAGGCTTCCCCCTTAGAAAAGGACTATTGTGACCTCCTAGGAGAATCACCACAATCCACACCTAGCTTGAAAATCATAAGGACTAGACATTACATTGCAGTAATGGTGATATGAGCACAGTCTATGGACATTACTTATTAGGAGACAATAGCTCACTTTGGTTACTACATCGCAAAGGTAAGTGTGCATTGAATTGAAATCATGTGTGTTTTTTTTTCCATTTACAGTTCTACTTATTCACATAGAAATAGAAGGTTAGAAATAAAAAGATACTGGTGTATGGCAAAAAGACTACGTGGCACTGATCGTTCGGGAATGAAGGTGGATCAATTGCACCTCCTCGCCATCCTCTTCGAACTCCTTAAGAGCCACCACAAGGAGTGGTGTTAGGAGTGCCTATGGCACAGCAGCCAACGGTGCTAGGGATGGAAGTGCTGGCCCACTTGCACATCCATAAGCAACCCTTGGGTCAGGAAAAATAATAAGAGAAAAGATATTTAGGCTAGTGAGGGGTTTCCACTCCCTTTTCACCTTTCAGTTTTGGTAGGGGGACTACATAGACTGCCAGATTATGGTCGGTTACTAACTTCTCGATACTCTTAAACAAAGCCTAGAAGATCTCAATCTTGTGCCTCATGTCATCCACCGACAACTCCTCATCATAAACTTTGGTGAAGGAAAAGGCCACAATGGGGAGTCCTTGTGTTAGACCACCCAGAACTAGAACTTCTTCCACCCTAGTGGGAAGAAGACCACGGCGAGAGGTGGAGGAAACTCTACCCTTTTTTGAGAATAAAGAAAAAAAAATTTCCCCCACCAACCCATAGGTGCAGGTGCAACTAGAAGAAAAATAGAAGATTGTCACTTGTGAGCAACATAGACCTCTGGCAAGTTATTAGAAATGCAAAGTTGAACAACTAAGCATTGGCGACCAACTATACTGCTGCCATATCATAACTGTTTAGAAAAGAAGAAACTAAAGGATGCACCAGGAAGTGAAAGCTCGACTCAAGGTACAACTGAAACATGTAGATCACACCTAATTTGGGATGTCGTGCTCAACTCGCTTGGGGACAAATCTTATTGGTGATAATAGGGAGGGAAGTGAAATTTTGCGGCTAGGATATCGAGGCCTGACCATCGTACACTACTTGTGACCTTATAGCATATGGGCACGTTCGCTGACACCATTTGACTTGAGGACCCTACCATAGGTGAAGGAAGTTGCCTTATAGCATTAGTTGCATTTGGGTTGAGCTCTCCATGGTCCATCACCAAACTGGACCCCTCCTAGGACATGGAGTATAGGTAGGAGGAAAAACTCACCGAGAAGCAATAATGATGCCAAGGAAGGAGAAAGACACTACTTCAGACGATGGGGAGACAATTGAATAAATCTTCCCCCTGCTTGCACTTCAGGATTATATAGAGTGGAGCCAAAGTTTCAAAAGCCTCGCTCTTTTGGCTACTGGGCATGACCTTCACTTAGTAGAGTAGTGTGAGGAAACTGAAGTGTTTGCGCCCACAATGAAATTTTAATGCCCACGTAGCGGGACACCTAAGCTCCAAAAAGAGGCCTGACAGTCCAACCACCTCAAGGTGGCATGACACTATGGCACCACCAGAGGGGGCGATGCCACATGATATGATCGGGCTCGGGAAAGCTTGAATGTGGGATCACCCATCGTCCTCTCTTAACCTTAAAATCCACTCCTAGGAGCCAACAGAATGGCTCAAGAGTTGGGGGGGAGGGGGTGGGGGGTAGAGGTGTAGTGGGGGGATTCAATCATCAAGGACCCAACAAAGCTTGAGGCAGCTCCAATGAGGTGATAGCCCACCGTCGACCCTCATTACTGCAGCCGAGGGAAGTAGAAGGCAGCCACCATGCATGATCCCTTGGTCACCCTCGCCCAATCATTGAGCTATCGACTACAAATTGGCCCTATGGCCAAGAACTCATCATAGGAGTCCCAATGTCTGAGAGACACTCTGCACTAGGGATAGAGGTGGAACAACCCTTGGACCTAGTTTCGCAGTGCCCTTGAGGAGAGACAAGTGGCAAGAAACTTTATGATGATAGGACATCACTTACACATGAGAATTGGAGCCCTCTCTCTTCCGCAAGGATCATCCCAAAAATGAGTATCATTAAGTATCATTGCACCTAGGGATCTTGTGAGAGGCAGCACTCTTGACACTTGGTGCATCTCCCTGGGGAAGACACCCCTCACTACCATCCCCTGCACTTCTCTTAGCCCATCCCATGAGGCATGTGGGCAAATAGGAGTGGAAGCATTGGTATATAACAATGGGAGGATCCCTACATAATTGTTAAGGTAAAAACACCCCATTAATAGTCAATTGTTTATGGTGAAGATCAGTCTTAAGCTGTCCGTGCGGCTTTACTTCTTGCAACCACCTTTACTCTGGCTTGAGCAACAGAGAGGGACCCGTAGGGAACATTTTTTGGACCTTCTCTGGCTGCTCCTTCCATTTTGCATGGAGCAGAGGCTACCGGTGAGGCCACAGTTTCCCTGCTGTCAACTCTCCATCGTACAGCTGATCCCTAAGATCCAAGACCGCCCCTCTTAAAATACGATTTTTACTATAGCTCAACATTAAGCTGTTTATCTATTGGATGATATAAAACAATCTAGGAACCGTAATTGTGCATGAGAAAACCTTTATATATGTATATATAGGGTATCCTATGACCCTGTTATTTGTCGTGAGTTCTAGATTTCTTATCTGTTATATCTGATACGACATGACACATATTCTGTTTTATGCCAGTTTTTTTTTTATAAAATTTTCATTGCTATTTTCAGAACAATGGTTACGAGACATTTTGCTATAATCTTCAATGCCCTGGCTTTGTTCGAATTAATGAAAACATAAATCTGGGTATGTCTCTGGAGCCTGTGTCCACGTATGGGGGTCAACATATGACATAGACCTTGAGATATTTCAGGTGAGATATCTGGATTTTATTTTGAAGCAGTTCTTTAAACATTTTGTTCCAACTATACGTAAAAAGACTAAAGACAAAAAGTAAATAAAACACACACACAAAGATCTGCTGCCTCAAATTGTCAAACTCAATTTCACCATTGCATGCAGTTTGCTCTTCTAGATTTATAACGTTGTTCGGAAATTTACTGAACATAATCCAATAGGAGATCTTAAAAACTAAATATTTTTACAGTCTACATTTGCCTACTTGTTTGATTTTGTATTTTATCCTCCACGTTACGAAATTGCATGTTAACTTGTTATTTCTTTTTTGAACGTGCTAGCTATTAGCCGTTCAGTTTGTGGAGGTACTTCAACTACATTTTTGTGCTAACATCCAAAAACAAATCTCTTATGTGGAGAACCGATGGGTTGGTCAATGTTTTAAAAGTAATAAGTTTGGATGATTATGCCCCATTATCCCATATCTTCATTTCACCATGTTTATGTCTTGTCATTTCCTCATCATACATGATACGGACAATTTGCAGTTGTCTTAAAATACAGGGGACACAATATATATAGTGAGGAGAAAGACTTGCTGCACTTTCAAAAGTGCAGCAAGTGCAATTCACATAAGCTGGCAGCCCATATGGTTGGTGTCATATAGATTTTTTGTCCATGTGAATTACACTTGTTGTATTAATTTTGAAAGTGCAACAAGTCATTCCCATTTCATGCATGGGACTGAAAGTAAAAATTTTGGTCAACAAAACTACCTTATAGCAATTGGTGAATCCCAAATTTGATTGTAGGTATCTTAAAAATAATAAATAATTTATTGTATTTCATTAAAAATTACTAGACTTAATTATTTTGGGGAGTATGAACTAACTGCACATGCAGCCACATAACTTTGGCTTAGTGGAGGCTGAGCTATTTGATGATATTCCCTCCGGCATTTTCAAATTATATGTTCAAATAAAAGTAGCATATAGTTGCATTTGCCTATATATAATGTACAAAATCTAAGTGAAATACTTAGACCTAGGTAATTGGGTAGAAACAAACTACTGAAACCACTATTGGACCATATAATATTCGGTGTGTGGGTCCCACTATATTTTTTCTCTCTTATTTATATAGATTTGCATTCTCAATATAAAAATTAGTTGCCACTTTTACTAGCCTATTTGTCATCCTTAATGTTAAGGATAATAAATAACTAACTAAGTGAGACAAATAATTTTGTGTGTTGAAGTTATTTGTCACCATTGAATTACACAAAAGTAGTTAATACTCTTATTAAGACGATGTAAGAATGTTTAAGAAATATTAAACACTCATATTAGGCAGAGTGACTAGAGTCCCCAGGAATAACTATTGCTCATGTCAATAACTAGCAGTTAGCAAGAACTAATGCAATTCTTGTAGTAGAAGTTGATTCAACTCAAGTAATAGCAAAGATTATTTAGTGTGTTCGATACAATGTAAATACTGATGCTCTGCTCTTTATGTCCAATAAAGAGGATATTAAGCCTAAAAAAAATACGAAGAACAAATTCACTTTATATTCCGGAAGTCACTATCCTGTGTTCAGAGCCATTTACTTAAAAGGTATGATGCAATTGTTCCATCATATTTTTGTATCAAGACTACAATCTATTGAATTAGAATAATCTAGGGAGACGATACTGAACCAAAATGATCATTAGCATTACCCTTATATCAAATTATGGTATTTCTAACTGAAGAGACGTGATTTAACTGTCTCTCAAGAGGTATTGTCCCCATGTATGGAGTTTTGTCCTTTAAAAAGACTCTCTTGGGAGAAGAGGTGAGGTTCTTGCTGATAAGCACAGACTTGTTCTCGCTATCTTTCAATGTGGGACTAAAGAATACCTCTACACAACCCCCCATGATAAGGGTGTGCGGGTCTCATGAAGATGAGACTCTCGGGTAGGGCGCATGGCCTCTCGTTCGTTCCCATAGACAGCGCCAAAAATGTGGAGATATATTTTCTGTTTGGGCTAGGACCCAATGGGCCTCCACTGGGTAAGAGGGAAGACAGTCGTAGGCGCAGACAGTTGCCCGCAAAATCCCCAAGGAGGATAGGGGGGTCCGGTTGAACAACCGGGGAGAACCCTCCGATGTCTAAGTCAGACCAGACTATAGAATAAGGTTGGAAAGGGAAGGTTCTATGTATTGTGTTTTCGCGCATCGACGAGTGTGTGCCTCAAAGATTGCGTATCTTTGCATGGGGATTACCTATGCCTTTTATAGTTGTGGGAGATGGAGGGTTCGGACATCATCTCCCCCAATGATAACCGAAGGGGCGCGTCGATCCGGGCTCCCAGGTGTGGTACTCATTGGGGGGTGCCTATTGGGATCCCTTAGAGTAAATGCCCATGGTCATGGGATGCATGTCGCGCCGCCTCACTGACTGTTCGAGGCGGCAAATAGTCGCTTTGATGGCTCTTGGCAGAAGGATACCGAACAGGGCTTCTACTCAGTGTCCAACTAGGCTGCTCGGAAGCATGTCTGTGTTCGGTGATGGGAAACTCGAGGGTTCGAGCAAGTCCTGCTCGGTAAGCTGTGATCTGACTGAACAGGTTGCAGGGTGCCCGGAGACTATCCTTAAGACCTTGAGGAGTTTGGGTGGCCTAGGAGTCCTGAGCGGCTACCCGAAGTTACGTGGCCTTCCGCCTGAAAGTCACACCAGCCTATTGGGTCATGATAGGTCTTGATGGGCCATGATGAGCTATTCAAGTCTAGGAGGCTGGAAATAGTCTCCACACTAACAAACTTTTTTAAAGCTTCTAGGCTACTCATTTACTGAGCAGTTTATGATTGTAGACATTGTTTGCTTTGCTGTATAAATCAAATTGTTCTAGTTTTAAGCTCTCAAAGTGTCAGATGGGGCCCATTTGGCGAAGACCACTTAACTATTACAGCATCCCTCCCCCTATCAAACCTGTATTTGGTTGGAGTTTCCCAGTTCATGGGTTCCTCAATGTAGGTCTTATTGCAGGCATGACAAAAATGACCATGGTTGAGTATATCAGATTGAACTGGTCCGATACATTTGGCTCATACTAAATTGAACCAATCTGGTATGTCCAGTCCGTATTATGTCTGGGATGTTGCTGTCTTAGGCATGGTCAACACGGTAAAATATTTTTCTTTCTTTTAAAATTTTTTTATTATTATAATTTAAATGTGAACTAGACAGTACCAAACTACTATGCTTCTACTCGTATCTACATCTGGAGTTTCCGGTCCCATCCAGTTCACCTGTCCTTTCCCACCATGAAAATTAAGGATAACTCGTATTCCCTAAAGTATTCTTAATTCTCTTCATACCCTTAAATAATCTTGACTAACTTTAGCACCAAAGCCCATTCTTCCATCTCGACTAAGTAGCCTATACCAAGTTTCTGTCTCCATTTCCACGACAAGAGTATAAGAAGATAAGAACTCATGACTTGGTATATTTAATTTGCCACCTAGGATTAAGTTATAATTTTGTCAAAACTAAAGTTATGTATAGGGATCATCATCTCTTTGGTTTTTAAACTGAACAATCATCTATACAAAGTTGGGAATATCAGAACTTGTAACTCGGACATCCAAATCTCCCTCCACACAGTGCCACCCAACTCCTTATTTAGAATGCTAAACTCAACAAGTCTGTTTGAATCTCTAGGTATAGTTCTCATATATTTGCTAGCAATATCCACTTGTTGTGCGTAGGATTAGGTTCCCCCCAATCTCTAGCTAGTGTAATGAATGGCTCGGTTTTCACAAGGCAAGATAAGAACCGACCTCCATAAGAAGCGGTCTCATGGGGTTACATGGATGGCTGTGAATTAATTCTCAGGCAAACCGTCCATGACAGGTTTGAAGTATTAAAACCACAAATGCATGGATGAGGGCATGGTCTTCCAACGCATTGTTAGGAGGAACTCGTCAAACATAAATTCTGAGTATTTATGGCCTTTTTCAGTTATTCTCTCGTGCAGTAAGAGGAACGCATGGCCCTTTCCTCCCTATAAAAGTAGAGCCTCTCCCACTTGTGAAATGCATCCCATGGTGAGAGCCAAGAGAGCTCTTTAGAGAGAGATCTAAGAGAGTCTTGGGGGTGTGAGCTTGAGAGAGTTCTGTAAGAGGATTTGTTCCTCCGGATTAGGGTGTGTACTTCTTGTATTATTCTCCACATCTAGTGAAGTTCCATTGTCGCCGTCGCCTGTTGACGTAGGAAGACATTGTCTCTCCGAACCACGTAAATCCTTGTGTTCTTGTCATGTATGATTGATCCTTCTTCTCTCTCCTTTCTTCTTGTTGTCCGGATCAAGATCCTTGGGCATCGCTTTGTCTGTCGGAGTGGTCATTGTCATAACAAACTGGTATCAGAGCCCACCCGTTGGACTTTTTTGATATGTGTTCCTTGTTGATGGCTACAAAGTCGACATCGGCAATGAAGTTCGACGTGATGACCAAACTTTCCCCATATAAATTAATTCACTTATTTATATATTAAATTTTGATGATTAACAAAATAGTACTAATGAATTTTGTTGACTAACAAAATAGTACTAATGAATTTCTTGAGCTTTGAGAACAGAAAATAAAAGAAAAATGAAAGTTCAGGACAATCAGGTAAGTCTCATCTCATATTCTGTCAAAGTCTTTGTATCGACTTCTTCATACTTCACATCGACTTCTTTGATAAGCAAAACGATTTCCTTTCTGACCGAAAAGTTCAAAACAAATCGATATGGCAACGATTCTTTAAGACATCGCAACGATTTCTTTAGAACCTATAACGACTTGACTGTCGTAACGATTTCTTTAGACCTCGTAACGATTTCTTTAGAACTCACAACGACTCTCTAGCCGTAACGATTTTTTTAGACCTCGTAACGATTTCTTTAGAACTCGCAACGACTTCCTAAGGTGTAACGATTTCTTTAGACCTCGTAACGATTTATTTAGAACTCGTAACGACTCTCTAGCCGTAACGATTTCTTTAGACCTTGTAACGATTTCTATAGACCTCGTAACGATTTCTTTAGAACTCGCAACGACTTCCTAAGGCGTAACAATTTCTTTAGACCTCGTAACGATTTCTTTAGACCTCGTAACGATTTCTTCATATCGCATAACGATTTGCTTTGTGCAACGATTTGTTAAGAGTTTCATAACGATTTCTGTACTGTCATAACGACTTGCTAAGCCATAACGATTTCTTTGGTTCTCGTAACGATTTCTTTTGAAACTCATAACGACTTACATCTCATAACGATTTCTTAAGTGTTTCACAATGATTTCTTTAGAAACACAACGACTTACATCTCATAACGATTTGTTAAGTGTTTCACAACGATTTCTTTAGAAACACAACGACCTACATCTCACAACGATTTGTTTGTGTTTCACATCGATTTCTTCATAATCAGAACGACTTGCCATGATTCATAACGATTTCTTATATCCTCTGTTATAAAACGATTTGCTATGGGTTATAACGATTTCATAAGTCATTGAGCCATCGACTTGTATATCTCTCATTGACTTGTTTTTATCTGTGTTGACTAGTCAAAGTCCACGTATACATATCTCTGACACACCTGCATGTGATGTGACCTAAACGTATCTCTGCATGCATGCAGAAGATATCGTCCATAATCATGCCTATTCTGCAAACGTCTTTTAGTTTCAGCTAATTGGTCTTACTATTTCCATGCTATTCTTTCTAACGTTGACTGACATCAGAGACAGCTTAGCTGTTTGCTATCTATGTGATAAGCGTGCAGATAACAGATCCATCTCCACTTTGCAACGTTAATTCAAATAGAAGACAAAAGATATCTAAAAGATCTCTTCTCCTTGCGTGTTCAAAGTGTTCAAAGACTGTTGACTGGAAGCTTCCAAGACTCCAACTTCTTTCAGTCTAACGTACACCTGCATGAGAGACAATGGTACCTTTAACGTTCAAATTTCAAGTAGAAGCTTAAATACAAGACTCAAGACGGAGAAGACGAAGAATGGAACCAGAGTGAATATCATTCAAAAAGCAAGCAACTCAAGTTCTTTGAATCCTCTGAGTTTCAAACAAGAGACAAGCATCCATTCCAATTGTTTTTCCGTAGCTCTTTTACTCTCAGTGTTCATAGAAGAAATTCTTGTGTGAGAGCCAGTGTAGTCCTTGGAGAGGAACCCTGTTAAATCCTTTTCTCTCTTGAGGCTCGTCTGCTTCAGCTTGTAGCTAGTTTAGCTAGTGTCTGAAGCGTGTTCTTAAATTTTCTCTTCATTGGTTTGTTCCCTTCTGGACCAAGGAAGACCTGGTGGTATCCAGGGTGGTTGTTTTTCCCTTCAGGTTGAAGGAAGACCAGTTGAGGCTGGGTGTAAGGATCTGTGAGGGGGATAGTACTCTTGTTAGTGAAATCCTGAGGCATTGCTCAGGGACTGGACGTAGGTCTCCTGTGGAGAGGAGTTCCGAACCAGGATAAAAATCCTTGTGTCGTGTGGTTGTGTCTTTGTGCGTTTGCTATCTTTTTCCTCTAACTCTAACTTCTGTTTAAAGCTGTTGTGTAATCTTTTTAGTGAACAGGTTTTAATCTAAGATCAAATTTTAATAACCCATTCACCCCCCCTCTGGGCTAGCTAGCTGGGCAACAAGTGGTATCAGAGCAAGTCTCTTCGACAAAGAAGAAGATCCAACGATCTGAAGAGCAAAGATCAATGGCAGCCAAAGCAACTTCGAAGGTCAGTCAGTCAACAGGCCTCCCTTGTTCGATGGAGAAGATTACACCTATTGGAAGACAAGAATGGAGTACTTTCTACAAGGCCACGATTATACAATATGGTCCATTGTAGAAGAAGGTGATCTTCTAGTCACAAATGCTAAGGCTCAGTGGACAGATGATGACAGAAGAAGAATATCCCTAAACTGCAAAGCCAAGAGCATCCTTCGCTGTGCCCTCAGTAAGAAAGAATTCAACAGAGTTTCAGCCTGCAAATCCACAATGGAAATGTGGGAAAAGCTCAGGATTACTTATGAAGGGACAGAGAAAGTAAAGGAGACAAGAATCGATATTCTTGTAGCCCAATATGAAAGGTTCCAAATGCAGCCAAGTGAATCCATAACTCAGATGTTTAGCAGATTCACAGATATCACAAATGGATTAGCTGGATTAGGTAAAATCTATGGTGTACCAGACATGGTCAGGAAGATACTCAGATCTCTGCCATCCTCATGGACTCCAAAAGTAACAGCCATTGAGGAAGCCAATGATCTGAAATTAATGTCATTGGAAAAGTTAATAGGATCTCTCATGGCTCATGAGATAAATATGGAGAGATTAGGAGAATCCTCCAGCAGAAGGAAGCAATCAAATGCTCTCAAGGCGAATGATGAGATATCAGAAGAATCTTTGGATAATAGTGAAGGTAGCAAAGACAGTGATGATGAAGAAGCCATGCTGTCTTGAAGACTTCAGAGAATATTAGCAAAGAAGAAGAAGTATCAGTCCGGAAGAAGATTTTTCAAGAAGAACAAAGACTTCAGAAAACCAGAAGTAAAGGATCCGAAGAAAGGAGAAGTAATATGCTATGAATGCAAGAAGCCTGGACACATCAAGGCAGATTGTCCAATGCTCAAAAAGAATGATCATAAGAAGAAGGACAACTTCAGAAGATTCAAGAAGTATAAAAAGAAAGCAATGGCAGCTGCTTGGGAGAACAGCAGTGACTCAGATAGTGAGTCAAGCTCGAGCAGTGAAGGTGAAGAGGCAAACTTGGCCCTCATGGCCAATACCGAAGATAAGGTAACTTCTGACTCTTCTTTTGATTCATGCAATGATTCAGATTCTGATAACTTAGAAAGTGCTTTTAATGAACTCTATGAAAAATATAAAGAAGATCTAAATTACTTAAATTAGTAAGAAGAATTTAATCTGTTTAGAAAATACAAACTCAGATCTAAAAACTGAAAATGAAGAACTTGAAAAACAAATAACTGAACATAAAAGAAGGAATGAATTATTATGTGAAGATTTAAAAGAGAAAAATAGAAAAATAATTCACTTAGAAAAACAAGAAGACTTAAGTGGACTTAAAACAGAAATAGAAAGATTAAATAAAGAAAATGAACATTTAACAAGCACCATAAACAAGTTCACAAATAATAAACCTCTTCTAATGATAAATGGAGCTAAAAGATCAACTAAGAAGAACATGGTTTTGGTTATACTCCCTCGGAAAATGAAGAAACAAAAGTCTTTCCTAATACTTATCCAACTCCTGAATTTATATCCGAAAAGAATAAAGAACATAAAAAATTTAAATACAATCCAGTTGAAAGAATAACTAGAACAACCTGTTGTACTCATTGTAACAAACTAGGACATAACAAAGCAACCTGTCCTAACAAGAACAAAAAGTGGATAATAAAAGAAAAATCAATGATACTAACCCATCAGGACCCAAAAGAACTTGGGTACCTAAAACTTAGTGTTTAAATTTCAGGGAAATTCAAGAGCATCCAAATGGTACTTGGACAGTGGATGCTCAAGGCACATGTCAGGCAACAAGAAGTTTTTCGTTGATCTCCAAGCTGAAGAAGGTACAGTCACCTATGGAGATAATGGAAAAGGCACTGTGATAGGAAGTGGGTCCGTGAACATCAAAGGAAAATCAGTTATTGAAGACGTAATGCTGGTCAAAGGATTAAAGCACAATCTTATTAGCATCAGCCAGTTGTGTGACAAAGGCCATCAGATTCAGTTCCAAGAATCAAAGTGCAGTATATTAAAGGATGGTGCAGTCATATTTGAAGCCTACAGAGAAAGAAACTTGTATGTTCTCTATCTCGAGGAACTCAAGAATCAAGATGTCTGTTTGGCAGCCAGCAAAGATCAATCAACAGAGCTGTGGCACAGAAGATTGGGTCACTGCAGCTTGGACGGTTGAATAAGCTCAGAAAGAGAAAGCTAGTGGAAGGACTGCCAAAGGTCAATTCTAGATTGGATAGCATTTGCAAACCTTGTGCAAGAGGAAAGCACACCAAGAGCTCTTTCAAATCAAAGACTGTAGTAACCACCTCAAAGCCCTTAGAACTACTTCATATGGATCTATTTGGGCCAATGAGGACTACCAGTCTAGGAGGAAAGAATTTTGGATTTGTAATAGTTGATGATTATTCAAGATTCACTTGGGTATCCTTTCTAGAGCACAAAGATGACACATTTGACAATTTTGTCAGCTTCAGTAAGAAAGTTCAGAAAGATCAGAAGTTCACAATTGTCTCTATCCGATCAGATCATGGTGGTGAGTTTCAGAATGAAAAGTTTACAAAGTTCTGTGATGATCAAGGAATTGAGCACAACTTCTCAGCCCCAAGGACACCTCAACAGAATGGAATTGCTGAGAGGAAAAATAGAACTCTTTTGGATATGGCAAGAACCATGTTATCAGAATATGATTTGCCAAGATATTTCTGGGCCGAAGCCATCAACACTGCATGTTATATCATTAATAGAGTAATGATCAGGCCGATTCTGAAGAAGACTGCTTATGAACTCTACAAAGGAAAGAAGCCAAAGATCAGCCATTTCAGAATTTTTGGATGTCCTTGCTTCATCCACAACAATGGAAAAAGGGACATTGGTAAGTTGGATGCCAAATCAGATGAAGGCATCTTTATGGGGTACACTTCTAAACCCAAAGGTTATAGAGTTTTCAATAAACGCTCATTATTAATAGAACAATCTGTACATGTTATTTTTGATGAATCTAACCCTTCCTTGAAAAAGGAAGAAATTAGTGACATTGATGATGCAGATGACTTGTCCGAAAAATTAAAGAATACCTCAATTAAGGACAAGGAAGATCCAACTCTGGAAGAACTGCAGCAAACTGAAATCCAACATGAAAATCTTCCAAAAGAATGGAGACATCAGAAAGATCACCCTCCTGAAAACATTATTGGTGATCCATCCGTAGGGGTAAGAACAAGAGGTAATGTAATTCCATGTGATTATTTAGCCTTTGTTTCTCAAATAGAGCCTAAGACAGTCAATGAAGCTTTATCTGATGAATCTTGGATATTAGCCATGCAAGATGAACTAAATCAGTTCAAGAGAAACCAAGTATGGTCACTTGTTCCTAGACCATCCAATCATTCAGTTATTGGCACCAAGTGGGTGTTCAGAAATAAACTGGATGAGTCTGGAATAATCTTAAGGAACAAGGCCAGACTGGTAGCTCAAGGCTACTCCCAAGAGGAAGGCATAGATTTCGATGAAACCTATGCACCTGTAGCTAGACTTGAGGCTATTAGGATTTTACTTGCTTATGCATCTGCATTTGATTTAAAACTATTTCAAATGGATGTCAAATCAGCCTTTTTAAATGGTTTTATCAAGGAGGAAGTTTATGTTGAACAACCTCCAGGTTTTGATGATACCGAATTTCCAAATCATGTATTTAAACTACATAAGGCTTTATATGGTTTAAAGCAAGCACCTAGAGCCTGGTATGAAAGGCTCAGTACTTTCTTATTAGATCATGGTTTCACTAGAGGTAAAGTAGATAGTACATTATTTATAAAATCTAAGGTTAAACATATACTTCTCGTGCAAATATATGTAGATGATATTATTTTTGGATCTACTGATGAATCTCTTTGCAAGTACTTTGAAAAGCTTATGCAGGGAGAATTCGAAATGAGCTTGATGGGGAGCTAAGCTACTTCCTTGGATTGCAAATCAAGCAAGGGAAGGATGGCACTCATATCTGTCAAGCCAAGTACACCAAAGAGCTGTTAAAGAAATTTGGATTTGAAGGTGCAAAGCCATTATCAACTCCAATGAGCACATCAACCAGAATGGACAGTGATCAAAAAGGTAAAAAGGTAGATCAAAAGAATTATCGAGGTATGATAGGATCATTACTTTACTTAACTGCAAGTAGACCAGACATTTTGTTTAGTGTATGCATGTGTGCTAGATATCAGGCAGACCCTAGAGAGTCTCATTTAATTTCAGTAAAAAGAATATTTAGATATCTGGCTAGAACTCATGATTTAGGTCTCTGGTATCCTAGATCTTGTGAAATAAAATTAGTAGGATATTCAGATGCTGATTATGCTGGATGCAAAGTAGATAGAAAAAGCACCAGTGGGTGTTGTCAGTTTCTTGCAGGATGTTTAATATCATGGTCATCCAAGAAACAAAATTCAGTAGCTTTATCAACAGCTGAGGCAGAATATGTTGCTGCTGGAAGTTGCTGTACACAACTTCTTTGGATAAAGCAACAACTTGAGGATTTCGGAATTCACATCAAATCAATTCCACTATTGTGTGATAATACAAGTGCCATCAACCTCACCAAAAATCCAGTACAGCACTCAAGGACTAAGCACATTGAGGTAAGATATCATTTTATTCGAGACCATGTAGCTAGTGGTAATTTAGAAATTTCTTTTATAGATACAAATGGTCAATTAGCAGATATCTTCACAAAAGCCCTACCTGAAGAGAGATTTACATCTCTTAGAAGGGAATTAGGGATGTGCAATTTGTGAAAAGATTTCTGTAACTTTATTGACATATAATTTTTTTTTCAGATTAAATGAAATTTTCTCTCCTTTAAGAATAAGCAAAACTCAGTTATCTACATGCTTTGACCGCTATTGTGTTGAAAGTTGTTTGACCCGTCAAACGGTTTTGTCGCTTTCTGGCTTTACCGCCTTTGGCGCTCCACTTTTCGGTAAAGTAATATTAATTTATTCAAATCGTTCTGAGAACGACTTGTCTTCTACCTTTACCCTTTTATCTTTTATCTGTTCATCAAAGCCGATGCCCTAACGATTTCGGCATCGACTCTCTGCAACTTTCGAAGCTTTCTCCTCTTCCCGCGAAGAATCCCTTCGAGAGCTTCCATCCCTTCCATCATCTCCCTTCACCAGAATCTCTTTCTCCTCTGCACCCATGGCCGCTCCGATGATCACCGGAAGTGTTGGAGGTTACAGTGCTGAGTTTCTGTCCCCGAAGGAGCAAGAAAGGTTTACCTTCGTGAAGACGAAGATCTGCGGAAATAAGCAGTGGATGTTCAGAACCTTGAGAAGAGTGGCATGACCAGTCTAGTCGAAGCTTTGAGAAGAATGCAGTGGATGGATGTTGCTACTTTCACCGAGGTAAGTTATCCGACCTGGTGAAAGCGTTTTACATTGCTTGAAATCAGAAGCGGATGGGTCCCTTGTCTCCTCTGTCAGGGGTATCCAAATCAAGATAAACCATGAGCTATTGCATGAGTTGTTTGGAGTAAAGACCTCTGGGTATAGTGGCATTCACTCTGTGAATGATGAAGTAAAGGGTCTCGGAATTATTGGTCCAGGGTTTAAGCTGAAAGATGGAAAGCTAGATATTAATCAGATGTCCGCATTTAATCGGTTGCTTCACTTTATTGTCTGCCAAATTATAGTACCTCGAAGTGCTACGTTTTCTTCATGCACTAGGGCAGATTCGGACATAATGTTCTGGGCAATCCAGAACAAGGAGATAAACTTGGCCGCTGTAATGATTGAGCGAATGAAATTTGCTCATGCTCAGATATGGGAAACCAAGAGCAAGTTGAATGTTTCCTTGCCCTATGCTCATCTACTCACCAAGATTTTCAAGCACTTTGGAGTAGATGTGTCTGGAGCAGTAGTAGAGAAGATGGGCCAGTCTATAAGGTCCAGAAATTTGAAGAAAAGTGGTTTTTCAGTGCAAGATGGAGTTTGGACAAAGACCTCTGTGGCAGAAGGAGAAGCGATTATTGGAGATATCCCAGAAGTTCAAGAAGAAGCAGCAGCAGCAGAGCAAGCAGCAGCAGTAGTACAAGCAGCAGCAGTACCAGTTGTGGCAAGCCAGGCAGAAGTTTCAGAATCACCTGTTGTGGAGATTGACTCTCATTCTCCAGAAGTTCAGATGGAAGAAGGTGCAGCTGGTGTGGCAGACTCTTTGCCCACCACCTTAGTCGCCTCTATTTTAAGAGAGGTATTGGATTCCATTCCCTCCACCTCAGCTACTTCTAAAGAAGGTGGACGTGTTGAAGAAGAAGTTATGGCACCAGGCCATACAGAAATTCAGTCTGAACCAGTTGCTAATGTTGAGATACAAGCAGGTACTCAACAAGATGTGGTCATGGAAGAAGCTCCTAGCCAAGGGGAGCAAAGTGTCATTGAACCTGAAGTGTCTGAATCCGTGGCAGAAGGCCACTTGGAAAAAGTTGTTTTGGAGGATGCTCCTGCCCAGGGGGAGCAAGAAAGTGTTGAACTCCCTGCTCCTATTCAGGGGGAGCAAGTGGGCACTGAGGAACCATTGATTGAGAATGTTCCTGAGTCAGCTGCCCCATCTCAGGAAATTCCACCTCCAGCCAGTGTTCCTGTTAGTGAAGGCCCAAGTGCAAGCAATATTAATCTTGAGGAGCCTGTCACTCAGCAAGGGAAGCAGAAGAGAATTGTTCTCAGAAGGCCAAGAAAGGGCCATAGAAAAGTAAATCTGAAGCCTTTTATGGCATTGTTGAAGGCTCAAGGAGAGATCTTGTCATCAGTTCAGACAAGTATTCAAGGCATTATTGCTAGTCAAGCTTCAACCTCCTCAGACTTATCTTCAATTCGAAATGCAATGAGGTGGTTCAATAAAGAGATGTCTGATATGAAGTCTATGCTTACTGTTCTGTCAAAGTCTAGTAGGGTTTCTCCAAGTAGACCAGCTGCTGCTCCTCGGCCACCAGAGCCAGCAGGGCCATCTGCTCAAGGGTCTCAGCCAGCAGGGCCATCAGTTTTGGGATCAGCAGAACCAGTGTCAGCTTCAGGGTCTTCAAGACCCTCCTCTGCAGTCAGAGAAGGTCAAGCTAAGGGAAAAGAGCCAATGACAACTTCTAAGGCCCCTGTCACTTCATCTCTTGCCACTCCAACCCTCTCCTCACCTCCATCTCCTTCTACAGCCCCTCCTGCACCACCAACCATCAAACACCCTGTGCCTCGCACCCAACCATCCTCATCCTTCATTTCATCTCAACCTTCCTTCTCTCCCACTCCTTCTCACATCTCAGCTCCATCCTCATTCAATCCCAACCTTCACCTCCTCAAGCTCAAACACCTCCAGTTCAACCAACTTCATCCTTTAATCCCAAACATCTTTTCTATCCTCCTACTCCTCCTTCTTCTGTTATCTTTCCTCCGGAAAAACCTCTACCTCTTGGTGTCTTTGACACAAATCTTCCGGATGATTTTGAAAGAAACACCCTTATCACCATTCTCTCCACTGCTTCTCATATCCACAGGACTGATCCTCCCAGTCCTGCCAAGAAAAAGAGGAAAACTTCCTCCTCTCTTAGCATCCCTTCTGTTCCCTTATTCCCTCCTCTTTGGTATTCTCTTACCCTTGATCCTAAGAGAAGACCTATCTACAAGGAATATCTTCAAAAGTGCATTCTTTCTACCATTTATGGTATTCCTTTTCTTAACCTATCCGAACACCTAAACATTGTTCTTCCTCTTACTCAGATATCCCAATTCCACAAATCCAAAATCCTTGAGGGCACTGAGTTCAAGACTGAAGATCAGTGGGCAGCTGTCAAGGGAAATAAGGCTCAATATGAAAAGTATTTGACTGCCAGGGCAGAATCTCTTACCCACAGAGCTCACCCACTCACCTTTTCTGAGTGGTTCATTATTCAACATAAGAACTCTTGGGGACCTTACATTTTGAAAGAGATTCGTATTGCCAGGAACTTTCAGCTGTACAGTGACTTCTGCTACTTGAATAAGCTGCCTGAGGTACAGTTCTTCCAATTTCATTCAGCCTTAGTGATGCTGAGATCAGAACGTCCTGTAAATGTTCCCCTCTCAGTGGACTTTGCTGATCCCCAAATTGACTCTCTAGTCCTTCTGCCAAAGCTACACTCCCTAGTGTTTGATTCAGATGCAGGATCTCATGCTTTAGACATGTTTGCAAGGCAAATGGGCCGGATGTCAGCCAAGCAGGGCAGACTACCTTCATTCTTGCGGTTCATCTTCAGAGAATACCACTCTGGCCGCATTTCTTCTCAGACCTTGGCTCCACTCATTTCTGAGTGTGAGAGACTTACTCCCTCAGAATGGGACCTTCCTTATCAGGCCTCACATCTACAGTTGGAAGCTATCAACCGTGATCTAGCTAGTCAAAGGAAGCCCACTCTTTCAGCAGAAACATTCTTGGATCTCAACTCCATCACTCCTATTCAAGAGATCTATGTTGTGGGCAGCCAGATATTCTGCCTTCTATGCTCTGAAGCAGGATCTCCTAGATCACAAGATTTATTATCCAATCTCTTTGGACAAATTTCTCCTTCGGGCCAGTTTTGTAAGAGTACATTTTACAGATTTATCTTGGATAAAACCCAGTATGGAGAATTCTTAGAACAGCAAAGGCAACTCTACATTCAAAGGAACATTCCCTCCATGGGTCCTACCTTTTCAGTTGCTTTTGGAGTATTTCAGCAGATTTTTGAAGATCTTGAGATCAAGGCATGGGCTGTTATTGAACAGCATGCCTCCTTGTTATCTCCCTTGTACTATCTTTCTCCAACTTAATATAATGATTTCTCTCTTCTTTGTCTCATCGACCATCTTTTTGCTTATTGACAAAATGGGGGAGAAAACTAAAGCTATTCTGAAAAACATGTTAGTTTGTTGTGTAATGTTTAGTATATTTTGTCATCATCAAAAAGGGGAGATTGATGACCAAACTTTCCCCATATAAATTAATTCACTTATTTATATATTAAATTTTGATGATTAACAAAATAGTACTAATGAATTTTGTTGATTAACAAAATAGTACTAATGAATTTCTTGAGCTTTGAGAACAGGAAATAAAAGAAAAATGAAAGTTCAGGACAATCAGGTAAGTCTCATCTCATATTCTGTCCAAGTCTTTGTATCGACTTCTTCATACTTCACATCGACTTCTTTGATAAGCAGAACGATTTCCTTTCTGACCGAAAAGTTCAAAACAAATCGATATCGCAACGATTCTTTAAGACATCGCAACGATTTCTTTAGAACCTGTAACGACTTGACTGTCGTAACGATTTCTTTAGACCTCGTAACGATTTCTTTAGAACTCGCAACGACTCTCTAGCCGTAACGATTTCTTTAGACCTCGTAACGATTTCTTTAGAACTCGCAACGACTTCCTAAGGCGTAACGATTTCTTTAGACCTCGTAACGATTTCTTTAGAACTCGCAACGACTCTCTAGCCGTAACTATTTCTTTAGACCTCGTAACAATTTCTTTAGACCTCCTAACGATTTCTTTAGAACTCGCAACGACTTCCTAACGGCGTAACGTATTTCTTTAGACCTCGTAACGATTTCTTTAGACCTCGTAACGATTTCTTCAGATCGCATAACGATTTGCTTTGTGCAACGATTTGTTAAGAGTTTCATAACGATTTCTGTACTGTCATAACGACTTGCTAAGCCGTAACAATTTCTTTAGTTCTCGTAACGATTTCTTTTGAAACTCATAACGACTTACATCTCATAACGATTTCTTAAGTGTTTCACAACGATTTCTTTAGAAACACAACGACTTACATCTCATAACGATTTGTTAAGTGTTTCACAACGATTTCTTTAGAAACACAACGACCTACATCTCACAACGATTTGTTTTGTGTTTCACATCGATTTCTTCAGAATCAGAACGACTTGCCATGATTCATAACGATTTCTTATATCCTCTGTTATAGAACGATTTGCTATGGGTTATAACGATTTCATAAGTCATTGAGCCATCGACTTGTATATCTCTCATTGACTTGTTTTTATCTGTGTTGACTAGTCAAAGTCCACGTATACATATCTCTGACACACCTGCATGTGATGTGACCTAAACGTATCTCTGCATGCATGCAGAAGATATCGTCCATAATCATGCCTATTCTGCAAACGTCTTTTAGTTTCAGCTAATTGGTCTTACTATTTCCATGCTATTCTTTCTAACGTTGACTGACATCAGAGACAGCTTAGCTATTTGCTATCTGTGTGATAAGCGTGCAGATAACAGATCCATCTCCACTTTGCAACGTTAATTCAAATAGAAGACAAAAGATACCTAAAAGATCTCTTCTCCTTGCGTGTTCAAAGTGTTCAAAGACTGTTGACTGGAAGCTTCCAAGACTCCAACTTCTTTCAGTCTAACGTACACCTGGATGAGAGACAACGGTACCTTTAACGTTCAAATTTCAAGTAGAAGCTTAAATACAAGACTCAAGACGGAGAAGACGAAGAATGGAACCAGAGTGAATATCATTCAAAAAGTAAGCAACTCAAGTTCTTCGAATCCTCTGAGTTTCAAACAAGAGACAAGCGTCCATTCCAATTGTTTTTCCGTAGCTCTTTTACTCTCAGTGTTCATAGAAGAAATTCTTGTGTGAGAGCCAGTGTAGTCCTTGGAGAGGAACCCTGTTAAATCCTTTTCTCTCTTGAGGCTCGTCTGCTTCAGCTTGTAGCTAGTTCAGCTAGTGTCTGAAGCGTGTTCTTAAATTTTCTCTTCATTGGTTTGTTCCCTTCTGGACGAAGGAAGACCTGGTGGTATCCAGGGTGGTTGTTTTCCCTTCAGGTTGAAGGAAGACCAGTTGAGGCTGGGTGTAAGGATCTGTGAGGGGGATAGTACCCTTGTTAGTGAAATCCTGAGGCATTGCTCAGGGACTGGACGTAGGTCTCCTGTGGAGAGGAGTTCCGAACCAGGATAAAAATCCTTGTGTCGTGTGGTTGTGTCTTTGTGCGTTTGCTTCTTTTTCCTCTAACTCTAACTTCTGTTTAAAGCTGTTGTGTAATCTTTTTAGTGAACAGGTTTTAATCAAAGATCAAATTTTAATAACCCATTCACCCCCCCTCTGGGCTAGCTAGCTGGGCAACACGACGTTGAAGTGTTTGATGGAAAGACGAAGGATTTTAACATTTGGTGATTGAAGATGTAGTCCTTGTTGGTCCAACAAGGACTGAGCAAGGCAGTGAAAGGCATAACAGCTCTACCGGACGAGTGGAAAGACAAAGAGAAAGAAGAGTACATGGAGCATGCTATTGTGGCAATTCGTCTGTGCTTGATGGATGATGTGTTGAGAGAAGTTGCTGATGAAGATACTCCAGCGAAGCTCTGGCTCAAGCTCGAGTCAAGGTACATGACGAAGTCTCTCACAAACTGTTTGTACCTGAAGCAACGGTTGTTCACTTTTCATATGAAAGAAGTATGCCCATTTCCGATCATCTAAACGGGTTTACTAAGATCATTATAGATCTTAAAAATGTCAGTGTCAAGGTAGATGATGAGGATCAAGCCCTCATACTTCTATGCTCATTAGCATCTTCGTATGAGCATTTCGTTGATACTTTGCTATATGGGAGAGATGATATCTCTATAGAAGATGTCAAGGCTTCTCTGAACTCTAAGGAGTTGAAACGAAGGGTATTATAAAGTCATGGCAAAGATCGGGCAGATGGCCTAATGGTGAGAGGAAGAAGTGAGAAAAAAGAGTCGAGTAAAAAGAGCAGGGCTAGATCAAAATCGAGGTCACTTAAAAAACGTCAAGTGTTATAAATGCAACCAAAGAGGGCACATTAAGAAAGATTGTCCAAAATTAAAGGGGAAAGGCAAGGTTCAGGAGGAGTCTTCTTCTGATATAGTAAATGTTGTTGAAGAGGTGACTGTTGAAGATGAGACTGTTCTGTCGGTCTCTACTAGCACTTCTGGGGATAACTGGATTCTTGATTCTAGTTGTACCTTCCACATGTGTCATCACAGGGAATGGTTTTCTACTTATACATCAGTAAGTAGTAGTACCGTAACTTGGGAGATAATAGAACACTTGTAGTTGCAGGGGTTGGTACAATTAGAATCAAGATGTTTGATAATGTCATCAGGACACTAGAAGTGCGACATATCCTAGAACTGAAGAAGAGCCTGATCTCCTTGAGTATTTTAAACGTGCATGGATATCAGTTCTCAGCAGAGAATGGAATCTTGAAAGTTTCTAAAGGTGCATTGGTTGTAATGAAAGGGAAGTTGATCGGTGGCTTGTATCATCTACAAGGCAGCACCGTGATGGGCAGTGCCAATCTGGCATGAAATTTAGATGATCCTACCCAATTGTGGCACATGCGATTGGGCCACATGAGTGAAAGAGGCATGATGGAGTTGAGCAAGCATGGTCTGCTTTCTAGTCAAAAGACTGGGAAACTAGATTTCTGTGGGCATTGTGTGTTCGGCAGGCAATGTAGGGTGAAATTGAGCACGGCAGTCCATAGGACTAAGGGCACTGTGGATTACATCCACTCTGACCTTTGGGGTCCTACTCCAGTTGTCTCAAAGGGTGCTGCAAGTTATTTGCTGACCTTTATTGATGATTTCACAAGAAAGGCTTGGATATACCTTCTTAAGAAAAAGAGTGAGGTGTTCGTCACTTTCAAGCAGTGGAAGGCGTTGATTGAGAGGCAAAATGGTAAGAAGATCAAGTGCCTCCGTACAGATAATGGTATGGAATTCTGCTCGAAAGAATTTGATGAGTTCTGCAGAAATGATGGCATCGTTCGGCATCGCACTGTAGCAGGAACACCACAATAGAACGGTATTGCAGAATGATTGAACAGGACACTCTTAGAAAGAGTGAGAAGTATGTTATCTCAGGCGGGTCTGTCAAAGGCATTCTGGGCAGAAGCTGTCAACACGAATTACTACTTGGTGAATAGATCTCCATCCACAGCCATAGAGTTGAAAACTCCCGAGGAGGTATGGTTTGGTTCTCCTTCTGATTATTCTCACCTTCAAATTTTCGGTTGTATTGCATATGCTCATGTCACAGGTGACAAATTGGAGCCGAGGGCAAAGAAGTGCATTTTCATATGATATGCACAAACACAGGGTGTAAAGGCGTATCGGTTGTGGCGTACCGATCCTCAGTCACCCAAGTTCATGATTAAGAGAGATGTGACCTTTGATGAGTCAGCAATGCTCTAGGCGGGAGAGCAATCAACAAGAGAAAATGGAGATCAAGTTAGTGGCAAGCAAGGAGAGCTAGAGGTGAAGCTCTCAACAGAAAGTGCAGTGCAAGAGGAGACAATTCGAGTCCTAGATGTGACAGTTGATGTGTTAGAGAACAGTACAACACAATAGCAGGCCCCTCAGAGGCAACACCGTATTGCAGCAAATAGAGAGCGAAGGGTGATCAGACCACCCAGCAGGTATGGTCATGCTGACATGGTAGCCTTTGCTTTATTTGTTACAGATACTATTGAAGGGGAAGAACCGAGTTCTTATAAAGAGGCAGTTACATCAGACGAGTCCTCTGAATAGCAGTTGGCCATGCAAGAGGAGATTGAGTCTCTCCAGAAGAACAATGCATGGAAGCTGGTGAAAGTACCACCTGGTCAGAAGATTGTGGGGTACAAATGGGTCTTCAAGAAGAAAGAAGGAATTCCTAGTGTGGAAGATGCTAGATTCAAAGCACGACTAGTGGCGAAGGGTTTCACACAATGAGAGGGTATTGACTTCAATGAGGTATTCTCCCCTGTTGTGAAACATACCTCTATTCGTGTGTTGCTTTCTATAGTTGCTTTACTTGATTTAGAGTTAGAGCAACTAGATGTAAGACAACATTCTTAGATGGTGAGCTGGAGGAGAAAATCTACATGTACCAACTAGAGGGATTTGTGGTTTGTGGTAAGGAAGATCATGTGTGCTTGTTAAAGAAGTCTTTGTATGGCTTAAAGCAATCACCGAGACAGTGGTACAAGAGGTTTGATACTTTTATGCTAAGTCATAATTACTCTAGAAGTGATTAGGATAGTTGTGTGTATCATAAAAGGCTTCTAGATGGTTCTTTTATTTACTTGTTGTTGGATGTAGATGACATGTTAATAGTTGCCAAGAACATGTCAGAAATTAACCACTTAAAGTCTCAATTGAGTGGTGAATTTGAGATGAAAGATCTTGGAGCAGCCAAGAAGATTTTGGGCATGGAGATTCACAGAGACCATAGCACTGGAAGGTTGTACTTGTCACAGGAAAAAGTACGTAGAGAAGGTGCTGGAGCGGTTCGGCATGAAATATTGCAAGGCTGTGAGCACTACATTGGCAGCCCACTTCAGATTGTCTGTCGATGATTCACCGAAGACAGAGAAGGAGATGGAACTGATGGGTAAAGTTTCATATGTGAGTGCGGTTGGTAGTATTATGTATGCTATGGTATGTACTCGACCTGATATTTCTCATGCTGTTAGTGTTGATAGCAGGCACATGGGAAATCCTGGGAAGGTCCATTGGGAGGCTGTGAAGTGGATTCTTCGTTACCTCAAAGGTGCTTTAGATGTGTGACTGGTATTTCAGAAAGGAAATAGTAATGGTGGTCATCTGGTTGGCTACGTCGATTCAGATTATGCTAGTGATCTGGATAAGAGGAGATCCCTGATAGGTTATGTCTTTACTTTCTCGGGCTGTGCTATTAGTTGGAAGGTTGTTTTACAGTCTACTGTGGCTTTGTCTACTACAGATGCAGAGTATATGGCAATAGCAGAGGGAGTGAAAGAAGCCATGTGGCTGAGAGGTTTGGATGGCGATCTGGGTCTTGTACTGGAGATGACTCCGGTGTACTGTGATAGTCAGACTGCTATACATCTGACCAAAAATCAGATGTATCATGAGAGAACAAAACACATCGATGTCAGGTATCACTTTGTTTGTGATGTTGTGTTGCAGGGTACCATGGCTCTGGAACCAACGCAGAGTGAGGCAGTGAGAAGGACTAGCTGGTCCACACCGGAAGAGCGCCTCAACCACCTCAGAGACCCAAACCAGCTAAGAGAGCTCTACAAACGTCACGCGCTGCTGTCCCCACCGTTTTCTCCTACTGCTACTAGAGTCAATGACTCGAGCAAACCCCACCGCCTGGAGAAACTCCCTCTGACACAGGGCGCAGGGACCCGGGGTCCCAAGTAACGGTAACAACCTGTCTCATGGACAAGCCCTCAAGTGCCAAGCACTGGGCAAAAAGAGAATTGGTGGGGCACCACAACAAACAAACGGCACAGCTGGCTTGTAACAAAGACAAGCCCAGCAGGCACAGGAACGCACGACACCCCTCCCAAAAACTCCCAGGAGGGCCGTCGGCCAACGCCGGCACACACACCACGGCCCGAAAACTTGGAACACCACCAGACAGTACAAAAACCATCGCTTTTCTAATAATCGATTGATAGTCAGACAGATGCGAGCCTCCTAGCGCCACCACTAGGACACGGCCACGAAGGTGTCACCTTTGGTCACTGAACGCACCGAGCCAACCTGTCGCGTTCCCTACCAGAAAGTCCTAAGGGCAGCCGTGTCCTAGGGCACACACTGACACGCCAACCGTGGTCACGGAAACACCCAAAGCAAGCCAGATGCTATCACGCTCTCTTGGGTCGTCGCAATGGCAACGCGATAGGAAAGGGCACCATGACAAGCACCATGACGTGATGGGGAAGCGCGTCGCGACAACCAGCCTATTGCGACAGGAAGCCAGGTCGCGACACGATCCTTATCGCGATGGTTAACTGTGCCATGATAAGGTCGCACCTGACCGGGGCAACACCTCCTCTGATGTCATGACACGCACGGCGGTTGCGACATCAGCAGGGAGGCAGACGGACGGGATGCTCCATCTTAGGGTTGCCCACACAGTACAATCATACCACAATGGGGAGGGGAGCATGGGGAAAGCTGTAAAGCTAACTACCAAAACACGAGAGCTCCCAATCACCCAGATTGGGAAGGGCACAAGAAATCCCTATCGGAAAAGAAGAACCAACCCACAAATGGGCCTTCACGACAGCTCGACCCCCTCCTCCTCGCTCCACGATGCCGCTTTCGCTCTGCCACAAGCCGTCGCCGGCACCACCACGCTCCAAATGCCAAAGAAGGAAGGTGGGGGAGCTTCCCCACCTCTGGGAAGAGAAGGGAAAGGAGAAGGAGAGAAAGGGGGAAAGGGGCGCCAGCCAAGGCTTTTAGCCTTCAACCCCTAAGACGCTATAGGGAGGGGCGTCACGTCAACAACATTAACGTGACGGCCCAAAAAACCACGATCAGAATGCATCCCCTAGGGACGCCACAACAACCTGATAGGTCGCTCTAACATGCATGCTCTTCTGACAAGCGTCAGACGACTAAAAAGCAGAACGCTATCACGACCCATTGATCGGGCATGACAAGAACGCGACTGAATCATAGGTCATGACACGGATGACTATCGCGTCGGACACTTCCGACTCAACAGTAACGCGTCGCCCAATCGGGACGCGTTAGTGGCTAATCATTCAACACACCGACGGAGGAAATCGAAAAGCCCGAGATGTTACAATTCTATACCAGCTTATTGAACTTTACAAAGGCTTCGAAAGTGTCATCTTTATTTGCTAAGAATGACACCCATGTAAACATTGAGAAATCATCAACAATGACAAATCTATATTTTTTCCTCACAAGCCTATTGTAGACATTGGACCAAATAATTCCATGTGAAGCAGCTCTGAAGGCTTGGTGGAGGTGAAAAATGTCTTTGACTTGAAGATAGTCTTGGCATGTTTCTCTTTGCCACAAGGTCTACAAACCTTAGCATAGTGTGTGTTGATCATTGGTAATCCTTCCACTAGTTCATACTTTATTAATTTTCTGATCACATCTAAGCTAGCATCACCCAATCTTTTGTGCCATAGTTCTGCATCAGTACTTTTAATTGCTGCTAGACATACTTCTTGATCCTTTAAATCTTGGAGATGTAGGACATATTAGTTATTTTCCTTATGTCCTTAAAATATCACTTCTTTATTCTTGATGATTAGACATTTTGATTCTATCAAATTTATTTGATGTCCTTTATCATAGAGTTGGCTGATGCTCATTAAAATGTATATCAAGCCTTTGATGCAAAGAACTTCTTCAATTACATTCTTGTTCTTACTGCCCGCTGTACCACATCCAATAATAGTACCTTTACCATTCTTTCCATAGGTAACTGATCATTCTTCTATTTTGAATGTGTTAAATAGGCTTCTATCACCTGTCATGTGCCTAGAGCATCCATTGTCCAAGTACCACTTGAATGCTGTAAGGGTAACATTCACGAAAGTCATTGAGATTTGGGTACCCAAATTCTTTTGGGTCCTTGGAAGTTAGTTTCATGATAAGTTTTGTTGGGAACCCATTTCAGGTGTTTTGTTGTGTAGTACCTCATGATGTGACCAAGTTTGTTACTGTGAGAACAACTAGGAATGTTTATGTTTTTTTACTATTCTTATCCTTTCTGTTTTTACGATATTTTTTTCTTAAGTTTTATTTACATAAATTCCTTCTGGTATGAATTTTGGTAGAGGATATGTTTCAGGATATATTATTGTTTTATCATTTTTCAGGTGGTATGTAACCTACTCTATTTTTTTTAACCACTTCTTCTTGCAACTTTTAAAATTTAGGATGATTTTCTATTTGTTAGTTTATCTATTATAGAGTTTAAATATTTATTATCGTCTATTAGGATCTTCATTTCTTCATTTAATTTCTTTATTAAGTTATCATTTTCTAAATGCTATATTTTACTATTTTCTCTTTTAGATCCTTAGATAACGAATTGTTCTTATGTTTTAATTCTTCAACTTATTTTTCAAATTCTTCAATTTCGGACTTAAGATCTGAGTTAGTGTTTTCTAAACATGTAAAAGTTTTCTTTAATAATTATAGTTGCACAAATACATCTCTATACTTTTCATATAGTTCATTAAATACATCTTCTAAATTGTCAGTCAGTGTTGTCAGTCAAGTAGAATTCACTAAAGACTGCCAACCTCTACAATCAATATATTACCGAGAGAAAATGACAGAAGAAGATACTATTTTGGAGAAGAAGATGAAACCCACCAGACATGGAATAGGAGATTCGTTTCATGTTGAACAGAAGGGTTAATGGCCTAATAATGGAAATTGGTTCACGAGAGATGTTGGGGTAGTTGAGTTTGTCATCTCGAGTTCTAAATCCAACAAGAGTTGAATTCCTCAAACAGGGGGAGCCATGATCCAGAAGGATCTTTGAATTGGTCCGGTTCATACATGGGTGTGCCATGGTGAAGTGAGAGTAATTCCCTTCCACTCATTATATATTTTACTTATTTCATATCCCAACCAGTTTTTTAATGCCAAGGTAATATAAATAGGTCTTGGAACCTTTGTATGAAGAACAATTCAATAGAGGGAAAAACAAGAAGAAAATGCCTCTCCAAAAGATTTTAGGGAGAGAGTTACACCCAAAAGTATTTACTTTCTTATTTAATCTATTTTATTTTCTTCATTGCGTGTATTCGGTGTGTGGTGTCGATGGTTTCTTCTTCGCATACGGATCAATCACTTGGTGAAATTATCTTGAGCTGCACTAATGATGCCCAGTCATCTGACTCTTTTAGTTGTGACCACTTTAACACTTCAGACATGTGAATGGTTCTATAATTACTGAACCCATATATTCCTCCATGCGCGTATCGGACCTTGCCAAAGAGGATAGACATTACTTGGATATCCTCTCCATATCCCGGATGAGGATCCTCAGTGAGTTGTCCCATCCGTGTGGGACCATAAATCCAAAGAGTGGAGAACTCACAACTCGGCATCCCTTCATCACATGCCATGCGACTGTATTCGAACTGAAGATCCTACAGAAATCGCTTGGTGGAATTCTCGGGTAATTAGTAGCATTAACCGTACGTAGCAAGGTCTCCTCCACTTGCTGCATCCATATGGTCGACGAGATCTCACAAAATTGTTATTTATATATGTCACCTTGATTTTGTTAATTTATACACCTTCCCAATGATGTTTAAACGTGATGACGTAAACTTAATCAATGGGTTAGAATGCCCGCTAGCTAGATAGAGGGGGGGCATGGAGTAAGGTATGTTTGTCGTGAGTCGCATCTAAAGTAAAGCGAGCGCCTATACACTCAAAATGAGATGCCCATGAAAGAAGGGGAAAATTATTAACTGTCATGTGATGGGGACCCTATCTGAGATGAGATGGTTGTTTGTTCATGCGACTACATATTTTGAACGTTGTGGTCTTGGATTGTCTACTCTCAACGACAGATTCGACTCAATGTGTTTGTTGGGTTTATCCATGCATATTGCTCGTTGTCATATATATATATATATCTCTCTAGGGTTCATGCATGGTTATTAATTTCAACAGGATCGGTCTACCAAGGACTGGTGGTTACGTCTACAAGGAGGACTCTTGGGTTATTGGCCCAGCCATCTTGTGCCACAGCTTCATGATGGCGCGCAAATTCATGATTTTGGAGGTGAAATTCTCAACAGGAAACCGCCAGGGCAGCACACAGGCACACAGATGGGGTCGGGCCATTTCGCCCACGAAGGCTTTAAGAAATCTGCCTACTTCAGGAACATCCTGATTGCAGACAGCGAGGATCCGTGGAAATACACATCACCTACGCGTGGTGACGCTGACATCATAATAACGCACCCCCATTGTTACGACGCGGAAGTAGCCGACAATATCGAGTTACAGTGGGGATTCTACTTCTTTTATGGGGGCCCTGGCAGATCCGCATCATGCCCTTAATTAGCTTTGTCGGCCGCTTGCCATCATTCAATAATCTCTGCTATCAGTGCTTGGGGGGCGCCAATGCCCATTGAAACATTTGATCAGATGTTGCGTGTACTACAACTGCTTAGTGACAGTAACATAAAATAATTATATGATATATAATCATACAACTCTAGAATTAAGTTTTGCATGTACATTTATTAAAGATGTTCATGATTTGATTTATAAAATTTTTTTAAGAAATCAAATTAAATCAAATTCGGACTCAAATCGAACCAAATCAAATTGAAATCTCTTTAAACCACACAAAATCAAACCAAAATAAATTCAATTTAACTATATTATTGATCCATTCCCATTGCAGTTTGTGGGAGAAATAGTCCCTTGGGTTTTGAAGAGGCAAAACCAACCCGTGCGTACAATCAGCACAAGTTAAATGTTGCCTCATTGGAGCCTCACGGATGAGACTAAACTCAAGTGATATGTTATGCCAACTCTAATTAATTATAAGTCTTACATTTTTCCACCATCAGTTCTCAATATTTACTATTTTGTATCTGTATTGACATTTCTAGAGTAAAGAAAAGAACCACTTGTTTCATCGTCAAAAAAAAAAAAAAAACATTTACATTGTCCTCATCATTTATTTTTAAATACTACACTTTATAGTTGTTAGTCCCTGTAATCTTTAGCAATTAAACATTAATCACTAGAATTAAGGAACTTAATTTTTCTTGGAAGAAAATATATGTGGTAACTGGTAAGTAGCTTTTATAATTATCTCTATCGGCAGATGTTGTCCATGCACTACAAAAAAACGAACATATGTCAGCGGTTGCACGCCGCAGACAAATATCATGCAATCACTGACATATCATTATGCCCGCGCCTACCCACGCGCTGCCAAATCCGCGGCCAAAAAGCCCGTGGCCATACCTTATGGCAGCAGTTAATGGAAACCGTGACATATATATCATTTGTCCGCGACTATTAAAGCTGCGGACATAAAGTATTATTGGCAGCAGCCAAAACCACCGCCGCCATAGACTTTACAGCAATGGTTGTCAGCCGCGGCCATTAGTGTATTATGGCCGCGGCGTTCGGCCGCGGACATATATTGCTTTTATCAGCGGCTAAAGTCGCTGCCTTAAATTATTATTATCAGCGCTTACAAAAGCCGTGGCCATATGTTATATTTTTATCAGCATGTACTAGCCGCAAACATATGCCCCTTTGGCAGCGGCTTTCCAGTCGCTGACATATTGTCAGAAAGAAAAAAAATTAATACATACAACACTCTATTCATATATATGAACAACTTGGATTATTTAATCACATATATTATCATTGAGCCACCACCCAGTCTCGCTGGATCATTCAATCACACTCTATTGAGCCACCACTCAGGCTCGTTGGATCATTCAATCACACACTATTGAGCCACCACCCAGTCTCGCTGGATCATTCAATCACACTCTATTGAGCCACCACTCAGGCTCGTTGGATCATTCAATCACACACTATTGAGCCACCACCCAGGCTCGCTGGATCATTCAATCACACACAATAAATATAATACATAAATATTATTATACAAATATCCAGAAAAGTAGAAAATGTAAGTGAAAGTGTAATAAAATAAGAGAGAAATCAAGAGACATGATCATCATGATCAGAATAATCATCTGCTGCCTCATCTGTCCCGCTATCGCTCCCGCTCTGATGTGTAGGAGGTACATGTTGGGCATGTGATGCCTATGATGCCTGTATCTTAGAGAGGAGTATGCTCATCTCGTCCACCTTCGTCGCTACATTCTCCAATCGAGAAATCTTTTCTCGCATTTGAGTCATCTCCTCTGCTTGTGCTTTCAACTTTTCTTCTTGAGCTTTTAACTGTTCTTGCATTATCCTATCTCGCTCTGAAGTGGCAGGCTTTTAACTGTTCTTGCATTATCCTTTCTCGCTTGAGCTTTTAACTGTCCATAAATGGCCTTAATGCTGAGTCACTTTTTATGTACAATTTTCGATTTTAAAAAATATATTTACCTCTGTTCAATACATAAATACCAAAACTGATAGGACTTCTACATGTAATTGGGGAAATCATGATAATTTTTTTTTATGGATGCTAATAATGACCTTCCTTTCCATATGCAATAGCCGAGAAAAGTCCTCGATCAGCTGGAGAGAGGAGTAGACATGCAATGTCTTCTATGTAGTAGAAGGGAGGCATACGTTGTTTGGCCACAACTCTTCCCAGGAAGGAGAATCTACAGATGCAATTTGGTGAAGGAGCTATGCATTGGGGGATTAGATTCAGGAAGCCTGTATGCATATAAGGTCTCGGGCCCCTTGAACCGTGCATGCATATAAGGTCTCCTAACTCATCTAAATAAGAAATAAAAGACTTCATATTTAAGACCTGCCACCTTTCTTAAATATTTAATGTGGGACAAAACACAACACATGTAATGCCCCGACGCGGAATATCGGAGCGAGATTACAGTTATTAAATAGTACCGAGCGAGAAATAAATAACAAACCATTACACAAATGGAAATAATACCAAACTACCTCATATTTCATCAATAATCCATCAACTCCATTTCCATCACTAATGTTTCATCAAACTTCAAGATCTAACTATTACATCATCGTATCAAAGCCAAAACTAGGGCCCATAGTACTTTATTCAAAATCAAACTATTACATAAAAACTATCTGACTCACTAACTCATAACTATACTAACTGACTACTGCTAGAAATCCTTGGATTGCTGAAAATGGGTCACTCCTTAGCATCATCCTCAGTCCCGTCCTCATGAGTGTGGTCATCGTCATACTCGTCTGAAACACATTAAATAAAAATGCAGGATGAGCGAATAACGCCAAGTAGGACTTAATATCTCGTGTAAACAAGCAGGCTTTAAGTGTTTAACCTTTTATCAAGCAGAGTAACTAACAAGAACGAGCAAGTACGAGAACGATCAGGTATAGTCGAGTCAATAAGATCACAAGACAATAATACATTTATAGTTAACAAGTACAACAAAAGTTTTGGCCATATTTCAAGTTAACAAGTAAATTGCACAGCAGTGCACAAGTCACGATAGCAAGTAAATCAAGTAACATGCGTTTGGTCGATCATCTTATCAACCTCAAGTCAAGTATCATGTACAGGAATGTTTGTGAATTGTCTTAGATTGAATCTTGATAGTCATGTGTTTGGTGTATGCCATCACCTGATCATTAGACCCCCGCGAGTTATAGCCTTTCAGGTGCTCCTCCCAAGGACCAAATCGGGCCCTTATTATGTTGCCTAGCATAGTCATGTTTGTTATCTTAGACAATCACAAATGGCAAGAGAGTACCAAGAATAGATGAGAGTAGCAGATGAACTAGACGAGAGTGTAGAGAGAACGTGAACAGATGAGAGTATCGAGATAGTAGATGAGATAGGGACATATCCGTAAAATGACGAGAAACACACGATAGTAACGGTTGCACGGCACCAGGTCGGGTACCGGAAGTCTGGTAGAAGTCACACCCGCCCACTAGCCGTGCTATGAACACATGCTAGATGGTCTGGCATAATCGCAAGATAAGGAGAGAACACTAAGGCTATGGATCGTACTGATCCCTAAGGTATAACGGGTTTTAGGGTACAACCAGCTCGTTGACTAAGGACGTGCGCCAAAGCCAAGAAGACTTACAGAGGTCTTGACAAGAATTCCCTAGTCCAGTCGAGAGTATTCCCGGTGGAGAGGTGGTCCAAGTCAAGAGAAAAGTGTGTAGAAAACGGGTCCGTCGTACCTCGAGTGCTCGAAGGCCGAGGGAAACGATAACGGTATTTAAAATGCGCGAGTAAAAAACGAAGAAAATTGTATTTAATAAAATAGGGTAATTTAGTCATTTATTTCGCTAATTAACCGAATACATTATTGCATAATTTATCAAGGTCAAATGGCATTTAATAATGTTGTGTGTGTGTAAGTGTAAAGAAATCTTGAGGATATGACAAGTCATGCAATGTCATTTTAAATAATTAAATTTATATCATTAATGCCATTTATTAATTTACCAAGTCGAATTAACTATAACATGGGTTAATCATGGCCAATTAAGGGGTATATAGCTTAAACAACAGGGCATATGCACAATTTTACATTCTGGTTGGATTCATGAAAACGCGGCGGACTTACCCGTCGCGATTCATTTCGCAACGGGGCGGTCGAGCGCGACACGGGGCCTAGCCGGTCTGGCCCGGTCCAGAGTGAATCGCGGAGGCCTATGCTGACGCGTTCTTGACGTGACGCCATCGGCCGACGCGACCTCACTGATATCGTGGCAGATCGCGCCGTCGCGATAACAGGTGAGATTGCCTTTTTTTCCTTTTTCCCAGGGCGAGTCCTCTGTGATACAAGGATGTTCTAAATTCCATATAAAATAGCACGGTGATCCAAAAAGTACAAAACTAGTTTTAAACGAAAGTAGACATGTATATGTATCAGCATGCATGATTAATTTGAAAATAGACAAGGTTTAGACATGCATTGATCAGATTACTTTTTGGTGACCTAAACTAGTCTAGTCAGGGTTCCACGAATTAATTAGAGATAAATATACCATAAAAAATTATGAAACAAGAAGCGTTCGAAAGCTAACATGAAGAAGTATTTTAGAGAATTTTTGCATAGCAAGATATGAAGTATGCACGACGTTTAAAGGTAAAATTGAAGAGTCAGGTACAAGCAACATATAGGGATTCAAAGATTTAATTCTCTCTCATGGGAGATCAAAATTGAGCAAAACCAAGGGCGTTTGAAAGATAATAAGATGCAGTATACACGAGAATTTTATCATGACATGATAGCAAGTACATGTGGGTAATTAGAGGAAACATGAGATTTTGGTTCATGGTAACAGTAGGATTTCACGAAATATATTCGCCCAAATGGATGAGCGGAATACAACGACACTATAGGGCTTTTGAAGAGGTACATGAAGTCTACCTAGGTAATTATTTCATGATTTTAGCTTGAGAGATTACCTACATTTTTCGTGGAGTAAGAAAACCCTAGTTTGGATGACGAAATTATGAAAACCCTTCTTGCTCCAAGCCTTCTCCTTCCTTGCTCCTTGGTCCAGATTTTCTCCTCTTCATCTCCAAAAGTCTTAGCACGAAATTGTGGGGTACTAGGGTCAAATGGGGGGTGTTTTGATGGCTTATAGAGTTCTAAATCACCTAGAACTCTTTCTTTCTCATCCAACTCCGAAAATTGCCATTTATCTCCCACTTTCTCTTATTTATCCACCTAATAGAGTTGGGAAGGGATCCAATTTCGTGGGTAGAGGTTTAAGGTAAGTCTAGGACTCTTTTTAGGATGGATATAGACTATTTAATAATTATTTAAACCCTTTCTTAATTATCACTTATTTTTATTCCAAATTTGGCTTAATTATTTCTCATCTCATGATGGGCTAACCCTATTTGGGTCCAATCTATTAGGTTTGGGTTATTAGAGTAACCCATTTATAATTTAGCTTAATGGGTATTATTTTAATTCCTTTTTATTTTAATTAAATTAATTTATCTCATCTATTGAATAATAAAATTTTAAAAAATCAAGGGTGCTACATCCTCCCCCTCTTAAAAGAATTTGGTCCCCAAATTCATATAATCGTAAGAGGAAGAATGACTTACTGAATAACTCCGGATAATTCCGTCGCAATAATGCTTCGGGATCCCACGTGGCCTCTTCGACTTCATGGTTTCTCCATTACCTTCACCACAGGTATAGACCGATTCTGAAGCTGTTGCATCTTCTTGTCCAAGATCTTCACTGGTCTTTCTTCATAGGTCATATCTTTGTTTAGAGTGATATCATCGTAGCTGATTACGTGTGATGGATCATACACGTACTTCCTTAACATTGACACATGGAAAATATTATGTACGGTAGAGAACTGGGGAGGTAGTGCTAGTCGGTACGCTACCTCACCAACTCTGTCCAATACCTCAAATGGACCTATGAATCTCGGTCTCAGCTTGCCTTTCATCCCAAACCTTTGAAATCCTCTGGTCGGGGATACTTTCAGCATTACATGATCTCCGGCTTGAAATTCCAAGTCTCTTCTTCTTTTGTCTGCATAGCTCTTTTGCCTGGACTGAGCTATCTTAATTCTATCTCTGATAATTTGTATGTCCCTGCTAGTATTCTGCACCATATTTGGTCCTAGCCATTGCTGCTCACCTACTTCATTCCAGCATACTGGCGATCTACAACTTCTGCCATACAGTGCTTCAAATGGTGCCATCTTGATGCTGGCCTGATAACTGTTGTTATAGGTGAATTCTATAAGTGATAGTTGTTCATTCCAATACCCTTCAAAGTCTATAGCACAAACTCGTAACATGTCTTCCACTATCTGATTTGTCCTTTCAGTCTGTCCATCCGTCTGTGGATGGAAGGCTGTGCTAAAGTTGAGTTTCGTGCCTAAGGCAGCCTGGAGTCCCTTCCAGAATCTAGAGGTGAACCTAGGGTCACGATCATAGACAATGGATACTGGAACTCCATGTAGTCTGACTATCTCTTTCACATACAAAGTTGCAAGCACATCAACACTCCAGGTACTTCGAATTGCTAGAAAGTGTGCAGACTTTGTCAATCTATCCACAATGACCCAAATAGCATCTAGTCCACCACGAGTTCGGGGTAAACCCATGATGAAGTCCATTCCGATGCTTTCCCACTTCCATTCAGGTATGTCCAGGGGCCTGAGTACACCCGCAGGACGACGGTGTTCAGCTTTTACCTGTTGACAAGTGAGTTAGTGTGCTGCATGCTCAGCCACCTCACGCTTCATGTTTGGCCACCAAAATGACCTTTTCATGTCTTGGTACATCTTGGTTGCGCCTAGGTGAATTGTGTACTTGGTTTTGTGAGCTTCATCCATTAGCTTTCTCTTCAGCTCTTCATTGTCAGGCACACATGTCCTGGCTTGGAATAATATCCTTCCATCCTCAGTGATGGAGAAATATGGCTTGTCAGTTATGGTCTCTCTGACTCTGACTAGGAATGGATCATTAGCCTGTTGCTCTCTGATCTCGACCAATATATCAGGTTGAGCTCTAAGATTAGCAACTATCATCTTGTCACTCCTCTTCTCGATGTTCAGATCTAGACTGGCGAACTGTTCTAACAATTGCATCTCGCCCATGACTAAACATGATAATAAAGCTACTGGCTTTCTGCTAAGTGCATCAGCTACTGCATTACCTTTACCTGGGTGATATTGAATATTGAAATCGAAATCCTTCAAGTACTCCAGCCATCTTCGTTGTCACATATTGAGCTCCTTTTGAGAAAATAAGTACTTCAAACTCTTGTGATCAGAGTAGACAACAAATTGCTCTCCATATAGGTAATGTCTCCAAATTTTAAGTGCAAATACTACTACAGCCAATTCTAAGTCATGGACTGGATAGTTGACTTCATATGGCTTCAACTGCCTTGAAGAATAAGCTATCACTTTCTCATTCTGCATTAGTACACAGCCTAGACCGATTCCAGATGCATCAGTGTAGACTGAGAATCCTACTCCTTCGACTGGTAATGCGAGGATAGGTGCAGACGTCAACAACTGCTTCAGTGTCTGGAAGCTCTTCTCGCACTCCTTGCTCCAGACATAGGGATTCTCTTTCCGCATAAGAAGCGTAAGAGGTACAGCTATCTTGGAGAAATCTTTTATGAACCGTCTGTAACATCCAGCCAGTCCAAGAAAGCTCCTGATTTTTGTGGCATTGGTCAGCCTTTCCCAGTTGAGCACGACTTCTACCTTGGAAGGGTCGACAGCGATACCGTCCTTGGAAATAACATGACCCAGAAATGACACCTCCTCGAGCCAGAATTCACACTTGCTCAATTTGGCGTAGAGCTTGTTGTCTCGCAGAATCTGTAGAGCAATCCTTAGATGCTCCTCATGCTCTTCCTTGGTCTTAGAGTATATTAGAATATCATCGATAAAAACCACGACAAACTTGTCGAGGTAGGGCCGATAGATGATGTTCATTAATTTCATGAAAGCTGCAGGAGCATTGGTTAGTCCAAAAGGCATGACTATAAATTCATAATGACCGTACCTACTCCTGAAAGTTGTCTTGTAGATATTTGCATCTTTAATCCTCATCTGATGATATCCTGATCTAAGGTCAATCTTAGAAAAATACTTTGCTCCTGATATCTGATCGAATAATTCATCGACATGTGGCAGAGGATACTTGTTCTTGATAGTGAGATTGTTCAACTGCCTGAAATCAATACACAACCTCATGGATCCGTCCTTCTTCTTGACGAACAGCACGGGTGCTCCCCAAGGAGAAGTACTCAGCCTGATAAATCCTTTTTCTAACAGTTCCATCAATTGCTCTTTCAATTCCTTCAATTCAGTAAGGGACATCCTGTAGGGTTGCCGTGAAACCGGTGCAGCTCCTGGTGTGAGATCAATTGAGAAATTCACATCTCTCTCTGGTGGTATGCCTGGCAGCTCATCAGGAAACACATCTGGGTATTCTTGCACTATGTGGATGTCTGATATCTTAACTGATTTTTTTTCAACTACGATGGCGGCAAGAAACGCCACCCTCCCTTTTCTTATCATATTATGTGCTTTGATAGCAGATACGAGAGACAAGTGCCTCTTGTGTCTACGTCCCGTAAAGGTCAGCTTAGGGAATTCACTGAAGGAAATCTTCCCTCTTCGATAATCCACGATAGCTCCATTCGTGGACAGCCAGTCGGCTCCCAGAATAACACCGTAGCCCTCCATGGGCATAGAGATCAGATCGGCTCTAAGATTGAGTTCACCAATCTTCACATCAGCTAAAGGAAAATACTTGTTCAGTTGGGCCTTCTCGCCTAGTGGTGTTGTGACAGGTAGTGTGAAACCCATAGATGTAGGTTTCTCCTTTAATGTGTCAGAAAATGCTTGTGATATAAATGAATGTGTAGCACCAGTATCAAATAAAACAAATGCTGATTGAGAAAAGACTGGCAAAGTACCTTCAACAACTCCACCTTCCTCGGTGGTCTCAACCTCTTGCAAGGCCTGCAGTCTGCCTGGTTTCCTCTATCCCATAGGACGCTTCTCCTTCACTTGCTCCATCAGCACAGGGCACTCGGAAATGCGGTGATTGCGATTTCCGCAACGCAGGCAGGCGCCTACTTTTCTCCAGCACTCAGTGGCAATGTGACCAAGCTTGTCACAATGCTCACAGTTGGTCTTGTTGGTGTTTGGAGGAGTAGGTATCTTGGGCTTTCTTTCCTGGCTTGGCCCTCCAGTGATGTTGAATGGCCGCTTTTTGCCATTTGTGGGCTTGCTGGAGGAACTGGATGCTGGTTCCTTCTTGACTAGTCTCCCCGTGATGCGATCAGTCAGATCGGTCGCATCTTCTAGTAACTGAGCCTTCTTGACCATTTCAACATATGTCTGAATGTCCATGGGTGCAAGTTGAGTAATATAAGAGAAGGCTTAAGCCCATTGAGGAAACGCCTCGCCTTCATTTTCTCTGTGCTGACAAGGTGATTGGCATATCGTGCCAATCGGGAGAATTGCGCTTCATATTCAGCGACACTAAGGTGCCTCTGCTTTAATGCGGCGAACTCAGCGGCTTTCCTCTCTTGGACACTTTCGTAAAAGTACTTGGAGTTGAAATGCTCCTTGAACTCTTCCCAGGTGAACTGTGTGTCATCCCTTGTTGCCTCAACGGACTCCCACCACGTACGGGCGTCCCGTTCAAGTTGAAATGTTGCCAGTAGAAGCTTGTCTCCATCCGTGCACTGCATGACGCGGAAAATACCCTCTGTCTCCTTAAGCCAATTTTTTGCCTCATCGGGATCAGTGGTCCCGCTGAAATGAGGTGGATTCAGATTGCGAAAATTCCGGTGCAAGTCGCCGGCTCCTCGGTTGTTATTGTTATTATTTGCCCCAGCAGCTTGGAGTAAAGCTTAAGTAAGCTGTTGAATGGTCTGCTGCATGTCACAGAGTTGAGCACGCTTCGCTGCCATTGCAAGTGTTCAATGTTCCTTCAAAAGAGAATTTTAAATGTAAGTCATTGAGTTTGCACTAAGTTTGTGCGTGTGTGCCTTTATTTTATCTTATTACCCAAGGCTCTACCCATCTCTCATAGGTACGAAATTAGACTCTAAGTCAAGGCAAGTCAAACCTAGATCATCCTATACTTAAGAATAACCTAGGCTCTGATACCACAAAACTGTAACGCCCCGACGCGGAATATCGGAGCGAGATTACAGTTATTAAATAGTACCGAGCGAGAAATAAATAACAAACCATTACATAAATGGAAATAATACCAAACTACCTCATATTTCATCAATAATCCATCAACTCCATTTCCATCACTAATGTTTCATCAAACTTCAAGATCTAACTATTACATCATCGTATCAGAGCCAAAACTAGGGCCTAGAGTACTTTATTCAAAATCAAACTACTACATAAAAACTATCTAACTCACTAACTCATAACTATACTAACTGACTACTACTAGAAATCCTTGGATTGCTGAAAATGGGTCACTCTTGAGCATCATCCTCAGTCCCGTCCTTGTGAGTGTAGTCATCGTCATACTCACCTGAAACACATTAAATAAAAACACAGGATGAGCGAATAACGCCCAGTAGGACTTAATATCTCGTGTAAATAAGAAGGCTTTAAGTGTTTAACCTTTTATCAAGCAGAGTAACTAACAAGAACGAGCAAGTACGAGAACGACCAGATATAGTCGAGTCAGTAAGATCACAAGATAAGAATACCTTTATAGGTAACAAGTACAACAAAAGTTTTTGCCATATTTCAAGTCAACAAGTAAATTACACAGCAGTGCACAAGTCACGATAGCAAGTAAATCAAGTAACATGCGTTTGGTCGATCATCTTATCAACCTCAAGTCAAGTATCATGTACAGGAATGTTTGTGAATTGTCTTAGATTGAATCTTGATAGTCACGCGTTTGGTGTATGCCATCACCTGATCATTAGACCCCCGCGAGTTATAGCCTTTCAGGTGCTCCTCCCAAGGACCAAATCGGGCCCTTATTATGTTGCCTAGCATAGTCATGTTTGTTATCTTAGACAATCACAAATGGCCAAGAGAGTACCAAGAATAGATGAGAGTAGCAGATGAACTAGACGAGAGTGTAGAGAGAACGTGAACAGATGAGAGTATCGAGATAGTAGATGAGATAGGGACATATCCGTAAAATGATGAGAAACACATGATAGTAACGGTTGCACGGCACCAGGTCAGGTACCGGCAGTCTGGTAGAAGTCACACCCGCCCACTAGACGTGCTATGAACACAGGCTAGATGGTCCTGCGTGATCGCAAGATAAGGAGAGAACACTAAGGCCATGGATCGTACTGATCCCTAAGGTGTAACGGGTTTTAGGGTACAACCAGCTCGTTGACTAAGGACGTGCGCCAAAGCCAAGAAGACTTACGGAGGTCTTGACTAGAATTCCCTAGTCCAGTCGAGAGTATTCCCGGTGGAGAGGTGGTTCAAGTCAAGAGAAAAGTGTGTAGAAAACGGGTCCGTCGTGCCTCGAGTGCTCGAAGGTCGAGGGAAACGATAACGGTATTTAAAATGCGCGAGTAAAAAATAAAGACAATTGTATTTAATAAAATAGGATAATTTAGTCATTTATTTCGCTAATTAACCGAATACATTATTGCATAATTTATCAAGGTCAAATGGCATTTAATAATGTTGTGTGTGTGTAAGTGTAAAGAAATCTTGAGGATATGACAGGTTGTGCAATGTCATTTTAAATAATTAAATTTATATCATTAATGCCATTTATTAATTTACCAAGTCGAATTAACTATAACATGGGTTAATCATGGCCAATTAAGGGGTATATAGCTTAAACAACAGGGCATATGCACAATTTTACATTCTGGTCGGATTCATGAAAACGCGGCGGACTTACCCGTCGCGATTCATGTCGCGACGGGGCGGTCGGGCGCGACACGGGGCCTGGCCGGTCTGGCCCGGTCCGGAGTGAATCGCGGCGGCTTATGCCAACGCGTTCTTGACGCGACGCCATCGGCCGGCGCGACCTCACTGATATCTCGGCGGATCGCGCCGTCGCGATAACAGGTGAGATTGCCTTTTTTTCCTTTTTCCCAGGGCGAGTCCTCTGTGATACAGGGACGTTCTAAATTCCATATAAAATAGCACGGTGATCTAAAAAGCACAAAACTAGTTTTAAACGAAAGTAGACATGTATATCTATCAGCATGCACAGTTAATTTGAAAATAGACAAGGTTTAGACATGCATTGATTGGGTTACTTTTTGGTGACCTAAATAGATGCAGTCAGGGTTCCATGAATTAATTATAGATAAATACATGATGAAAAATTATGAAACTAGAGGCGTTCGAAAGCTAAGACAAACTAGTATTTTAGAGAATTTTTTCATAGCAGGATATCAAGTATGCACAACATTTAAAGGTAAAATTTAAGAGTTGGGTACAACCAACAAATAGGGATTCAAAGATTTAATTCTTCCTTATGGGAGATCGAAATCGAGCAAGACTAGAGGCGTTTGAAATATAATAAGTTGCAGTATACAAGAGAATTTTATCATGATATGAGAGCAAGTACATGTGGGTAATTAGAGGAAACATGAGATTTTGGTTCATGGTAATAGTAGGATTTCACGAATTAAATTCACCCAAATGGATAAGCATAATATAATGAAACCATAGGGCTTTTGAAGAGGTACATGAAGTCTACCTAGGTTAATTATTTCACGATTTTATCTTGAGAGATTGCCTACCTTTTTCATGGAGTAAGAAAACCCTAGTTTGGATGACGAAATTATGAAAACCCTTCTTGCTCCAAGCCTTCTCCTTCCTTGCTCCTTGGTCCAGATCTTCTCCTCTTCGTCTCTAAAAGTCTTAGCATGAAATCGTGGGGTGCTAGGGTTAAATGGGGGATGTTTTGATGGCTTATAGAGTTCTAAATCACCTAAAACTCTTTCTTTCTCATCCAACTCCGAAAATTGGCATTTATCTCCCACTTTCTCTTATTTATCCACCTAATAGAGTTGGAAAGGGATCTAATTTCGTGGGTAGAGATTTAGGGTAAGTCTAGGACTCTTTTTAGGATGGATATGGACTATTTAATAATTATTTAAACCCTTTCCTAATTATCACTTATTTTTATTCCGAATTTAGCTTAATTATTTCTCATCCCATGATGGGCTAACTCTATTTGGGCCCAATCTATTAGGTTTGGGTTATTAGAGTAACCCATTAATAATTTAGCTTAATGGGTATTGTTTTAATTTTCTTTTATTCTAATTAAATTAATTTATCTCATCTATTAAATAATAAAAATTTAAAAAATCAAGGGTGCTACAACACACACACAACCAAAACTAAAGAAATATTTGAATTCTTAACCATAAAACCAAAAATTCTTGGACTGTCTCTATGCACCATTGGCATCTACCAATCATCTCCTACATGGATAAATAGTTATAACTGAAATTAAAATATAATATTTACATGATACAAAATGTCCTAAATAATTATACAAGTGAATGAAATTAAATTATTCAGAGGATGATATTCTGAAGAATCACACTAATGCCACCCTCTGTGAGCTGGGGCACTGCCCGGGGGGGAGGGGGGTGCTGCGCAAGTGTGGGGGGGGGGGGGGGGGGGGGGGGGGAAAGCAGAGGGAGGGGGTGGGGCACTGCCCAGGGGGGGGGGTGCGCGGGTGTGGGGGGGAGGAAAGCAGAGGGAGGGGGAGGGGCATGCCCGGGGGGGGGGGGGGGGGGGGGGGGGGGGGGGATGGGAAGCAGGAGGAGAAGGCGGGGGTACTACCCAGGGGGGAGGGGGGTGCTGCGCAGGTGTGGGCCGGGGGGGAGGGGTGGGGGCCTCCGGAGGGGGGGCCGAGGAGGGAGGGATAGGGGCCGCCGAAGGGAATGGGGCCAGGGAGGGAGGGGTGGGGGCTGCCGGAGGGGGGGGGGAGTGAGGGATGGGAGCCGCCGGAGGGAAGGGGGCCGGGGAGGGAGGGGTGGGGGCAGCCGCCGGAGATGAGGGCGTCGTCGAAGCCCTCGCCTGCCGTCCGTCGTCGGGGAGTCGCCGGAGGGAGAGCAAGGCGTAAGAGAGAGAGAGAGAGAGAGAGAGAGAGAGAGAGAGAGAGAGGAGAGAGAGAGAGAGAGCGTAGAGGGGTTTTTGATGGCGGGATGGGGCGAAAATATGGTAGCGGCTATATAGCCACTGCCATATTATTATTTAACAGCGGCTAAAAGAAGCCGCTACCATATAATTTTATGGCGGAGGCTAACAGCCGCTGCCATATGTATTAATTTTAACAAAAAAAACTTTAAAAAATATATATTTACTATACATTAATATATTTAAATTTTTATAATTATAAATATGATAAATTATTGAGGAATCCTTATCAGATATTTTACTTATAGGTTTCAGCAAGAGGTACCTAAAAACTGAGATGGAGGGAACTTTCTGTGATATAGTGGAAGAAACATTGCAAAATGATGATCATTAATCTAGAAGGCGAACCTCGGTGATTTCTTGCATTACTACAAAGGTGATTTCTTGGACGAGTTATCAGGTTATATTTATTTCACTGTGCTACTGAACCTTAGCTCCAAGCAGTTGGCAGTGCAGTGTACTTGCATCCCTGCCTGAAGGACTGCGTTGATTATGCTCCTGGAGATAAGAGTGCCAGCATGAAAGATCAAGAAATTGATGATCTTTTGGAATCCATAGACTTGCAAGATGGAGTAAAGACAAAATTCGTTCTTAACATTTTGTCAATGGAAGACACTGTCGGAGAGAAAGTGCTTGTGTTCAGCCAGTACATTCTTCCACTCAGATTCTTGAAGAGGCTAATTCTCAAGATTAAGGGCTGGTGGTCAGGAAAGGAAACTTTTATGATTTCTGGTTATACTAGTACTGAACACAGCGAAAAAGCGATGGAACAATTCAACCAGTCATCTAATGCTAAGGTCCTCTTTGGTTCAATCAAGGCATGTGGAGAGGGCATCTCGCTTGTAGGAGCATCAAGAGTCATTATATTAGAAGTTCATCTAAATCCTTCTGTATCTCGCCAAGCCATTGGGTGAGCATTTAGACCAGGACAGACCAAGAAACTTTACACCTATAGGTTGGGTTGCTGCTGATTCTCCTGAAGAGAGAGATCACCATACCTGCTTCAAAAAAGAGCTCATTTAAAAAATATATAGAGAAAAGATTATTCCACTTGTGCAAAGTGCACAAGTGCAATCCACATGGGTTTTTTTTTTGTGCCACATGGGTAAAAAACACATGTGCATGGTGCCACATGGGCAAAATGCCCATGTGACACTTATGTACTTTGCACAAATGCACAAAGTCTCTCTCATATATATATATATATATATATTGCTCTATGACCTCTTGTCTGAGCTCTGAGGTACTACGCACAAAACACCTTAGTACTGATACCTAGGGATAGAAAAGAAAAGGCGAATGGATGAAGTGGAGACAGAGATGGCGAAAGCAGGTTATTGAAGAAACAAGCTATTGTATTCTTAGTCTATTTCTTCTCTATCCCTTCCATCTCTGTTTTGAACTATATGCAAGATGGTTTTGTGCGTAGTACCTCAGAGCTCAGACAAGAGGTCATAGAGCAAGAGGGAATATCAAAACACTTAGGAATATCTATGGCTCTCCCACCAACGGAGAAATAGACTAAGAATACAATAGCTTGTTTCTTCAATAACCTGCTTTTGCCATCTCTGTCTCCACTTCATCCATTCGCCTTTCTTTTCTATCAAGATGGTTGAAAGGCCGCATCTTTTTTGAAGTGAAGTTCGGACCAACTTCTGTCGTTGGTGGGAGAGCCATAGATATTCCTAAGTGTTTTGATATTCCCTCTTGCTCTATGACCTCTTGTCTGAGCTCTGAGGTACTACGCACAAAACACCTTTTATGAAAGAGATAGATACTATGAAGAACAACAAATGAAGTTCTACAATGATCAAATAAAAAGACAATTAGGAACCCAATTACAAAACCAAAACTTTCATAATTATGAATTTGAAGGAATGAATGTAAACTATGATGAAGATGAAAATATACATTACATATTTATGGTAACAGATAAAGATTCTTCTGATAAAATATCTATTACGCCATGTTTTACTAAAATACTCCTAGCTATATTGAGGTGTTGAACATGTTGTTCATATGTATCTGAAAACACAAGTCATCTATGTAAACAGTAATAAAATGATCATAGTCTTTAAACAAAGTATTCATCCATTTTTGAAAAATCTGAGGAGTATTCTTTATACCGAAAGGCATTATTAACCATTCATAGTACCTCAGAGCTCAGACAAGAGGTCATAGAGCAAGAGGGAATATCAAAACACTTATGAATATCTATGACTCTCCCACCAACGACAGAAAATACATCAATACAAATAGTAGGAGAATCCTCAACTCCAAAGATAGCTTGTGAAGAATCTGTCATTCAATATGTTTTAAGTGTCTTCTATTATATTGATTACTTGTCGTTTGTTATTAGAGCATTCATTGGCATAGTGCCCTTCTTCACCACACTTAAAACATTTACATTTCTTTTTAAAATCAGGTTTGCGCTTAAGATAACGCTTATGTTGTTTGATAAATCTTGGTTTTCTAGAAAACCGATAGAATCGCTTATATCATGTAAGCAATAAGGCAACTTGATGAGTGTCTTGGAACACTAGAAAGTTATCTGTATTTTCTGTCGTTGGTGGGAGAGCCATAGATTAGGAATACTTAATTATGGTAGACGATATATCCCACGATTGAGCGAATTAATCAACAAAACCTTTACCAGAAAATATTTTGAAAGTTTAATTTTATTTGATCACTTGTCGTTCCATTATGTTCTTTATGACTATATATATATATAGCACAAATATACATAAATATTTCAAATATAAATAACATATGTATATATCAATCACTAAACTAAAATAACTTATTATTTTAAAAAATGTATATGTTCTAGATATGTTTGATTTGAAGTTTTTTTTATTTAAAAATGAATAAAATAAAATTTTTATATTTGTCAGCGGCTACTTGCTGCTGACTAATACATCTATGTCAGCGGTTTGTAGAATCGCAGACATAACACCTATATATCAGCAGTTTCCATAGCCGCGGAAGATTATATGTCCGCAGTTTAACCAAGCCGACGCCTTAACTCAACATTTGTCTGTAGTCACATTTTAGCCGCTGACGTATGCTGCACTTTTATCAGCGCGTACAGCTAACCGCGGACAAAACATTTTTATGGCAGTGGTCTGCGATAGCCGCTGCCTTATAGCTCTTTTGTCCTTGAATTGTCAGTCGCGGACATATATTTGTTGATAAATGTTGGTCCTCCTGTAGTGATGTAAGAGGCAATGTTGTTGTCCCTAGCTATTGTTAAAAGCAATACTTGTATTTTCCATGACGTTAAGCACTTCCCCACTGACTTTATCATTCTTTAATACAATGAAAATATGTTGCAGTTGTTCCTTTGTTATTTCTCATTTGTATGTGGATCAAATATGATGATTAACCTCAATTTTAGGTGTTCCCAGTAATGTACGGTGATTACAAAACTAGGCTTTTCACATTCTGGATGGTGAGTTAACTATTCAATAAAGTTATTCATTAATATAATTGCCACTTCTACAATAATCTTCATCCTTTGGTACACCGTTATGATTATTTTTTTCTTCTGTCTAATTGCATATTATGTCCTTTTGGGTCATGGTTCGTTGTACCACCAGGATTGACCGTACCGCATTCTCCGTGAGAAGGTACATACCATACCGTACTATATCGTAATGTTGAGATACGATGGGAAAATGACTTGTTTGATTTTTTTTTTTAATTTGTTAACTTGGTTAATATTTAAAATGAGCAAACTTCAAAAGAAAATGAGTAAAATATAAGAACATCACATAAAAAGATTGAAAATTATAAATAAATTTAGTTAGCCATTTAAATCAACCCACTACAACCATTTAATATTCATCGAACATACATACAATGATACCAAAATCATGATACAATCATTTAGTGTTCATATAATATTAAAGATATAACCATTCACTCTTACAAGCCAAATACAATACTCATATCGTCGGCCATATGCATGAAAAATTACCAATTAACATCATCTTCATTTACATGTAACTAAGAACATTTAACAAGTTCTTACTTATTCTTCCTCATCATGCTGAGCATGTATGTCCACAAAACCCTCGTAGTAGGGGGTATAACTTCAATTTCCAAACAACCTCACATTATAAGTGCTCTCCAAAAAGTACAAATAATCAGCATAAGGCATGTAATTTTGATATAGGTCTTCGTACATATGTTGATATTCTAAATATTGACGTGTTCCTTAGCATACTATTGTAGGCCCTGGTGGTGGAACAATTGGACTTTGTATGTAAGAACCATCATCACCATACTGGTATCGAGAGGCATAATAGCCACCATACCCATGATGTTGTCCATATGGATCCAACTGTGTATGTCCTGAAAAGAAACTGTGACCCTCACTAGCAGCCTCAGATGTTGTGCCATCTTGGGTGCTCAATCTCTGAAAATCGGATAGAATCTCTTGATAGCTACTACTGTCTACAGGACCTATGTGTCACCATTTCTCATCTGCTTGATACATTTTTGATGTGCTTAGTGGAGCACCGTGATCTCGACCATCTTGGGTAGCATGCTTGAACTCAGACTCCAATGAAAAACGCATGCTCCCACCACCACCACCACTGCCACCTGTATCAGATGAAGAAGAATGATTTGAGGAGTCATCTCCTGTACTCTCTCTCTGAGATGTCTCAGATGGTGAAGGAGTCACATCTGAATCATCCACTGTTGTGGCATCTAAAATGTCAAGGGGATCTTCCCCTTGTATGCTTTTCTTTTTCCTGGAACCAAAAATCTTTGTTGTCCATCCAGATTTCTTCGATGGTCCTCCCTGTGAAGTATCCTTCTTCCTTCCTTTTTTTGACCCGCTTAGCCAACCAACAGATGCCTGCGAGAGTAGCATGTCATTATAAGTAACATAAATAAATCAAATATATAAGGTATTACAAATTAATCTGTATCACCTGGGTTTGGGATGAACCATGACGGTGTGTAGAAGATGACTTAGACAAAGATGGAGGTTGAGGAGGGGGACCCCTAGGCCGAGAAGAAGGGGAAGCTGCTAACTAAGACTGGGGGGGAGCTCTTGGCTGAATCAATATATCTAGACTCTCCATCCAATCTTCAAAAGAAGACTCTCCATCCAAACTTAAGATAGACTCTCCATCTCTTCTCATACATGGATTCTCTCTCTCTAACTCGAGATTGTACTCTCTCTCTCTCTTAAACACATCTTAGGATTCTATAGGATAGGAAAAGACTACCATCACGTGAAGAGACCCGACCCATGGAGGCTCTACTCACCAACTCCTATCACCCCAAAGTCAGAGGAAAAGTCATTCTCAACGTTGCACTATTTCTCTCTCCTCTTTCTCTCTCATATCCTCGAGAACTATCAATGATATCACGCCTTGTACAACCTGAAAAAAGGCTGATATGCTCACGAGGTCTTCATCAAAGTTGTTCTATTCTTCTTCAGCTTTGTCTTCGAAGTGGATTCACCTTAATTGGTGGTCTATGCCCAAAGTCATAGGATATTATTTTTCACATTCTCTATCATATCATGATCTACATATGCATGATTATCATGCCTTCCACATCTCAAACAAGGGCATATTGAGACTTCTTCGTGAAAGTTGTTCCCAACAACTTCCTCCATGATCTCCAACTAGAATCACATCAAATGAAGGTCTATGTTTAAAGATATAGTGGATTATTCTTGATCTTCTCTTTCATATTGCGATCCAAATTAGCAGTGAGCGCAACCTCTCTACAGCCTAAACGAGGGTGATCCAATCTTTGGGCTCTTCATAAAAGTTGTTCATGATATGACCAATGTATTCCATTAGATCAACACCAAGAATCCAAAAATAGAAACAAAACTGTAACGCCTTAAAATTTATAATAAAATAATAATATGATACTATGAAATTAAAAGTGATAGTAAATTATACGTAAGACATTATCACTTATATAAAACATAATTATCTTTAATTTTAGAACATTTTTATATTATTAATATAATTCTGGTACTGTCTTTGATTGTGTGCACTTCAACGGAACGATATTCGATTTCAAAAACAAAGTCAAACTTGAAGTCATCATAATTACTAGAAAAATATATTGATTCTAAAAATATAAAATATTAGAAATTATTGATGCATAAATGTTGAGATTAAGTTGACCTAATAAATTTTTGGACAATTTTATTTGACAAAAATTAATTAAAAAATTATAATTACTATAAATTATATCATCGCTTAATTAGCTTATGTTTAAAATTTCATCTTAATTAGACATCATTTAGACCCCTTAAGTGCACACAAAGTTTGTCGCGATATGGCGAACTCTCTGTGCACTTCAGCATGACGATATTTGGTTTCGAAAATAAAGTCAAATCTAATGTCATCATAATTACTAGAAAAATGTACTGATTTTAAACATATAAATATCATGAGTTATTGATGCATAGATGTTGAGATTAAGTTGACCTAATAATTTTTAGGACATTTTTACTTGACAAAAAATTAATTTAAAAAATTAAACTAAATTACTATAACTTGTATCTTCCCTTAATTAGCTTATGTTTGAAATTTCATCTCAATTAAACACCATTCAAATCCTTAGATGTTGAGATTAAGTCGATCTAATGATTTTTAGGACAATTTTTACTTGACAAAAAATTAAACTAAAATTACTATAATTTTTATCATCTCTTAATTATCTTATGTTTAAAATTTCATACCAATTAGACACTATTTAGACCCCTTAAATACACCGGATGTGAAAGAATAAATAAATAAAAACCAACACGGTCCAGTTGGACCGCGCAAAATCGGCTCGGACCGGTCCGCACCGGACCAGCCGGCCGCGTAGCACGATGGTACGCTCGGGACGCCCATCCCGGGCGTCCCAACCGTGCTTATTTTGTATATGCTCTCTCTCTCTCTCTCTCTCTCTCTCTCTCAATTAGATTTACAAGAAGATGATATCGAATATAAATTACATAGATATATAGAAATATATACATACACACAAATATATATTGATATTATATATCTTTGTTATATATCTTTTATAAATATTACTAAAACTCAATTCTAACTCTGTCATCATCAGAAACCACGTCAGTAATCTCTCTCCACTTTTTTTCTCTCTCCTCTCACCCACTCTCTCAACCTCTCAATCATCATTTGTAAAAATCAAACGGCTCTTTCTCTCTCCTCTCACCCACTCTCTTTGCCTCTCTACCGCCACTTCCATTTTTTTAAACCAAACCGCTGGGTCTTAATAACCACCAAGTCTGATTCCCATCTCCAAGCGCCGTCGTCACTAGCTCTCTTCCTCTGTTTTGCGTTGACGTCACTTCCTCGGCAAGCGTTGGGCTTCTAGTCCCTTCGCACCCGTCCTACACCCATAACCCCTTTCTTCTCCCTCTCTACACAGCACCCAGAACCCCTTTCTTCCCCACTTGCTCATGAGCAGGGGCGGACCGATATTATGTATGGGGGGGGGGGGGGCCATGGCCCCCCCCCACCCAATAAATTTTTTTTGAAGGTGTATATCCATCGCCCCTTTATAACATTGATTTTGTTATATAAATGGCTTAAATAAAGGAGGAGCGGACCTCCTGACAGTGCCTTTTCATGCCCTTGTTTTTATATGCATGTATAGAAAGTTTCCAGTAAGACTCTTACTGGAAACTTTCTATAAGTGCAGAATAGGTGGAGTCCGATTCGAAGTTTCTTTGATTTGATTGTGCTCGGACCGCGCACCGCAGGGAAGTAAAACAACCCTGCTGCCTTGCCTTCATCCTTCTCGCGGTGGATCCTTGGACCTTCGCTGCCGCTTTCGCAGTTGGCCCGTTGCGGCGTTGCGTCGTTGCCTCTAAATTCCGATCTCCTCCTCGCAGAGTCGCAGGTAAACCAGAGCAAACCTTTCTTACTTCTTAGCATCTCAGAATAGAAAACATATATACAAGTTCATTGAAACCTAACAAAAAGATAATTCTCGCATATGCCTATAAAAAATGAAAATCCCATACGGGCTATCTATATATATATGACCATACGTACATGCAAAGTCTTTGTCAAAATCTAATGATGTGACGAGGACGAGCTTTGACAATCTTGCAGACTTGCAGTAACATTATTCACGTTCATATGATCCTTATTATTGATGTCGTACGTTTTCTTAGAGACCAGGTAAAAAATTTAAGCTAAAAATGTAAGTTAAGGTTTGAATAGGTTTCCTGATCACTTTTTATTTAGATTTCAATCACAGAATATTGAGTTTCTTCTTCTATCGATGTTTTTTTATCAAGTTATAATAATCTTTTTTATTTGATATGAGTTACTATTGTTTACTAATTTTGAGAAAAATTTTGTTTCATAATGGTTGATTATTTATCCAATGGCGACCAAAGGCCAGTCAATAGCACGTCGACATTTCTTGCGAGTCTCTAACCTGTCGGCCCTTACAAATCAACACCTCACGACACCAAGGTAACATATTTATCTTTTAATTTTTTATACTGTGATCCAGAGAGTCTGGGTGGTGGCTTATTTATTATGTAAAATATTTAATTTTTTATACTGTGATCCAGCGAGCCTGGGTGGTGGCTCATTTATTATGTAAAATATTTAATTTTTATACTATAATCCAGCGAGCCTGGGTGGTGGCTCATTTATTTAATTCCTTATATTTATGATAAATCTGGGTGATTGCTCATTTGTTATATATAGTTTAATATTTTTCATAATCCATAGAATGATTTGTCAAGTTTTGATGTTTGTTCTATTTATCTTTTAATGTGTGGAAATGTAGATGTGGCCCCTACTAATATGTATGCAGATATTTTTTGCTTGTTATTTTAGATGGAAAAATCTTCTACAATCGAGTCATTTTTCAAAAGAAAGAATGTGGAAATTGCAGAAGTTAATGAAAACATTTCAAAAACTCCTAGAATTGAAATCAAAGATGATTTTGATATACATTTATTAGAACGAGATCTAGGATTGCGTCCACAGATTTTTCAAAAAAGAGTAAATGTCTATAGTTTTGAGATTTGTTGACAAAAATAGATTTGTAGGAGAGCATTTTTTTGGACTTGTTCATGTTAAAGATACTACTGCATTGACATTGAAAGAAGAATTATTTGTTATTCTCTCTCGGTATAATCTTGATGTTCAGAATATTCGAATGACAAGGTTATGATGGTGCAAGCAATATGCGAGGAGAGTGGCATGGTTTACAGGCCTTAATTTCAACTGTATGTCCATATGCTTATTACATTCATTGCATGGCGCATCGTCTGCAATTGGTATTAGTTGCTGCTTCAAAGGAGGTGATTCCTATTCATCACTTTTTTAATAATTTAACCTCCATCATCAATATTGTTGTAGCTTCATGTAAGCGTCATGATCAATTAAAGGCTGCTCAGGCTGCAGATATTGCTCATTTAATTACTATCAATGAGCATGAGACTGGAAAAGGACTTAATCAAATTGGTACATTACAGAGAGCAGGTGATACTCGTTGGAGTTCACACTTAAATTCAGTTTCCAGCTTGATAAAAATGTTTAGTGACACATGTAGAATTCTACTCAATATTATTGATGATGGAGCTACACTTGCCAAACATGGAGATATAGATGCAGCTCATGAAGCATTAATCTCTTACGAATTTGTCTTCATTTTGCATCTTATGAAAGTTTAGGCATTTCTGATCAACTTTGTCAAGCTTTGCAGAGGCAATCTCAAGATATTTTAAATGCTATACATCTTGTTTCATCTACTAAAGCACTCATTCAGAAATTAAGAGATGAAAGATGGGATGATTAATTACTTTCTATTATGAACTCTTTTTGTGCAATGCGCAATATTGATGTGTCAGATCTCAGTACTTTGTATGTTTTAAGAAGGGGTAGAGCTCGACATCAACAAGATGAAATTACACTTAAGCATCATTATAAAGTGGACATTTTTAATGCTGTGATAGACACTCAAATGTAAGAATTGAATAATCAATTTAATGATTGTGTTGTGGAGTTACTCATTCTTAGATCAGCTTTAGATCCACGAGAGATGTATGTATCATTCAGAGTTAATGATGTTTGTAAGTTGGCAGAAAAATTTTATCCACAAGACTTCACATAACAAGAGATGATGCAATTAAGGATATAGTTAGAGCACTTTGAGTTTGTACGACAACATCAGGAATTTAAAAGTTTGTCCATTATTTCTGATCTATGTCAGTGGCCGGTGAAAACAAGAAAATCAGAAATATATCCACTTGTGTACAGAGTCTTGACTCTTATTCTCACTCTTATAGTTTCCACAGCTACAATAGAACGATCATTGTCAGCTATGAAGATTATCAAGAACAAGCTTCGCAACAAGAGATTTTTTATCCGATTGTTTGATCATCTATATTGAGAAGGAAATTGCTAAAACTTTTAGCATAGATTCAATTATAGATGATTTGCGTGACTTGAAAGAACGAAGAACTTTATTCTGATAGATCACATGTGATTAAATTTAAAATATTTTATTTTTCACATCTTATTTTGGCCCCCCCCCCCTTATATTTCATCCTGCGTCCGTCTCTACTCATGAGCCATCTCCGGACCCCTGTTTTGGCCTTGCACACAGACTGCCCTGCCATCACTGCCACCGTCCCTCGACACGCCAAGCAATGACCCCTCGCGCCAGCCAGGGTCACGAGGGGCCTCCGCGCAACCCCCCTTGCCGCCGGAAGTCGGCCCTCCCTCTTTTCTTCCCTACCTGCTCACGAGCCATCTCCGGAACCCTATTTTGGCCAAATCCGCAGAGCGCCCCGCCATCGCTGCCACCCTCCCTCGCGACGCCAAGCAGTGACCCCTCGCGCCAGCCAAGGTCACGAGGGGCTTCTGCGCAACCCCCCTGTCCGTGCGCGCCTTCCTCGCAGTCGCCCTCGCGTGCCCCGGAGTTTTTCGCCGCAGTCGCCCACTAGGCGCGACGGACCAGCTTCCCCCTTGCACGCCCCGCGCCTGCGCCCAGCCTCCTCCAAGCGCACGATCGCCTGCGTTCCCTCCTTTGACCTCCGCGTTCCCCCCTGACTGCGGTGCTTGCTCGCGCGCTGAAGCCTTGCTTCACCTTCGCCTCACCCAGTCCACACTATGACCCAACTTAAACCATGTTGCACCAGAATATAAATAATTTAGGTCAAAATTAATTTTACCGTATGATATCTAACTATTTAAATATGTTATTTTTATAAACACCTGATCGCTACTCTCTCTCTCTCTATCAGATTACTTAAGTAATACACTCTTCATTCACGCTTTTCTTTTTTTTACATTTCTTTGTTAGATTTTTTTAAAAAATCTGCTTGGGTAACATTAGTTGATTTAATTTAAATATTTTTAACATACATTAAAAATATTATATTAGCTAACATTATATGTAGCGCTACATTAACTAACTGTTCATCATGTTTTTCCATTTTTCCTTTTTAAATAATAGATTGGATAATGTTAGTTGATTTGATTTATATTTTTAAAAAAATAACATTATAAATTTTAAATCACTGTTCATTCATTTCCTATACTTTTACAAAATTAGCATGCAATTCATCACATTTTCTTTATGCATTATGAATTTGAACTTATTATTCAATTTCACATATGATTTTATATAAATGAATGTATAACTACGGTTCATCTTTATCTTTTTAATGATGACTGCTCATGATGGCAAGAAACACTTAAAGATGTTGAAATCTTCTCTGAAGATTGATTATAATTATGTAGACTTTACAATAAGACTATATGTAAAAATAGTTTACATGTAAAATATATTAAATTATGTAGACCTTACATTATAAAACTATCTCACTTCATGCATGAATCATTGATGTTTCACTTCATTATTTTACTTTAATTTTGATGTCAGCCGTGCATTGCACGGGTGGTCGTGTATATCTATATCTATATATTTATGTATAATATCTATCTACATTTATATATTTATACATATATATATATATATGTCTTTTTTTGTTTATATATATAATCTATGTAACTATGTATATCTATATCTATACATCTATTATATCTATACATCTATTTATCTATGTATTATATAAATATATATATAATATCTATATCTATATATGTATGAATAATATATATTTATATTATATCTACATATATAATATCTATATCTATATCTAATTCTATATATATATATATGTGTGTGTGTGTGTGTCTATATATCTTTCGAATATATACATATATATCTTTCGAATATATACATATATATAGACATATATATATATATATATATATATATATATATATATATATATATATACTAGTTCTATGCCAATGCATTGCATAGAAAATTGTTAGGTTTGAATTAATAAATTTTATAAGTAGTATACATGAGGATAATAAATTGTTAGATTTTCAATAAAGACGTGAATTTTTAGAAATGGAGAGATGTTTAATGTGCAAGAAAAGAGAGGAAAATTATATTAGTAAGTTTTATTAGTTTAAGAAGGGTGAGGGTGAGACAGGGATATATATTTAAGGAAAGTTTAATAGGAGAGAAAGTTGAAGAGAGAGAGTAGGAAGATAATTATTTAGTTTATTTAAATTACCTATATTTCTATTTTTAGGGAGGAAGATATTATGGAGAGAATAAGATTGTCCTAGTGCAGCCACATGGCAGCACCAAGACTGAGTTATATATATATATATATATATATATATATGAATACATATTTATATATAATTTATGTATCAATGTAAATCTTGTTAAACCACTATTATATTTTACCCTTATTTTTTAGTGATAACAAATATTTTTTGGTAATAACATATATATTTTGGTGATAACAAACTTACGATTAATTTAATAAATATTTTTAAATTAAATATATTAAATATTATATTTTTCTTAATAAATATGTATTTATGTGATTAATTAAATATTGAATATATTTAATACCATGCTTTTCTAATAAATTAAATATCATGATTTTATAATAAATATAAATTTATGACATTATTGTTGTGTGATTTGCCCTAAAAAGCTAAATCGATGTTCATTCAATATACATCGATTTCAGTTCACAAAATGTCACATCGATTTGCTTGAAAACATAGATTTCACTGCAACATCAATTTACTCTCATAAGGATTTGCTCTCATAAGGATTCGCGCTCATAAGGATTCACTCTCACATCGATTTGGTCCCATAAGGATTTGATAAGTCACTCTCACATCGATTTGCCTCTCAGATCGATTTGGTAAGTGAAACATCGATTTGTCTCTCACATCGATTTGATAAGTGACTCTCACATGGATTTGCTATCATAAGGATTTGATAAGTGACTCTCACATGGATTTGCTCTCATAAAGATTTGATAAGTGACTCTCACATGGATTTGCTCTCATAAGGATTTGATAAGTGAAACATAGATTTACTTGTAACACATGGATTTGCTTGTAAAAACATGGATTTGGTCACTCAAACATGGATTTGCTTGTAAAACATGGATTCGCTTGTAAAAACATAGATTTGGTCACTCAAACATGGATTTGCTTGAAAGAACATGGATTTCATAAATGAAACATAGATTTGATCTCTCAAACATCGATTTCCTTTATATTTCAAAGTGTTTTAACATCTAGTAAAAAATCAAATATATTTTGACATAAGATCTCTTTTATCTTTCCAGAATCTCTTCTCTCTTGTCAGAACAAAAAGAGGGTTACTTACCACGTCTGGGTAACAGCAGAAATTTAGAGGTATGAGCCTTCTTAACAGAAACACTCTTTTATCTAAACACTTTCTTCTATGCATGCAGACCTCGTAGACCACAAATTATCAGAAGAAAGAGAAAATGAGCAATGGCTAGAACTCCAACGGATTTATTCAAAGCTGCTCATATAAAAGATGAAGCAAGGCTGAAAAAAGGATAGAGCTTTCCTAAAGATCTTAAAAAGAGTGTACATCTAGTGAAGAACCAAAAACTCCACATACACTCAAAGGAAAAGAGAAAAAGAGCCCGAGTCAAGAAGAAGTGTTCAAGCATCTAAAACCCTCAAGATTCAAGCTTCTTCTCCTGTCTTCACTCTCTCTGTGTGCATCTTGTAATCTGGGGGAGAGATTCTTTCACAGAGAGTTCTTTTAGTTGGTTTTCATTTGTTCCAACTCTCAGCTCTGTTTTTTCTTTTCTAAGAAAGATCTTTGCCCAGCTGTAAGACTGTATAAAGTGTAAAACCTAGCTGGGGGTTTAAGTCTAGCAAAACCGCACTGAGGTTTGTACCAGGAGGTTGGCTTCTTGACCTGTAAAAGAAGTGGGCTGCCTTCTTCTTCGGGAAAGAGAAGAAGACCAGCTGGGGTGCTGGGTGTTGTAGTGTCCTTGAGGGGGACTGTACCCTTTGTTAGTAAAATCCCAAGTGGTTGCTTGGGGACTGGACGTAGGACTTCCATGTGGGAAGGGCCGAACCAAGATAAATCCCTTGTGTTATTTGTGTGATTATTTATTTGCTTCCGCATTGCTACTCTTCATCACACTAAACTAATCAAACCTTCAAGTGATATTTTTATGTGTTTTAGTTTATGTTTCAGATTTCAGAAAACCTATTCACCCCCCCTCCCTCTAGGTTAGCTTGCTGCCGTACCAAAAGGGCCAACAAATGGTATCAGAGCGAGGTTCTCTGATCAATCAAGAAGATCCAACGATCTTAGAGAAGATCCATGGCAGCACACAGATTTTCTGAAGGCCAATCAGTCATCAGACCTCGACTCTTTGATGGAGAAGACTACCAATACTGGAAAATGAGAATGGAATGCTTCATTCGAGGCAGAGACTTTGATCTGTGGCAGGTAATAGAGGTAGGTGATTTTGTTGTTGTTCCTGCTGAAGGTACTACAACCATTACAACATCTGATAAGAATAAATTATCTCTAAACTCTAAAGCTAATAACTATTTATGTTGTGCTTTATCCAAAAAGGAATTTAGTAGAGTTTTTGCATGTAAATCTGTAAAAGAAATGTGGGATAAACTACAGATAACTTATGAAGGAACAAATAAAGTAAAATAAATTAGGATAGATATTTTTGTTTCACAATATGAACAATTTAAAATGCTTCCATACGAAGACATTACTACTATGTATAATAGATTTTCAAGCATATTAGTAGGTTTAAATTCTCTTGGTTAAACTCTTTCTGATGAAGAAACCATTAGAAAGATACTTTGGTCCTTAACTCTTTCATGGACACCTAAAGTAACTGCTATTGAAGAAGTCCATGACTTAACCAAACTTACTATTGATAATTTAATATGTTCCCACATGGCACATGAAATTAATATGGAGTGTCTTTCTGAAAGCTCATCAAAGAAAAAATGTACTAATGCCCTTAAAGTTGCAGCCACTCCTTCCACTTCTTCTTCCAATTCTAAAAATGCAGATTCTGAAGACAGTGACGTGGATGAAGTACTATCCAAGCTTCAAAAAATTCTCAAGAAGAAGAAAAATAGATCAAGAAGGATTCAAAAGAAAGAGAAAAAGGAGAAAGAACCAGTTTGCTATGAATGCAGAAAACCTGGAAATCTGAGACCAGATTGTCCAAGGTTCAAAAAGACTGTTCAAACTGAAAAGCCCAAGAAGCAGCACAAGAAATTTAAAAGAAAATTAAAGCCATGGCGGCTGCTTGGGAAGATGATGAGGCTACAAGCTCACAATCATCAAGCTCAAAATCGGAGAAAAAATAGGTAAGTCTAGCCCTCATAGTAGGACTAGATGAGATACATTCTGACCCTTTTTTTTTTAATTCATGTACTGATTCAGGGTCAGAGTCTGAAGACTTAGAAGAAGTCTTTAATGAACTTTATGATAAATAGAAGGTTGTTCTAAAAGAATTAAAAAATATCAAGAGCAACCTTACTTGTTTGGAAAACACTAATTCTGATCTTAAATCCGAAATAGAACAATTGGAAAAGCAATTGAAGGGAAGTAAGGATAGTAATTCTCTTTTGAATGAAAATTTAAGGAGCAAGGATAATGAAAAATTAAAGTTCGAAGAAAAATTGAAAACTCTAACTGAAGAAATTTTTTATTTAAGAGAATCAGTTAGGAAGTTAACTAAAGGGAAAACATCTCTAGCCCTATGCTTAAAAGGGTCAAAATCTGGAAATAACAAACAAGGGCTTGGATACATACCCTCAGAAAAAGGAAAACAAGTCACAACTCCAGGAAAATATCATTTACCAAAATTTATAAAAGAAACCAAAATGACTCAAGAAAAGGAACCTGAAATAAACATGCCTTATCAAAAGAAAAAGGTTTCTAAAAATTATGTTCTAATCAGGCATCATAAGAGCAATAAGAACTACAAAACAAACTACATTCATTGCTGCTCTCATTGCAATAAACTAGGACACACAGTAAATACCTGCACAACAAGGCACTTAGTTTGAATTCCTAAAGATTATTTTCAGGCATCTAACCATCAAGGACCCAAAAAGATTTGGGTACCTACTTTTGAGTAATATATTTGCAGGATAGCCTTGGAGCATCAGGAACTAAGGATGCTCAAGGCAAGAGTGACTGCCAACTCTTCATCTAAATCTCATCTGAAGAGGGAGTAGTCACAAATATTGAATTTTTATATTGCTACTAACAATGTTTGCACGTTTCCTTTTAAGATGTATGCAGATGAAAATCTTGAAGACTTGACAAACAACATGTGAAAGGCGAAGATCAACAAGATCTAACTTGCCTCACATTAAGGGGGAGTCTCACACTCAAAGGGAGCACAGATTAAGGGGGAGTTATTCATTATCAATTGTCATTGTTGAACCCCTCAATGGTAAGAAATTCTCTCAAAGGGGAGAAAATACATGGTAAGATCCTTCCTTTTTGATTAGTGACAAAAAGGGGGAGAATATGCATCATCTATGAATTTTCTGTATTTTAAGTATTTTTGTTAGAAAATTCTCATAAATTTTGTCATCACCAAAAAGGGGGAGATTGTTGAACTACTCTTACATTTTACCCTTATTTTTTAGTGATAACAAATATTTTTTGGTAATAACATATATATTTTGGTGTTAACAAAACTTATGATTAATTAAATAAATATTTTCAAATTAAATATTATTAAATATTATGTTTTTCTTAATAAAATATAAATTTATGTGATTAATTAAATATTGAATAGATTTAATACCATGCTTTTCTAATAAATTAAATATCATGTTTTTCTAATAAATATAAATTTATGACATTATTGCTGTGTGATTTGCACTAAAAAACTAAATTGATGTTCATTCAATATACATCGATTTCAGTTAACAAAGTGCCACATCGATTTACTTGAAAACATATATTTCACTGCAACATTGATTTGCTCTCATAAGAATTTGCTCTCGTAAGGATTTGCTCTCATAAGGATTTGCTCTCATCAGGATTTACTCTCATAAGGATTCACTCTCACATCGATTTGGTCCCATAAGGATTTGATAAGTCACTCTCACATCGATTTGGTAAGTGAAACATCGATTTGCTCTCACATCGATTTGCTCTCATAAGGATTTGATAAGTGACTCTCACATGGATTTGCTGTCATAAGGATTTGATAAGTGAAACATGGATTTGCTTGTAAAATATGGATTCACTTGTAAAAACATAGATTTGGTCACTCAAATATGGATTTGCTTATAAAACATGGATTCGCTTGTAAAATATGGATTCACTTGTAAAAACATGAATTTGGTCACTCAAATATGGATTTGTTTGAAAGAACATGGATTTCATAAGTGAAACATGGATTTGATCCCTCAAACATCGATTTCCTTTATATTTTAAAGTGTTTTAGAATCTAGTGAAAATTCAAATATATTTCTGACAGAAGATCTCTTTTATCTTTCCAGAATCTCTTCTCTCTTGTTAAACAAAAAGAGGGTTACCTACCACTTCTGGATAACAACAGAAACTTAGAGGTATGAGCATTCTTAACAGAAACACTCTTTTATCTAAACACTTTCTTCTATGCATGCAGACCTCGTAGACCACAAATTATCAGAAGAAAGAGAAGATGAGCAACGGCTAGAACTCTAACGGATTTATTCAAAGCTGCTCATATAAAAGATGAAGCAAGGCTGAAGAAAAGGATAGAGCTTTCCTGAAGATCTTAAAAAGAGTGTACATCTAGTGAAGAACCAAAAACTCCACATACACTCAAATGAAAAGAGAAAAAGAGTCCGAGCCAAGAAGAAGTGTTCAAGCATCTGAAGCCCTCAAGCTTCAAGCTCCTTCTCCTGTCTTCACTCTCTCTGTATGCATCTTAGAATCTGGGGGAGAGAGTCTTTCGCTGAGAGTTCCTTTAGTTGGTTTTCATTTGTTCCAACTCTCAGCTCTGTTCTTTCTTTTCTAAGAAAGATATTTGTCCAGCTGTAGGACTGTATATAGTATAGAACCTAGCTGTGGGTTTAAGTCTAGCAGAACTGCACTGGGGTTTGTACTAGAAGATTTACTTCTTGACTTGTAAAAGAAGTGGGCTGTCTTCTTACTTGGGAAAGAGAAGAACCTAGTTGGGGATTTAAGTCTAGCAGAACCGCACTGGGGTGTACCAGGAGGTTGGCTTCTTGACTTGTAAAAGAAGTGGGCTGCCTTCTTGCCGGGAAAGAGAAGAAGACCAGCTGGGGTGCTGGGTGTTGTAGTGTCCTTGAGGGGGACTATACCCTTGGTTAGTAAAATCCCAAGAGGTTGCTTGGGGACTAGACGTAAGACTTTCATGTGGGAAGGGCCGAATCAGGATAAATCTCTTGTGTTATTTGTGAGATTGTTTATTTGCTTCCGCATTGCTACTCTTCATCACACTAAACTAACCAAATCTTCAAGTGATATTTTATGTGTTTTAGTTTCTGTTTCAGATTTCAAAAAACCTATTCACCCCCCCTCTAAGTTAGCTTGTTGCCGTACCAAAAGGGCCAACAAATCTATATCAATTTATCTGTATATATATATATACACATGTTGTATGTATATGTATCTATATATAGATATATGGATATATATATTCTTTTGTTTATTTGTTAGTCAATGTATCTATCTATATCTATATATTTATATATATTATCTATCTATATATGTATGTCTTTTTTTGTTTATTTATATTATCTATATATATATATGTGTTATATATATATATTTGTTTATTTATAGTCTATGTATCTATCTATATCTATATATTTATAATATATATATATATATGCATATATATATATATAGATATATATATATATATTCTATGCATCTAGATTTTATGTATAATATAAAAATATATATCTATATATGTGATCTTAATATTTAAAATACTAATAACTAAAAATAATAGTTAACTAATATTAGATATTAATATTATAAATCATAATAATATAAATATATATATTTAGCTTATTTGTTTATATACAATCTATGAATCTATGTATATCTATATGTATACATCTATGTAATATATATATATGTAATATATATGTATAATATATAGATCTATATCAATATATACATGTATATACATATGAATATATATCTATATATGTCTATATAAATATTATCTATACCTATATATGTATCTGTGTTGTATATATATGTATAATATCCATGTTTCTATGCATTTATTATGTATCTATGTCTTTTTTGTTTATATATATTCTATGTATCTATATATATATATAAATGAATATATATGTAGTATCTACACATATATATATTGTTTATATATATGTATATATCTATGTATCTATGTTGTATATACTCTTTGTATCTATGTTTATATTTCATTTTATTTTATTATTTATACATTGATACTAATAGTTTAATAGTAAAAAAATTAATGACTATTGAGCCAAAAAACTATTGCGGCAGTCACATATGAATTAAATATTTAATATATATGAATATAAAACAATTCTATATATAATTAAATATATGTATATTCATATATATGAATATATTTTAGAGAAGATAAATAGATATAATTAATTCTTTCTAAATATATGCAATATAATTAAGTATATAATAATTATATATGTACACCACCACCCACCGGTTTTTGTCAAAACAAATTGGCACATCTCTTCTTTCCCGCTAAAAAGTTTATTTGGCCGCCATTCTCTTCTCCAAACCCAGCAACAAATTTTATTCCCGCCATCGTCTCCCCCAATTTTTGCCAAAAAAAATCTTATTCCCGCGCTCTCTCACTCTCCCATCTGCCTTCTTCTATAAATAAACCTCCCTTCCGATGCCTTCCCCTGCTGCCTGAGCCCTTCCTCCTACTCAACGGTCTCCACCAAGGAGTTCCACCCACCTTCGGCTCTCACGGGGAGGTCCAAACCCTCCCATCTCCCGCTATTCCACTCCCCCAGCTTCCTCGAGCTGCTCCATCTCACTGTACCTAGCAGGGCCTGCTTCAACAACGTGCACCACGCCGGCGGCCTCCCCTCGACCGCACGCCCCTAGCGGTCGAAGCATTTCCGCTTGAGGACGGCAGAGGCGCACAGGGCGGCGGCGAAGAGGAACACGAGCAGTACCTGCAGGGGCAGGTTTTCCTGGTAGCGATCGGTGGCGAGGGTCTCCATGACTACTGTCGCTGGGGGGAGCAGGGCAAAGGCGGGATCTTTAGTGGAGCTGGTGGGTGCCTCCGCCGCCGCTGTCCCATGTGAGGCCTCCCCAGCTTCGACGACGGCCTCCCCAACCACTGTGAGGCCTTCCCCCTGCCACTACGTTCACCGACGTGGATGCCTCCGCCGCCGCTGTCCCTGCCGTCAGCCATTTCCTTCAGCCATTTCCCTCCCCCACAGCCACCGGAGCCCGCCCTCTGCCCCACCACCTCCTCCCACCCCGGCCCACCTGTCCACCCCCTGCCACGCTCTCCCGCCTCGTCGCCGCCTTCAACTCACCTTCCATCGCCCCTGTTACGAAGATGACCAGCGCGGCAGGTGCCGCTGCCTCCTGGGCCGCCGCAGCCTTCGCCCCCGCCCCGCACATGGCAATGGCCGTGGCCGCCGCACCACTGTCCCTATCCGTGATCGCCCTCACCACGGTGAGGATGCTCCGAGTGGATGACTGCGACAGTGCATTGTAAATAATGACCAAATTTATAAGAAGCAAGACTTTGCAAAATATTTTTTTTGGGTGAACTAAAGATATGTAGACGGCTATTAACCGTCCATATATAACTTTTTATAGACGGCTATAGTAGCCGTTTACATATATTTGTTTGTAGATGATTATTATAACTGGCTATATATAATTTTTTTGTAGATGATTAATATAACATTCTACATATATTTTATTTGTAGACAGTTAATGTATCTATGTATGTTGTTTTATAGATGGCTATTATAATTGTCTATACGTAGCAATTTGGATTTTTAAATACTAAATAAATAAAAAATTATTTAAATAAATGAGATAAGTTAATTTAATTAGAATAAAAGGAGAATAAATAGAATTTGAGTGAAAAAAGGGATTTAACTAATATCCATTAAGCTAAATTAGTAGTGGATTAAATTAATAGTCCAAACCAAATAGATTGGGCTTAATTGTGAAGAGCTCATCATGGGAGGAGAAGAAATTAAGTGAAATTTATATTTAATTAATGAATAAATGGTAAAGGATTATGATAAATACTAAATAACTTATAAATATCTAAAAGAATATTCCTATATCTATCTTAAACCCTTGGCCATGAATTTAGCTCTCTTCTCAACCCCATTAGATGGATAAATGAGAGAAAGTGAGAGATAAATAGGGAAATTCAGATTTTATAAGAAAAGAAAGGAGTTTTAGTAAGTTTGGACTCTCTAAATACAAAGCACCTTAAATTTCGACCCTAGCAATTCTAGTTCGTGTTTAAGACCTTTGGAGACGAAGAGGAGAAGTTCTAGACGAAGAGCAAGGAGAGGAGGTTTGGAGCTTAGATTTTCTCTTCTTTTTCGTCATCAAATTAGGGATTTTCTTACTCCACGAAAAAAGTAGGTAATCTTTCAAGCCAAAATCTTGTAAAAATTATCTTAGGGAGATTCATGATCCTAAGTAAAAGCCCTCTGGTTTCGTTCTATTTTGATCTCCCAAGAGGGAGAATTAATTCTTTGAATCTCTGTCTAATCCATGTACTCGAACCTTCATGTTTGCTTTCAAACCTCGTGCACACATGATTCCATGCCATGATAAAATTCTCATAAATACTATATCGTGTTAGCTTTCAAACGCCCCTGATTTGCCTAATTTTCATAATGTATTCTTCGCTAATTAACTCGTTGAACCTTGATTGTGCATGTTTAGGTCAGTCAAATGTAACCTGATCAAAGCATGCCTAAACCTTGTCTATTTTCAAATTAATTATGCATGTTGATAGCTCTATGTGTCTATTTTCGTTTAAAACTAGTTTTGTGATTTTTGGATCACCATGTGATTTTATACAAAATTTACAAGTACCCTATATCAAATAGGAACTGCCCTAGAAAAAGGGGAAGGGCTGGACTCTTCTGATATCGCGACGGCACGACCTGCCGCGATACCAGTTAGGTTGCGCCCCGCAGGCACGTCACGTTAAGAACACGGCGGCCTAAGCCGCCGTGGTTTCCAGCACGAACCGGGCCAGACCGACAGGTTCGGCTGTCGCGCCCGGGCCAGCCGCCGCAACAGTAATCGCGGCTGGAACCCCCGCCGCGTTTTGATTGAGGTCGCGCCCTGGGACCCCGTCGCGACTTGATTGCGACGGGCAACCCCGTCGTCTCTTTGAAAATCCTGCTAGATCTGTAAATTGCGTAATTGTCCCTGCTGTTTATGCTATATGCCCTTTATTTAACCATGATTAATCCATGTTATAGATAATTCGACCGGGTAAATTAATAAATGGCAATAATTATCTAAATTTAATTATCTTAAAAGTCATTTACATGAACTATCATATTCTCATGATTTCTTTACACTTACACACACATAACATTAGTTTTTGCCATTTGACCCTAATAAATTATGCAATAATGTATCCAATAATTTATAGAAATAAATGACTAAATTTCCTATTTAATTAAATACACTTGTCTTCGTTTACACGCACGTGTTGAATACCGTTATCGTTTCTCCCTCGGCCTTCGAGCACTCGAGGCACGGCGGACCAGTTTTCTACACACTTTCTCTTGACTTGGACCACCTCTCCATCGGGAATACTCTCGACTGGGCCAGAGACTCCTTGTCAAGGCCTCTGTAAGTCTTCTTGGCTTTGTCGCACATCCATTGCTGATGAGCTGGTTGTACCCCAAAACCTGTCACACCTTAGGGATCAATATGATCCATGACCTTCGTATGTTCTTTAGTTATCTTGTGATCACACCGAACCATCTAGCCTGTGTTCGTAGCACGGCTAGTGGGCGGTGGTGACTTCTTCCAGACTATCGGCTCACTAGGGAGTGCAGTACAATTGTAACTATCATTGTTTCTTGTGTTTTTACGATATTGTCCCTATCTTGTCTACTATTAGTATCCTCTAATCTGTTCACGTTCTCTCTACACTTTCATCGAGTTCGTTTACTACTCTCATCTATTTCTTGGTACTCTATTGGCCATTCTTGTGATTGTCTAAGATAAAGTAATGACTAATGCCAGTGCAATGGGGCCCGATCTGGTCCTGGGAGGAGCCCCCAAAAAGTGTCAGTGCCCATGGGAGTTTTAATGATCAAGGATGTGTGCGGCATGCATCCAGTGCTAGTATACTATCTAGATTATTCTATGACAATCAAAGTACTATCTATACAAGTGCAATCGTTATCATTACTAGTGCACCGTTGTACAATTTACGTGCTATATAGATTACATGGTCATTCCATTAACTCTCTCGTTGTGCTATTTCTATCTTGCCAATGTTACTTTACTCTACTTGTCATGACTCTCTAGTTAACCTGCCTTTTTAAGACATTAATTATATAAAGCATGCTTGTGTTCATGAGATATTAAGTCATACTGGGCGTTATTCGCTCATCCTGCATTTTTATTTAATGTGTTTCAGGCGAGTATGACGATGACCACACTCACGAGGAGGGGACTGAGGACGATGCTCAGGAGTGACCCTTTTTCAGCAACCCATGTTAGTCAGTATCGTGATGAGTTAGTTAGAGTCAATTAGTCCTTATGTAGTAGTTTGAATTCCAATAAAGTACTCCGGACCCTAGTTTTGGCTCTAATACATTGATGTAATAGTTAGTTCATAAAGTTGATGGGTTATTTGTGATTGTAATGGAGTTTGGAGGATTATTAATGAAATTTGAGTTGATTTGATGTTATTCCAATTGTGCAATGGTTTGTCATTTATTTATCGCTTTATACTATTTAATAACTGTAATCCCGCTCCGATATTCCGCGTCGGGGTGTTACAATTTTGTGGTAACAGAGCCTAGGTTATTCTTAAGTATAGGATGATCTAGGTTTGACCTGCCTTGCCTTAGAGTCTAAGTCCATACCTATGTGAGACGGGTAGAACCATGGGTAATAAAGATAATATAAACTCACACACGCACAAACTTAGTGCAAACTCAGTTATCTTACATTAAAAATTCTCTTTTGAAGGAACTTAAAACAATGGCAGCGGAGCGTGCACAACTCCGTGATATGCAGTAAACTATTCAGTATCTTACTTAAGCTTTACTTCAAGCTGCTGGAGCCAACAATAATAACAACAATCGAGGAGCTGGTGAATTACACAGAAATTTCCGCAACCTAAACCCTCCTCGATTTAGTGGGACTACTGGTCCTGATGAGGCTAAGAATTGGCTCAAGAAGATAGAGCGCATCTTCCGCGTAATGCAATGCGCGGATGGAGACAAGATACTACTAGCTACATTCCAGTTAGAAAGGGACGCCCGTGTGTGGTAGGAGTCTATTGAGGCGACAAGGGCAGATGCACAGTTCACTTGGGAGGAGTTTAAGGAGCCCTTTAACTCTAAATATTTTTCTGAAAGGGTCCAAGAGAGAAAGGCCTCTGAATTTGCTGCACTCAAACAAAGGAACCTGACTGTTGTTGAATATGAGGCTCAGTTCTCCCGATTGGTGCATTATGCCAATCATCTGGTAAGCACTGAGAAAATGAAGGCAAAGAGGTTTCTTAATGGGCTCAGGCTGCATACATCACACAATTGGCACCTATGGACATATTGACCTATCCGGAGATGGTCAGAGGAGCAAAGTTACTAGAGGATGCGACCGATCTCACTGATCGCATCAAGGGCAGAATGGTAAAGAAGGAACCGACTTCAAGAGCACCGAGCAAGCCCACTAATGGCAAGAAAAGGACGTTAAGTATCACCGATGGAACGAGCCAGGAGAGGAAGCCTAAAGTCCCCACTCCTACGGCCCCGAACAACAAACCAAGATGCAAGCACTGTGACAAACTTGGTCATATGACAGAAGAGTGTTGGAGGAAGGCAGGTGCATGCCTTCACTGTGGGAGCTGAGAGCATCGGATTCCAGAATGCCCCCTGCTGAAAGAGAATGAGAAGCGTCCGATGGGACTAAAGAAGCCAGGCATACTTCAAGCACTACAAGAAGTTGAGACCACCGAGGAAGGTGGAGTCGTAGAAGGTACTTTACCAGTATTTTCTCAATCAGCATTTGTTTTGTTTGATACTGGCGCAACACATTCATTCATATCACAAGCATTTGCTGATACATTAAATGAAAAATCCACATCCATGGAATTTGAATTTCCTGTTACTACACCATTGTGAGAAAAGGCTAAACTTAACAAATATTTTCCATTAGCTGATGTTAAGATTGGTGATCTCAATCTAAGAGCTGATTTAATCTATATGCCCATGGAGGGCTACGATGTAATTCTGGGAGCTAATTGGCTATCCACGTATGGGGCTATCGGGGATTGTAAAAGAGAGAAAATCTCTTTTAGTGAATTTCCTAAATTGATCTTTAGGGGACGTAGACACAAGAGGCACTTGTCTCTTGTCTCTGCCATAAAAGCACAGAACATGATAAGAAAGGGTTGTGTGGCATTTCTTTCCGCAATTGTACTTGAGAAGAAAGCAAACAAGTTATCAGACATTCATATAGTACAAGAATATCCCGATGTGTTTGCCGACGAGCTGCCAGGCATTCCACCCGAGAGAGATGTGAATTTCTTAATTGATATCGTACCTGGAGCTGCACCGGTATCACGCCAACCCTATACGATGTCCCCTGCTGAATTAAAAGAGTTGAAGGAGCAACTGATGGAACTTCTAGAAAAGGGATATATCAGGCCGAGTACTTCTCCTTGGGGAGCACCAGTGTTGTTCGTCAAGAAGATGGATGGATCTATGTGGCTATGTATCGACTACAGGCAACTGACCAATCTTACTATAAAAAATAAATACCCTCTACCTCGTGTTGATGAATTATTTGATCAAATCTCAGGAGCAAAATATTTTTCTAAGATTGACCTTGGATTGGGATATGATCAGATGAGGATTAAAGATACAGACATTTACAAGTCGGCTTGCAGGAGTAGGTACGGTCATTACGAATTTGTAGTCAAGCCTTTTGGACTAACCAATGCTCCTGCAGCTTTCATGCAACTAATGAACAACATCTATCGGCCCTACCTCGACAAGTTCGTCGTGGTTTTTATTGATGATATTCTCATATACTCCAAGACCAAAGAAGAGTATGAGGAGCATCTGAGGATCGCTCTGCAGATCTTGCGAGATAACCAACTCTACGACAAATTGAGAAAGTGTGAATTTTGGCTCGAGAAGGTGTCCTTTCTGGGTCATGTTATTTCCAAGGATGGTATCACTGTCGATCCTTCCAAGGCAGAAGCCGTGCTCAACTGGGAAAGGCCGACTAATGTCACGGAGAAAAGAAGCTTTCTTGGACTGGCTAGTTATTACAGAGGGTTCATAAAAGACTTCTCCAAGATAGCTGTACCTCTTACTCGTCTTATGCGGAAAGATAACCCCTATGTCTGGAGCAAGGAATGTGATAAGAGCTTCTAGACACTGAAGCAGTTGTTGACGACTGCACCTGTCCTCGTGTTATCAGTCGAGGGCGCAGGATTCTCAGTCTACACTAATGCATATGGAATCGGTCTAGGCTGCGTATTAATCCAAAACGAAAAGGTGATAGCGTATTCTTCAGGGCAGTTGAAGCCACATGAAGTTAATTACCCTGTCTATGACTTAGAATTAGCTACAGTGATATTTGCACTAAAGATCTGGAGGCATTACCTGTATGGGGAGCAATTTATTGTCTACTCCGACCATAAGAGTTTGAAGTAGTTATTTTCTCAGAAGAAACTCAATATGCGACAATGGAGATGGCTGGAGTACTTGAAAGATTTTGAGTTCAATATTCAATATCACCCAGGCAAAGGTAATGCAGTAGCCGATGCACTCAGTAGGAAGCCAGTAGCTTCTTTATCCTGTCTAGTCATGGGCGAGATGCAACTATTGGAGCAGTTCGCTAGTCTGGATCTGCAAATTGAAAAGAGAAGTGATCAGATGTTAGTGTCCTATTTGCGAGCTCAACCCGACATATTCGTCGAGATCAAAGAGCAACAGGCAAATGATCCATTCCTAGTCAGAATCAGGGAGACCATAGCTGACTGGCCAGATTTCTCCATCGCTGAAGATGGGAGAATATTATTCCACGCCAGGACTTGTGTGCCTGACAATGAAGAATTGAAGAGAAAGTTGATGGATGAAGCCCACAAGACCAAGTATACCATTCAGCCAGGCACAACGAAGATGTACCAAGACATGAAAAGGTCATTTTGGTGGCTAAACATGAAGCGTGAGGTGACTAAGCATGCCGCACACTGCCTCACCTGCCAACAGGTAAAAGCCGAGCACCGTCGTCTTGCGGGTGTACTTAGACCCCTGGACATACCTGAATGGAAGTGGGAGAATATTGGCATGGATTTCATCATAGGTTTACCCCGAACTCATGGTGGACTTGATGCTATCTGGGTTATTGTGGACCGATTGACTAAGTCCGCACATTTTCTTGCCATTAAGAGCACCTGGAGTGTTGAGGTGCTAGCAGCCCTCTATGTGAAGGAGATAGTAAGATTACATGGAGTCCCCGTATCCGTAGTCTCAGATCGTGACCCCAGATTCACTTCTAGATTTTGGAAGGGATTTCCGACTGCATTGGGCACAAAACTCAATTTCAGTACTACTTTTCACCCACAGACGGATGGACAGACGGAAAGGACAAATCAGATATGGAAGACATGCTGCGAGCTTGTGCTATAGACTTTGAAGGGTATTGGAATGAACAACTGTCACTGATAGAATTCGCCTACAACAACAGCTATCAGGCCAGCATCAAAATGGCACCTTTTGAAGCACTGTATGGCAGAAGCTGTAGATCGCCAGTTTGTTGGAATGAAATAGGTGAGCAGCAATGGCTGAGACCAGACATGGTGCAAAATACTAGCAGAGATATACAAATTATCAGAGACAGGATTAAGATAGCTCAGTCTAGACAGAAGCGCTATGCTGATAAAAGAATAAGAGATTTAGAATTTCAGACTGGAGATCATGTGATGTTGAAGGTATCCGCAACCAGAGGATTTCAAAGGTTTGGGATGAAAGGCAAGCTGAGACCAAGATTCATAGGTCCATTTGAAGTATTGAAGCGAGTTGGCAAGGTAGCATATTGGCTGGCACTACCTCCCCAGTTCTCAATGGTACACAATGTCTTCCATGTGTCGATGCTGAGAAAGTACGTGTACGACCCATCACACATAATCAACTATTATGACATTATTTTGAACAAAGACATGACCTATGAAGAAAGACCATTGAAAATATTAGACAAGAAGATGCAACAGCTTAGAAACCGATCTATACCTGTGGTGAAGATACTATCGAGAAATCATGAAGTCGAAGAAGCCACGTGGGAGCCCGAAGCAACAATGCGTCAGAATTATTTAGTAAGTCATTCTTCCTCTTACAATCATATGAATTTGGGGACCAAATTATTTTAAGAGGGGGAGGATATAGCAACCTTGATTTTTAAATACTAAATAAATAATTTTTTATTTAAATAAATGAGATAAGTTAATTTAATTAGAATAAAGGGAGAATAAATAGAATTTGAGTGAAAAAAAGGGATTTAACTAATACCCATTAAGCTAAATTAGTAGTGGATTAAACTAATGGTCCAAACCAAATAGATTGGGCCTAACTGTGAAGAGCCCATCATGGGAGGAGAAGTAATTAAGTGAAATTCGTAATTAATTAATTAATAAATGGTAAAGGGTTAGGATAAATACTAAACAACCCACAAATATCCAAAAGAATATTCTTATACCTATCCTAAACCCTTGGCCACAAATTTAGCTCTCTTGCCAACCCCATTAGATGGATAAAAGAGAGAAAGTGGGAGATAAATAGGGAAATTCAGATTTTATTAGGGAAGGAAGGAGTTTTAGTAAGTTTGGACTCTCTAAACATACAAAGCACCCCAAATTTCAACCCTAGCAACCCTAGTTCGTGTCAAAGACCTTTGGAGACAAAGAGGAGAAGTTCTGGATGAACATCAAGGAGAGGAGGAGGCTTGGAGCTTGGATTTCCTCTTCTTTTTCGTCATCAAACTAGGGATTTTCTTACTCCCTGAAAAAGGTAGGCAATCTCTCAAGCCAAAATCGTGTAAAAATTATCCTAGGGAGACTTCATGATCCTGAGTAAAGTCCTCTGGTTTCGTTGTATTTCGATCTCCCATGAGAGAGAATTAATTCTTTGAATACTTGTCCGATCCATGTACCCGAACCTTCATGTTTGCTTTCAAAGCTCGTGCACACATGATCTCACGCCATAATAAAATTCTCACAAATACTATATCGTGTTAGCTTTCAAACGCCCCTAGTTTGCCTAATTTTCATCATTTATCCTTTGCTAATTAACTCGTTGAATCTTGACTGTGCATGTTTAGGTAACTGAAATGTAACCTAATCAAAGCATGCCTAAACCTTGTCTGTTTTCAAATTAATCACGATGTTGATAGATCTATGTGTCTATTTTTGTTTAAAACTAGTTTTGTGATTTTTGGATCACCATGCAATTTTATACCGAATTTACAAGTAACCTATATCAAATAGGAATTGCCCTAGAAAAAGGGGAAAAGGGCTGGACCCTTCTGATATCGCGACGGCGCGACCCGCTGCGATACCAGCCGGGTCGCGCCTCGCAGGCGCGTCGCATTAAGAATGCGGCGGCCTAAGCCACCGCAATTTCCAGCGCGAACCGGGCCAAACCGGCCGATTCGGCTGTCGCGCCCGGGCCGGCCGCCGCAACAGTAATCGCGGCCGAGACCCCCGCCGCATTTTGATTGAGGCCGCGCCCTGGGACCCCGTCGCGACTTGATCGCGACGGGAAACCCCGTCGCCTCTTTGAAAATCCTACTAGATCTGTGAATTGCGTACTTGTCCTTGCTGTTTAGGCTATATGACCTTTATTTAACCAAGATTAATCCATGTTATAGATAATTCGAACAGGTAAATTAAGAAATGGCAATAATTATCTAAATTTAATTATCTTAAAAGTCATTTGCATGAATTATCATATTCTCATGATTTCTTTACACTTACACACACATAACATTAGTTTTTGCCATTTGACCCTAATAAATTATGCAATGATGTATCCGGTAATTTAGCGAAATAAATGACTAAATTCCCTATTCAATTAAATACACATGTCTTCGTTTACACGCACGTGTTGAATACCGTTACTATTTTTCCCTCGGCCTTCAAGCACTCTAGGCACGACGGACTAGTTTTCTACACACTTTCTCTTGACTTGGACCACCTCTCAATTTGTAATACTCTTGATTGGGCCAGGGACTCCTTGTCAAGGCCTCCGTAAGTTTTCTTGGCTTTGGCGCATGTCCATTGCCGACGAGCTGGTTGTACCCCAAAACTCGTCACACCTTAGGGATCAATATGATCCATGACCTTAGTATGTTCTTTACTTATCTTGTGATCACACCGAACCATCTAGTCTGTGTTCGTAGCACGGCTACTGGGTTTACTTCTTCCAGACTGTCAGCTCACTAGGGTGCGCCATGCAACTGTGGCTATCATTGTTTCTCGTGTTTTTATGATATTGTCCCTATCTCGTCGACTATCTATATCCTCTTATTTGTTTACGCTCTCTCTACACTCTCATCGAGTTCGTCTACTACTCTCATCTATTTCTTGGTACTCTATTGGCCATTCTTGTGATTGTCTAAGATAAAGTAATGACTAATGCCAGTGCAATGGGGCCCGATCTGGACCTGGGAGGAGCGCCAGAAAAGTGCCAGTGCCCATGGGAGTTTTAATGATCAAGGATGTGTACGGCATGCATCCAGTGCTAGCATACTATCTAGAATATTCTATGACAATCAAAGTACTATATATACAAGTGCAGTCGTTATCATTACTAGTGCACCGTTGTGCAATTTACGTGCTATATCGTTACATGGCCATTCCATTAACTCTCTCATTGTGCTATTTCTGTGTACAAGTGCTATTTCTATCTTGCCAACGTTACTTTACTCTACTTGTCATTACTCTCTAGTTAACCTGCCTTTTTAAGACATTAATTATTTAAAGCATGCTTATGTTCATGAGATATTAAGTCCTACTGGGCATTATTCGCTCATCCTGTGTTTTTATTTAATGTGTTTCAGGCGAGTATGATGATGACCACACTCACGAGGAGGGGAATGAGGACAATGCTCAGGAGTGACCCTTTTCAGCAACCCATGTTTTATTAGTTAGTCAGTATCGTGATGAGTTAGTTAGAGTCAATTAGTCCTTATGTAGTAGTTTGGATTCCAATAAAGTACTCCAGGCCCTAGTTTTGGCTCTGATACGTTGATGTAATAGTTAGTTCATAAAGTTGATGGGTTATTAGTGATTGTAATGGAGTTTGGAGGATTATTAATGAAATTTAAGTTGATTTGATTTGGTGTTATTCCAATTGTGCAATGGTTTGTCATTTATTTATCGCTCTGTACTATTTAATAACTGTAATCCCGCTCTGATATTCCGCGTCAGGACGTTACATTATATATATATTTTTTTGTATACGGTGACATAAGTCGTCTACATATATTATTTTTATAGATGGTTATTATAGTCGTCTACGTATCTTATTTTTATAGACGGAGCAAGAAACTGTCTACTTATGTGTATTGACGGTTAATTAGTTGTCTACTTATATTGCTTTTGTAGACGGTTGTGAATAGCCGTCTACATATATTATTTTTCTAGACGGTTATTATAGTCGTCTACGTATCTTATTTTTATAGACGGAGCAAGAAATTGTCTACTTATGTATATAGACGGTTAATTAGCCGTCTACTTATATTGCTTTTGTAGACGGTTGTGAATAGCCGTCTACGTATGTTTTGTAGACGCCATTTTCGTAGACGGTTGTGTAGCCGTCTACGAAATGTTTTGTAGATGGTTTTATCACTTTTGTAGACATTTTACAGCCGTCTAAATATCTTCCTTTTCTAGCAGTGACCTCATTGCATCTCAAGGGGTGCATACAACAGATGCCCCTGTTCATGAAGAACAGACCACACCTCATCAGGATTCTGTTGATAGGAGAGGCAAGAGGCTTGCTCACAGAAGGCGAATGACATCAAAGAAGCTGAAATTGAAGCCTATCCTAAAAAGATTGGAAGCACAAAATGAACTCTTATCCTCAGTTCAATCAAATGTAAGTTCTATCATTGTTCGCTAGGAATCTATTTCCAATGATATGTCACAAGTAAGAAATTCTTTGAAATGGTTTAACAAGGAAATGAGCTGCATGAAGGCAACACTTTCTGAGATTCTGAAGGCAGTGAGTTCTCCACCTTCTGGCACTCAGAGTGTTTCAGAAGCTGTTCTCAGGTCATCAGGGCCAGAAATCGTAGAAGAGGGCAGTGTGCTAGTCCAAGTTTAGACTCAGCAGCAAGCAGAAGTACCCGGACCATCTGATGAGAATACAGGGCCATCAGGGCCATCTCACAGTGCAGAAGCTTCAGTACAGCCTACTGTGGATGGAAGGCCATCAGGGCCGAATCTTGAAGAGGAGCCTCATGTGGCTATTTCAGTGGCAGATGAAGTACCCTCTGAGGATCAAGGGCCAGCAGAACAGGCTGAGGGTCTGTCATCCCTGGAGATTTTGGCAGCAGTTGGAGAGGAACAGGCTGTAGTTCCCGAGCCTTCCACTCTTCCTACTCCAGCCCCTCCTTCTTCAGCCACCTCATCCACAGCTCCTCCAGCACCCCCTGTTCCCAAAAGGCCAAGTTCACGACAGATCTCCTCTCCCACTCCTTTCACTTCTTCCACCACTCCTTTACCTTCCTCCTCTGTTGAAGTTCTTCCCGGATCTTCTTTAGCTGGAGCTTCCTCATCTGGTCCCTCCTCCTCAGGACCAAGTGATCTTCCTACCATCACTCCTGACTCTTTGATTCATCCACCAGCACCTCCCTCTTTCATCACTCTCATTCTTGAAGGTGCCCAACTCACCCAAAGTGAGATCCATGGCATCAAGGATGAATTTGAAGAAGCAACTCTCAAATCTGTCCTAGCCACTGGAACTCACTCTCATAGGACTGGTATTTCTAGCCTTGTCTCCAAAAGAAGGAGACTTACTTCCACCCTTCCTGTCTCCTCCGATCCTTGCTATCCACCACTGTGGTTTTCCCTAGCCATAGCAAATAAGCACAAACCCCTTTATGAGGAATACCTTCAAAAGGTGGTTTTTGCTCATATTTTTGGTTTACCTTTCCCAAATATTTCCAACCATCTTACTACCATTTTCCCTTACACTTCTCTTTCAAAGGCTCAACAGTCCAAAATTTTTTCTATGACTGAAGCCAAAACTGAAGAGCAGTGGGCTCGGACCAACAGTGCTTTGTACTCCCAATTTCAAAGAGTGCAAGCTGCCAGATATCCTCCCAGGGAAGCCCCTCTCCCTCTGTATGAATGGTTCCAGATCCATCACAATAACTTGTTTGGACCCTTCATTCAGAAAGAAATTAAGTTCATCAGGTATTATTAGATGTTCTGCAATTACTGCTATGTAAAGAGCTTGGATGAACCTCAGTTGGGGCAGTTTCGTGTAGCTATCAAAGCTATGAGGTCGACTCATTATGAACCTCTTCCGGTGGACTTTGCTACCTTGAAGTTCCCGGACATTGTGTTCCTTCCACCTCTCCACTCCTTGATCATGGATTCATCAGTTGGTACACTTGTCTTTGAGAGAGCTGCTAGAGTCATGGCCAGGTTGCATGTATATGAAGGCCATGATCTTTCTTTCCAAAGATTTGTGTTCAAACACTATCTTGAGGGGCAGATTTCAGCTGATATCCTTGCTCCCATTCTCTCAGAATGTGAAAGGCTGACCTCTAATGAGTGGCTCAAGCACTATCCATTGTCTGCTCAGCAGCTTTCTGATCTGAATGACTCCCAAGCCCCGAGCAAATCTACCTCCTCTGACACCTGGTGACTTTCTGGACGCAAATTCTCGTCACCTCATTAGGAATACATTCGCAATCTGGATTGAGAGATTCAAGACATTTCATGATTTGAAGAAGGAGCTCCGGTCTCATTAGATCTTCTATCCTATCAAGATGGACAAGTTTCTTCTCTTTGCCAGCTGGGTCCTTCTCCACTTTCAAACTAGCCTTAGGTTTGGATAAATATGGGGACTTTATTTCTGAGCAGTGGAAACTTCATCTCAAGAGGATGGCTCCCATTATGGGACCCTCCTATAAAATTGAGATTGGAGCTTTTCAAGCTCATTTTGAAGAGCAGGAAAGATTGGCATTTTTTGTCATCCTACAGTTTGCCTCCTTGTTGTCTCCTGCCTTCTATCTTGATCCTTCTCTTCGACCTCAAGATCAATAAAAAAATTCACTTCTCTTGTCTTCATATATTTCTTATCTTTTCTTTGTCTCAGATTACCCTTTTGCTTAATGACAAAAAGGGGGAGAAATACTTATGTATAAAACATACTATATGCATTTTTTTTTACATACTTATTGTTGAGTTTTGTCATCACCAAAAATGTGGAGATTGATGATCAGATCATTCCCATGTAATTATAATTAATTACATATTTATTTTGGTGATTAACAAAACAATATCAAAGTTTTCTAACATGCATTCTATAAGTCTTAAGCACAGGAAATATACAAAGAAAATCAAGCACATATGGTAAGTACTAAATACTTCTGTCAATAAGCCAGGTAAGTGCATTTCTCTAAGTCCACATTGACTTCTGTTGAAAGTCACAACGATTTCATAAGTGTTTTAACGATTTCCTTGTAAGACTGGAAAGTCATGTTGTTTCAAACAAGTCGATCCTGTAAAGATTCTATAAGTCATCGTAACAATTTCTTTAAAGCTCGTAACGACTTGCCTGTCGCAATGATTCTATAAGTAATCATAACGATTTCTTTTGAGCTCGCAACGACTTGCTCGCCGTAACGATTTCTTAAGTAATCATAACGATTTCTTTAGAACTCGTAATGACTTGCTCGCCGTAACGATTTCTTTAGAACTCGCAATGACTTGCTCACCGCAACGATTCTATAAGTAATCATAACGATTTCTTTAGAAACTCGCAACGACTTGCTCGCCGTAACGATTTCGTAAGTAATCATAACGATTTCTTTAGAACTCGCAACGACTTGCTCACCGTAACGATTTGTTAAGTGCTTCATAATGATTTCTTCAGTGAACACAACAACTTGCGTTCTGTAACGATTTGTTAAGTGTTTCACAACGATTTCTGTTGGATCGAAATGGCAGATTCACAGTCCTAGAGGGGGGGTGAATAGGACTTTGTAATTTTTTAACAAGTTGTTCTGAAAGGCACAAAACTAAGTAGATGTGTTAGTACTTGGTGTGGTGTGTGTGATTCAAGTGTGAACTTGGCGGAAATCAATCACACAGAGATTTATCCTGATTCGGCCCTTCCTATATGGAAGTCCTACATCCAGTCCTCAAGCCAACCACTTGAGATTTCACTAAACTGCCAATAAATTTGGCCTTCTCTCACCCTTGAGAGGAATTACAACACCCACTTGCTCCTTAGCAAGTCTTTCCTATACAGGGGTACAAGACTGCCTTATACCAAAGGCCTTCCCTTCACAAGAGGGGCAATGCAGAATCAAATTTCTGCAGAAAAAATAACAGAAATGAAGGAAGAAATTCTTGTGTGTTTGCCTCAAATTGAGTGCAAACGAACAGACTTCAGATGGATATAACATATAAAGAATTGACTCTAAATCCTATCTGAAGTAAAAAGGAGGTGGACCAACAAGAATTGAAACTGAGTACAATTGCCACCCACACACAGAACTTCTCCTGTCTGAACACCAGAAAATTCTCAAAGAAAATCAAGCATGAAGGCTTTAGAGAGATTGAGGAAGTCGAATGGCTCTTCTAGGAGAATGAGACTTGGAACACTTGTGAATTCTATGTATCTCTCAGTGTATTGTCTATGTTATCTTGTTTCTTCCTCTTGAGCTCCTTTTATAGTCTTCAAATTATGACCGTTTGAGAAGATGGCCGTTTGAAGCTTATGATCGTTGAAGCTTGTGACCGTTTGAGGAGGAATTTTGGGTTTCTTTGTGTCCTGAAGATATTTCCTAGTAGGTCTTCAAAATAGCTTCTTCCCGAGGTCTTTATTTTGCTAACAGCTAGAAGATAAGCTCTTGTAGCAAATAGTTGAGGGAGAGACATGCTAGACATATGCTCAATAAATGTCTGCTGCAAAGACAAGACAAACGAAAAAATGTGTCTCCATACCCTTATGGTAGGTGGGTCAGAAACAGTTTAGTACAAAGTATGGAACCTCGTATTCCATCACAGATAGCAGATAGACAGACAAAAAGTTAAAGTATGGGTCTGTCAATGGTAGGTGAGATGGTCAGATGCCATGCGTCTGAAACTTGCATAAATGCTTTGTGTCTCTTAGAAGATATGGTCTAAGGCAAAGGATACTAAGAATAAGAGAATAAACTACAAAGAATTTTTTGCATAAATTCGAATGTACTGAATTTCTTCAGAAGAAATATATTAAAATAATGATCATGAAATTTATCACTGATTTTATACTTAAGAACTTTAAGATTCATCAAGGAATTAATAGAAATATTTTCTGACAGATAGATCTGACAAAGGTACAAGTACACAACTAATAGTGTAGTCAAATGCAGTTGAATAGGTAATTCGACTTAGAAGTAAGCATGATTTGACTATAGTAGGAACTATATAAATCGACTACAATAGAGCAGTCATCAGTCGAATGTAGTGTAAGACTGAGTCAAGGTGGTGAGTCGAATGATGTTTAACTGTGAGCCAACATCTTGAATCGAATACAGTGTAAAAGACATTCGACTGTGTAAGTCGAAGTCATGAGTCGAATACAGTATAAAAGACATTCGACTGTATGAGTCGAAGTCATGAGTCGAATGCAGTATAAATAACATTCGACTGTATGAGTCGAAGTCATGAGTCGAATGCAGTATAAAAGACATTCGACTGTATGAGTCGAAGTCATGAGTCGAATGCAGTATAATGTTGTGGACTTAGAAAGATTTTTAAGACTTGTGACTGAGATTCTGAATGAGTCGAATACAGTATGAAAGACATTCGACTGTAAGAGTCGAAGACATGAGTCGATTACAGTATAACGTTGTGGATTTAGAAAGATTTTCAAGACTTGAATCTATATAGAGATTTTTGTGATATATCTATATTATGGAAAAAATATTTAGCAAAATATATATTTAAAGATTTGTCATAACAAAATCATTATTACTAAAAGACTTAGGGGTAGTTGCTCAACAATTTCTTCAGTGAACACAACGACTTGCGTTCTGTAACGATTTGTTAAGTGTTTCACAATGATTTCTTAATTGAACACAATGACTTGCATTCTGTAATGATTTGTTAAGTGTTTCACAACGATTTCTTCATTGAACACAACGACTTGCGTTCTGTAACTATTTGTTAAGGGTTTTACAACGATTTCTTCATTGAACACAACGACTTGCGTTCTGTAACGATTTGTTAAGGGTTTTACAACGATGTCTTCATTGAACACAACGATTTGCTTTGTGTAACGATTTGATAAGTAGTCACATTGAATCCTTCAGTAAATGTAACGATTTGCTATGATTCATAACGACTTGGTCAAACTGACTTGATAACGATTTCATATCTTACATCGACTTGATACTCTCTTTCTCTAAGAAGCGTTGACTAGGCAAAGTCCACGTATATATCTCTCTGACACTCCTGCATTTATGAGATCTGAACGTACCTCTGCATGCATGCAGACGATATCGTCTATTATCATGCTTACTCTGTATACGTCTTTTATATTCAGCTATTTGGCTTTACTATTTTCATGACTATTTCTTTTAACGTTGACTGACATCAGAGACAGCTTAGCTGTCCGCTGTTCAAGATTGAAATTTGTGTAGATCTCTGATCCAGTTCCACTTTACAACGATTGGACAAATTAGAAGCCAAAGGATATCTCAGAAGATCTCATCTCTTTGTGTGCTCAAGTGATCAAAAGGCTGTTGACTGGAAGCTTCCAAGCATCATTCAGTCTAACGTCTACTTAAGAAAGAGACAACAGACACTTCAACATATATATTTCAAATTGGAGATATAAATACAAGACAGAAGATTAGAACAAGCACTGCGATACAACGATAGATTGAAAAACCTGGTTCAAGCTTTCAAATCTTCAAAAAGAATTCCAGAGCCAAGAACCTCATTCCACTTTTGCTTTTGCTCTTTGCTCTCCTCACTGTAGTGAAAATCTTGAGAGAGCTTGTGCAGTCCTGAGAGAGCCTCTTGTTTATTTCTTCTGCTCTCAGTACTGCTTGCTTCCGATCTTAGCTTGGTGAAGCTTGATCTAGGGGCTGAAATTCTTTTTATTCCATTTGTATTGTTTCCCTTCGGTGTGAAGGAAGACCTGGTGGGAGCCAGGGTGTAGTATTCCCTTCGGTGTGAAGGAAGACCTGGTGGGAGCCAGGGTGCAGTATTCCCTTCGGTGTGAAGGAAGACCTAGTGGGGTATCCAGGGTGGTGTATTTCCCTTCGTGTGAAGGAAGACCAGCTGAGCTGGGTGTTTGTTGTGTCCATAGGGGGACTGTACCCTAGTTAGTGGAATCCTGAGTTGTTGCTCAGGGACTGGACGTAGGACTCCTAAGGAGAGGAGGTTCGAACTAGGGTAATTCTTATGTTGTGTGATTGTTTTCCTTGTGTGATTACCTTTCGAACTAACAGCTACTAACCTCTATCGAAGAACGTTGTTGTGTGAATGTTTTTGATTTACAGGTACTAATCAATTATTTTTAAAAGACCCATTCACCCCCCCCTCTGGGCTCGTCAACTGGGCAACAAATATAGCACTTTTGATTGTCATTCAGATTAATCTAGATAATATGGCACTTGGATGTAATGTCGACATCCTGATCATTTAACTCCCATGGGCAAATGGCACTTTTGGGCGCTCCTCCCAGGACCAGATCGGCCCCTATTATGCTGACATTGGTTATATTGTTTATTTTTAGACAATCAGTCAATGGCCAATAGAGAGTACCAAGAAATAGATAAGAGCACTAGATGATTAGATGAGATAGCAGAGTGAATGTGAATAGACGAGAGAGTAGAGTATAGATGAGAACTAGTGGTCATGACGCATAAAATATCGAGTAACAAGCGATAGTAAAAGTTGCACAACACGTGCATTTGGTGTTGACAGTCAGGTGGAATTCACTACCCTTCCGCTGGCCATGTTACGTACAGGTCCAGAGGTCCGGCGTGACTCTAGAGAAGAGTGAGAGCAACTAAGGCCGTTTGGATCTTGCCGATCCCTAAAAAGGTGTCATAGGCGTTAGGGTACAACCAGCACATCGACCATGTGGGAATCCATGGACAGAGGAGACTTACAGAGGCCTTGAACAAGGATTCACTAGTCCGGAAAAAGGAGTATCCGACAGAGAGTTCGTCCAAGTCAAGAGGGTGTAATTATGGAAACAAGTGCTCCATGATCTAGAGAAATTCTAGAACAGTAGAGTGTCGGTATCGGTGTTCCAAAACTTCACATGAAAGCATAAACAAGTTCTTTTTTAAAATAAGGCAATTAATTACAATAATTACCAGTTATATTATGTATCATATTCATGCCAACTGAGTCATATTTGGACGGTTCAAAGTGTGTGCATGTGTCATGAAATCATCAATATGAAGGGTCAATGATTGACTTTAATTAGTTAAGATATAACCAATACTTACAACTTCATTTTTCTATAATTAAGACAGCTAACATGATATGAAGATTACTGTAGAACGTCAGGACTTGCAACAATCAGGTTTTTGGGCCAAACACTGAGATCGCGACGCCTCCCAGTAAGGATAGCGATGGGCTCAGAGTAGAACGTGACAGAGCCTTGTACAGATCGCGACAGGGTGTTCAGAACAGGTGCTGAGAACGCGAGATGGTCATGTAAGGAACGCGACAGGGTGGTCAGGTCAGGCACAACGATCGCGACGGTGTTTCTGTCGCTTTCAGAACACGACGGGAAGACTGTCGCAATTAGACCACAGAATGCAGCCTATTGGGCCGTCGCGTTCTGGTGGTCTGTGCCTGAGTCCGACAGGAATCAGACATGTCTTGGATTGCGGTCCAAGACTTGCCCTTCTTGACACTAGGCAATTCAAAAATTAAGAACAAATTGTACAAGCGATGAAAAATCACAAAACAAGTTGCATATTGATCTAGACATGCGTGAGATCTTACAATAAATAGGAATTGGAAAACAAAAAGGGTTTCGGCATGCTTTGGTATACTTAAATAGGAAGAACAAGAAATAGTAATCAGATGGAGTAAACGAATTAATTCGCCAACTAGAGTAGACAAAATTAGGGCTTTTAGAGGCTAACGAAAGCTAGCAACCATCAGTACCTCCAATAAAAATTTCGAGGCTTGAGGTTTAGCAATCATGGAGATCAAGAGGTATAAAGGGGTTCGGGGTCATGTAAGTTTCAGAACTTTGAAAATCCATAACTAAAGATTGGGTTGAAGAAAAAATACGAAATTTGAAGGCTTTTTTCAAGATGATTGGAATAACCTACAGATAAATTTTCATAGTTTATGTTCGTGAGAATGCCTACCTTTCACGTTTTTCCTCTTCTAGGGCAAGAACTTGAAGAATTCTGGTTGAAGGCTTGAGTGTTCCTTTCTTCCATGAGATCTCCTCTTCTTGGCCTTTCTTCCTGGTCCAGCAACCCCTTGGCATGAGCTAGGGCCGACCATGAGGGTTTGAGAGGAGTATCTAAGCTCTCTGTCTTTCAATTTCCTAATAGGACTCTAATTCCTATTAATTCTGAAATTTCCTATTCTCCACCTTCCATCTAAGCATTCCACTTCCTAATTGGGTTAGAAAGAGAGTTAAATTCGTGGCCAACCCATTAGGGTAGGTTTAGGAATCCAACTATAACTCAAACTTCCCATTTAATGCATTAAATAACCCTTTTCAATTTAAGAAATATTTTAGTTACGAATTTAGGGTATTTTCCAATTATTCCCCTTTTAAAAATCTCTATTTTGGCCCACTAACTTCTAATGGATCTATTTAACAAAGCCCATTACTTCTTTTCTTTTAATGGGTTTTATTTTATTCTCTTTCCATTGATTTTCTAATTAATTCAATTAATTTTCTTTTATTTGATTTTCTAAATCAAAATTTTAATATTATGTAAATTTTTATTTTCCAACAATCCAAGTTGCTACAAGTAGTCTTTATTTCATTTCCATTCAACTAATTAAAAACCTTACATCAATCGAGCCAACCATAGGGCCCGTTATTCAAATGTCATAATAAACTTTATGAAAATGTATCATCATTACGAATACTATTCCAACGACTATCCATAGAATTCAACTTCATGTGTGATGGGTACTCATCACTCTTGCTCTTCCCCTTCGGTGTCCACGATCTCCTCATCACTACTTGAAATGTTTAGGATGATAGGGTGAGCAAACTAGCCCAATAGGATTTACATCTCAATGTGCAGGCACTAATATACAGGATTAACATTTTAAATAAGTAGGATCTGAATATGAACATGATGACTATGGATACATTTCTAACAATTCATATAGCTGAATAGATGAATTTTATAATGAAACAAATACAGAGTTTCATATGTGATGGACAGGAATTCATGAATAGAATCATATCACAAGGATTGGCCATATTCTCACAGATATTATATATTCACATGATCACATGTAATATACTAGACTTATCATATCAAACGAAGGCACATTCACAAATCTTGCACACAGACCAGTGCCATGCTAAGCACCACAAGTCCATACTCCCACAGTTATAAGTGCATTGGGGTGCTCCTCCCCGGGACCAGACAGGGCCCTTATTGCATGGGCATTAGTTAAATGGACTGAAGTCCCACATTGTGCCGATCCAACATATACATATTATGGCCATAGATTTTCAATAACAAGCACATAGTAATAGGAACATGATCATTCATAGAGTTTAAGGTATCACAAAAGCTCGAGAGATCAATTGTAGAGCATAATGACGTATCTTATGTTTCATAATTGTTTAATATCTTAACAAGGGATGACTAATGATAGATCGTACACAGTACAAGTGCTCTCTATCTCCAGGGTACTTCATGGTACAACCAGCTCGGTCTCTATGAGGGAATCCATGGAGTACGAAGAATTATGAAGGTCTTAGGGAAAAGATCGCTAGTCTAACAATGCGGAATGACTGGCAGAGAGCTCCTATTTCCCCAAGAGGGGTGTGCATAATCGTGCAAGTGTGTAGTGTCGTGTCACGAAACTTTCCTAATCATGTATGCAATGGATGAACAATATATGAATCCTCGAAAAACATGTAAATAAGGGAAGTCCACATGCTACAAGCAAGTAACATAATAGGATGACTTAAACTAAGCAAGCCCAGACTAACATGTATGCTCCACAGATTTAAACCACATTATTTTTATGATAATTTCATATCAAGCTAGTTCACAAGATGATAATCAAATGAACATAAGATCATTCACTTCAGAATACAGATTAGAATCATATTCACGTCATTATAGCTTTCACGTGGGTTGATTTCTTTTAGGCCAATGCACCAATAAGTAACATGGTTACTGACTAAGCTAATACACATGCTTGACTGACTAACAAAAGGAACAGTCTCGGGTCAGTCTTTGAACCACGACGGGTTCAGACGTCACCTTTCAAAGGACTATACACAGACAAGTAAGAAATGATAATAGGACACGAAATCGTGATGGACCTTCCTGTTGCGTTTAAATCGCGACAGGGTAGATGGTTGCCTTTCTTACATGAATCTATCATCGGATCGATTGTCTAATCAGAAGCACGATGTTCTCTTTCGTCGTGTTCAGAACGCGACAGAACAAAATGTCACGACACCATGAATCGTGACGCTTCCCTACGTCACGTTCATGTATGGTTTCCAAACTTCGAATATAAAAACTGTATAGAATTTAATGGGTGGGAAAAATCTCCAAATTGCGATGGCACATGCTGTCGCATTCATGACAGGTCTAGAAACCAACGCGACACATGTAGACATGCCATTTTGGCAACATGTCGAGTAAATTTTATGTTATACTGCAATGCCTCAAAGTGGCTCTTTTCAATTAACCTCTTAGGTGATTTTCCTATTTTTCTAGATTTTCTATGATTTTTAGGGATTTTTCCAAGGGGTCTGAAGGGGTCTATTGAACTTAAGTGATTCACTTTTGACACAGTGGATGCCTTTTAGGAGGTTTGATCTGCGGCGGGTAAAACCGATGCGTATCACATTTCCTTTTCAGGCATTTACCCTATTTAGAATCGCGTCCTATCAAGCTACCACAATTAAGAGTTTTCATCTTCGAATTATGGCAAATTCTATTTTTTTTTTGTAAAGATTTTTTTGCTAATAAGAACCGCGTCCCCATGGTTCGACACATTTTTGACCTTCCATCATATGAAGATCGATTTCCATTAGAGAACGATTCTGTTCAAATACGTAGCGATTTACGTCGATGCGATTCAATATTTTCATTTATTAATATTTGGAAATAATTGATTCAAATTGGAAGTGTTAGAAACGCGGTTGTCTATGCCGAAGCGATTCTTGAACCTTCTATAATCGATGTTTGGAAATGGTTAATCTGAGCAATTCAATCTTGGTAATCACGACTGTTTAGTCGGACGCGATTCATGAGATAGGCATCCACTGTGTCTAACACGATTTCAAAAAATTTTCCCTATAAATAGACCCCTGAGGCCACTGTTTTAGATATAATCCATGCACTAAGGCGAAGCCTTGCTGCACTGGAGACTCGACTTCGAGCTAAAGGAGAACCTCCATTGTAAGCTACTCAAGTCACACTCCCGCAATCTTCGGGTGAAGGTAAGTGCCGTCTTCCTTTTCGCCTGTCTCTTTTGGTACCCTCGTGTACCTAGCGATTACACCTCCTTTTTCATCCACACACACACGTTTTCTTTTCCTTTCCCCTCACGCATATTTCCTATGACCCAAACACCCTTCATGGTAAAGGCGACCTCCCCTTTAGGCATTCCATCTTATTGGACTAGGGGACCTTTGCCAAGACCTCTGTAAGTCTCCGTACCCCGTAGATTCCCTTACAGTGGACCGAGTAGGTTGTACCATCCTGGAGACCTGTGCTAGAATACCCATTCGTGTTAGGGAGTGTGCTTAGTGGGCCTGAAGTTTTTCATCTCACCCATTTAGGCCCATACCAACTTGGAGTGACATACTTCAAATAAAATCTACTTTGAATCATATTGATCATTTAATTGGATGTAAGCATCTTCAAATGTGTGATTAAAAGTCATTAGCATCTTCTCTCAAACTTGTTTGAGTGGTTGTTTGGTAGTTGCTTAGTAATCAACTTGTTTGTTCCAATTTTATGTTCCTTCATTCAGGTCGATCTCTCAGAATGGACGAATACAAAGACATGGCTTACCATGATGATACATATGATGAGGTGTATGACTCCATGGAACCCCTTACATAACTCCCCAATGCACCCGACTCTGGTCCATCCACTTCGCACATTCATGAGGTGGATTCACAGTCCCTCACTTTTCCCCGAGGCATGCAACTACAAATTCCTCTGCTTCCATTGATCTGTCCTAGCCCTTGGACATTCTCCAAAGCCTCCAAGCCTCTCAACTCTAGGAGGTCCAGGATGCATTAAAGGGGAAATCTGTCCCTAAACGCATCCATTCTCTCCCCCCAAACACGGGAGTTTACACTAAATCCACTCGCGACCCGACGGCCCGAGCTTTTCCAACCCCCTCGTGAGCCAATTCTATTACTCACTCTCACCCCCGCAGTCGTGCTGGGAGGCCTTCTCTTGTCCGGCCAAGCCCCACTGCGCTAGGGCCCACTTACCCCCCTTGGGCTCTGGCCTACACTTCGGCACTTGCTGGCGCACCTCCCTGCTACCATTCTGTCCAAGTGAGTGCACCCCAACCTCATTCTTCTGGGGTGCTTCCCAAATCATCCTCCGACTAGCTCACCCAAGGCCTCCTGGCAAAGGTGAGCCATTTGGAGCAAGATCTGAAAAGGGTGTCCACACCCAAAGATTCTTTTGAACTAGCACTTCCTTCTATGTCGGACTTCCACCTCCCCCCTTCTGAACTGTTGGTCTACTGCCGCTACAACGACACCAAGAACCCATTCGTACATATCAAGGAATTCATGTACGAATCCTCTTTCTGGAAAAATGATAATCGTGCTTTTGCATTTCTCTTCTTCCGGTCCTTGGATGGGCCCGCCCTCGAGTGGTTCTATTTTCTAGAGCACACAGATGCTGAAGATTTTGAAGTAGTCCAAAGAAAGTTCCTACAGTGGTATAGGGACCGGGTTGGCCCCGCATTGTCTACCACTGATCTTATGGCTGAAAGGATGAAGGCATACGAGGATTTTGTACACTATGCTAACCGATGGAGAGCCATGGTTGAGAGGCTGAGGGACCCTTTGTCCGAGTCCGAGCAGGTGAAGATGATCACCGCGAATGCCACGCTGTAGTTTAGGCACATCTTGGCAATGAATAAATTGACAACCATGGAGGAGTTGTATGAGAGAGCCCATTATATTCAGACACAACTAAAGGACTCTCTGATCATGGCTGTGTTTGAGCCGAAGGCACGAACATTCAAGAAGAGCAATGGTGCCCCTCCTACTGGTGGTCCCACGATCAAAAGGGTCATGCAAAATGAGCAGGTGAGTGCCATGGGAAACCCCAGTCCCTCCACCTACCGTACCGACACCAACACCAAAACTCAACAACCACAACAACCAGCCTTTAAGCCAAACAACCCTCCAACATTTAGGGCACCACCCCAATAGCCCCAGCAACCCCAATAACCTCAGCAGCCCCAGCAGCCCCAATATCAACAACCTCCTCCAAACCAGTACTATCAGGCTCCTCCACCACCTCCACAGTATCGCCAGGCACTGCAGCCGCAGTACCGTCAACCTGCCCCCCCTCAATATCAGCAACAACCTCTCCTCCTCGTCCTCTACAATACAATCAAGTTCCCCCTCCAGGCGCCTATGAACCTTAACAGCCTAGGCGGCCCTCTAGCCGAAGAAGAGCTCATTATCCTCCCTTGCCAGAAACTCTCCCAGACATTTTTAATGCTCTGATGGCCGCCAATGCGTTCATCTTGCCAAGGAAAAGGTTACAATGGCCTCCCAATGTTGATACCTCCCGTTATTGTGCGTTCCATAGGGGACCGAGCCACACTTTGGAGGCTTGTTTTCACTTCAAGAATTATATCTATGACCTGAATGATAATGGAGACATAGATTGGGAGGAGATGAGAAAGTACATCACCGAGATGAAGGCGAGGAGGCCGCCCAAGCAAGATCAGCAACATCAGCAGCCCCAGGCACCCTAGCAGCAGCCTAATATGAGTATTGTCCAGAACCCCCTCTCGGAGCACCAAGCTCAGAACCAGCAAGTGAATACCCTCATAGTGTCTACCCGCACTAAAGGGAGACCTGGTCGGTCTATAGAAGTATCCTCTACCTCCACCTTCCAATCCTCTTCCACTCTACCCCCCTTCATCCGTACACCCACTCCCTCTAACCCACTACCCTCATTTTTACGCATCCCTATAATCTCCACCTATCATCCAACACCCTCCAACCAACCATCCAACTCACCACTCATCCGCCAGCCCCCAATCACCTCCACAATGCTACCACCCCCTAGCCCACAAGCTCCCTTTCTACGCAACTCCTCTGCCATACCGGCACAACCAAACCATCTGCCTCCTACCACTGCCTCCTCACAGCCACCATCATCCAACCCACCTCTCCTCCGCACACCACCAACCACACCCCTCATTAACCCCAATCCCCAAGCTCCCCTCCTTCGTACCTCCATTCTACCCCCAAGTGCAGCCAATATCTAGCTACCGTAGCAAATGTTCACCCCCCAGCCTTCTACCTCTCATCCACCTTCTGTTCCACCGGCCGCGGCAACAATAGCTGGAGAGAACTCTAAAGAGACAATGGTGCTCTGGAGTGGGTGTATCTTCAATCAAAATTTCCCCTAGCAGCAAGAACAGGCACCCGTTCAGCAAGAAGAAGAAGCCCAGTGAGAGGAGTCCATCCCGGGGACCCAATATGATTTGCTTAAGCATCTAGATAAGACACCAGCTAGAATTTCCATCCTCGAGCTGATCAAGAGGTCACTGGTACATTAGGAAGCCCTAATGCAATATCTAAAGAAAGTGATTGTTAATGAAGACCTACTAGTGAACCAGATCAGTGTAGTCTTGACCCCTACCAGTCAGCATCTGGCCATTGAATTCCATGAATCAGAGTTAGTGTTGGTGGAGTTTTAGCAGTATGCCTTATGGTTGATGGTCAACATCAACAGGATCTGTGTCTCCCAATGCTTAGTGGACACCGGAGCGTTAAATGTCATGTCTTTGTACACATTGAATTTTTGTGGGGTAACACTGCAGTCAGTGTGGCCCTCTGCCATCACCGTTACGGCCTACGACAACACTAGTAGGCTTCCAAAAGGAGTGGTCACTTTGAAGGTTGGACTGGGTCCGTCTGTCACTGAGATGAACTTTCACATTCCATACATGAACTTCAGCTTCTGTATGATTCTAGACAGGCCATTTATCCAGGCACATGGCGCCATTATATCAACTGTATATCAATGCCTCAAGTTTCCTTACAATAGACAGGCTGTCAAAGTTGCCAGCAAACCGACGGTTCTGGAAGTGGACGTAATGACTGATAATTCAGCACCTTCCATCTGGCCAAGCGATAAGCCATTGACATCGGTACTAGACACACTCAGCATGCAGTCGGGCCCAGTTAGTTCATCTGTTAGTGTGGCAAAGAGGAGCAGGATCATTATTGCGAAGGGCTGGCATATTATGATGCGAATGGGGTACCAACCAGGTAAAGGGCTGGGGGCACATCTACAGGGGAGGACCGAAGCTATGAAGGATAGCATGATGAGACCTAGGGCATGACTGGGGTACAAGCCAGGCATAGCAGATCATCAGCAGGGGCAGCCACTCACATGGACCCTGCATCATCATTTCAAGAAGGGGCCACTGCAGCCAGGGAGTGAACAAACATTCACCATCACTACTGAACCTATTCACTATTCACCCCTGGCCACATACAGAACTGTGGGGAACCTCAGGCCCCCAAAGCAAATAAAGAGGGGCGAGTCTGAGTCAGAATGGAGCCTGTGGTTCAACATGAGAGACATTGTTGCATCTTTCAGTCAATCACACCAGTAGAAACTGAGTAGCTGGCAGTGGCCATAGGCAAAAGGCAGTAGGCAAAGGAAGCTAAGCATATTACACATGTTGAAGAAGTCGCCACAACAACTAGGCTCATGGCGGGCCTCTTCTCTTCGAGCATCGCGCCCACTCTCCTCTTCTCTTCGGGCATCGTGCCCAATTTCCTTTCCTCTCTAGGCATCACACCTTCTCTCCTCCAGGCCACCACGTGGCCCTCATTTATTTCTCTCGGCATTCCTCGGGCACCGACGCCCCATTTTACTATCTCCCTGCACTCTCCTGAGCAGACGCTCGCCCTCCAACTCTCTATTTCTCCTAATCTCCCTCCTCTCGAGCATACGCTCATCTCTCTTCTTTCTAGATTGACGATCTCACCTCACCCTCTTTCTATTTGCATGTTAAATAAAAGCCAAAAAAATCAAAATAACAATGAACCCCCCCCCCCCAAAAAAAATGCCAATTTTCAAACGGCTAATTCCATTGTCTCCATCGAGGAGATTTCCTATCTTTCCTCTGAGTGCACCCCAACCTTCGGGCAACTCCTCCCCGGTCCCATGACTGACCTCCTCTTTCCCTCCACACAGGGACCTCCTTCCCCCTCCACGTAGGGGATTTTTACTGCTTTCACTCTGTCTCCATATTCCCCTATGTGGAATTCTTCTTTTACTGCTTTTTCTTCTCCTCCACCCCCTGCTATAGATACCAATAATTGTAGTGGGAGTCTAGGCCAGGATAGTGATAAGCTAGGGGTAGTCTCCAAGAAGAAGTCCATGGATAGGAGGGTTCCACACCAATTCGTCCCCGTAGGTGCAAGGCATGTCTAGCAATTCTAAAATTCATAGAAAAGTCTTTGCAGTTGCCAAATATAGAATATGAGCAGTCGCTGTGCCCAATTGATGATGGGTTCGGAGTCTATGAAATCATGGATGATGACGACCTAGTTGAGGATGGTGATGAAGAATTCGAGGATGAGACTAACGCGTTTACAAGTAGAGTGAAGAGATTTGATGAACTGTCAACTTCCGTAGAAGAAACCACCAAGGAAATCAATTTAGGAACTGAGGAAAACCCTAGGACCATCCTCATAAGCAGTAATTTATCACCAGCTAAAGAGGGGGCAATTATCGAGATTCTCAGGGAGTATAAGGACATGTTCGCTTGGAGCTATGAAGATATGCCAGGCTTGGACACTGCGCTTGTTGAACACCGTCTTACCCTTAAGCTAGAGTCATTGCCATTGAGAAGTGGTTAAGGTGTTTCCACCCACAAATGACTTTGAAAATGAAGGATGAGGTCGATAAGCTCCACAAAGCCAGATTTATTAGAGTTGTGCTTTATTTGAACTAGGTGGCAAACATCGTCCCAGTCATGAAGAAGGATGGAAGAGTCAAGATCTATATTGATTTTCGGGACCTCAACCGCGTGTGTCCAAAAGATGATTTCTCATTGCCTCACTACAACGTGCTCATAGATAACACGGCTGGGTATGAAATCCTCTCCTTCATGGATGGCTTCTCAGGGTACAACCAAATCAAACTGGCTAAGGAAGACCAAGAGAAGACTTCGTTCACTACACTGTGGGGTACATATTGCTATGTGGTCATGCCATTTGGACTTAAGAATGCAGAAGCTACTTACCATAGAGCTATGATGCCTATCTTCCATGATATGATCCATATTTTTATCAAGGTGTATGTGGATAACCTGGTACTGAAATCGAAGACAATGGCTGAGCATCATGGGGTTATAACAAAGGTTCTACAAAGGTCAACAGAGTATCAGTTGAAGATGAACCCCAAGAAGTGTGTATTTCATGTATCATCAGGAAAACTGTTAGGTTTCATCGTGAGCAAGAGGGGTATAGAGATTGATTCCAACAAGGCAAAGGCAATAAGAGAAATGCCCCCTCCCACGAATTTGAAGGAAGTTCGAGGTGAGAGATATGCAAAACTATCTTAGACAGTAATCTAGAAGGGGGGTTGAATAGATTACTACCAATTAGACACACTATGGCCTTCCTTTTGATGATAACACCGACTTGTTAAAATCTCAAACAAATCTTTATTGAATTAGAACTAAGATGTATGTGTTGATTAGAAGCAGAACAAATAACAATCTATCTGACGTGTGAGAGACCAACGTGCCTACCAAACATCTACCGTAAAACGTTCAAACCACAAACATGATGATTTAATGTGGTTCGGAGTACACAACTTGTGTATCCTATGTCCACCGTCCACACACACACGCAGAACAACTGCTTATGAGCGAGTTCAACTCTACAACACACTCACCCACGTTGTCTGATGCAAACACGCAATCAGAAGAACTAGCCTCATGTGAATCAAGCATAAGGAATGCTTGAATCACAACCACACACACAGATATATGAAAATTATGAAAGGACAAGAGTTCTGAGATGAAGAAGCAAATCCAAATGAAGAACTCTTGTCGCTGGTCATCTAGAAGAACTCCAAGGTTCAACTTTATGATTCTCAGATGACGTAGAAGCTTGAACTGTGAATGAACCAAATTCAACTCCGTTCGGAAGATGGATCTTCCTCGCTCTGGATGGAGGGTTGAAGCAGAGCAGCAGGGAAAAGCTTTCTCTCTTGTGTTTGCTTAGGGTTTTTGATATGGTGGCTTCTTGCTGCGAAAATACCTCAATATGTTCTATATATATGGGTGCCCAAGTTTAGAGAGACATGTTAAAAGGAAACATCTAGATATAAAACATATCCAAATCTCGTATATGAGTTTTCTCTTCGTTTGTCCACAGCCAGTATTGTGTCTATCGACAGATGCTAATAGACTTCAAGTTCCCCAGAAACATGGTCTTGCAGGAAGACATTTCCTGTGCCTATCTGTCGACAGGTAGCTTGTATCTATCGACAGGCACGTTGTCTCTGTCCGCAGCTACTACTTCATTTGAGCTTCCAATAGCATGTTTGTCTTGCCTGTGCTTATCTGTCGACAGAGACCTTTAGGGTTGTCGACAGGTGATTACTTGAAGTCATTTTCTTGTTCTTTTGCTCTTGCATTTTGATGCTTGTCTTGTATACATTCACACCTACATTGAGAAACATTATAACTGAGATACAGTGAATATATAGATGATCAATAGAAGCATGATTGTCACTTAATCATTTCATGATTGTCTTTGTCATTTTTGTCATGTTTCCAACATTTACACAACATCAAGTATGTCAATCATCATTAAAAACATTTAATCATATGCCATCATACACATTGTAACCGAACACGAGGATTAATTAGGAGGCTGTAGTTTATTTGCCAGTTTGTCTCCAAACATTCGTAGAGGTGTAGGCCCTTCTACGACCTCACCAAGTCGGGAGTCAAATTCGATTGGGACGAGAAGTGTCAGGCGGCTTTTGATGGACTTATGGAGTATTTGGCTAATCCCACTATCTTGAGGCAGCCGACTCTAGGCAAACCACTCATCCTTTATGTATTCATCTTGGTAGACTCTGTAGGAGCTGTCCTTGTGCAAGTTGATGAAGAATGCAAGGAGAGGGCAGCATACTACCTGTAGAAGCTTCTCAACCCTGCGAGCAGAGGTACACAGCAATGGAGAAGGCATGTGTCGCTTTCGTATGGGTAGTGCAGAAATTGAAGCACTACTTTCTTACTCATGAGGTCCATCTAATCACCCATACGAATCCTATCAAATTTCTTCTTAAAAAATTTGTCCTCACTAATAGGCTAGCACATTGTCAAAGCTTCCTTCCTCAGTTTGACATCACCTGTATTCAACAGAAATCCATTAAAGGCTATTGCATAGCAGAACATCTCGCTTATCACCCTATTCCACAATTCGATCTTGTCCGTTTGAAGTTTCCAGATAATGAATTAATGTCCCTTAGCCAATCTGATCCTATATATCGATGGAGCCCCGAATTCTTAGGGAAAGGGTATCGGGATTGCTCTACTATCACCTGAGGGTGTCACCATTCCACAAGCATATAAATTAGATTTTTCTGCCACCAATTACATCGCCGAATATGAAGCTTTGTTGGCTGACCTAGAACTCGCCCACTTCTATAGTGTCACCCATTTGTGAATTGTAGGTGATAGCCAACTGGTTCTACGCCAAGTGCTCACCAAATATCGCACTCGGGATCCAAAGCCTTACCAAGAACTTGCCTCAACCTACTCCAAGCTATTCTCCAAGCTTATTTTTGTTTATGTCCCTCGTCATCAGAATCTTCTAGCAGATGCTCTCGCTACCATTACTTCAACTCTCAACATGTGCTATCTTGAAGATTTTGATAGCATTCAAACTACACACCATAATACCCCTGCTGTTCAGGACCCCGTCTTTCTCTGGATCAAAGAAGAGATGTTGAAGAAGATAGAAAGGACGGGTAAAACTAAAATCATGTTATTGGAGCTAGAAGAGGAGTTGGAAGATGAGGAGAAGCCATGGTATTATGAGAGAGCAAAGTATTACAGAAATCAGACATACCCTGAGGAAGGCACAACTGATGAGAAGAAAGCAATAAGGAGACTGTCCCAGAAGTACACTTTGGTTGGAAACAGACTCTATAGAAGAGGACTCACCGGAGCTTTGCTCGGATGTCTAGATGATGATGAAGTCTTGAAGGTTGTTGAGGAGGCTCATTCAGGTGTGTGGTGGGCATGTGAACAGCCAAATGCTTGCCAAAAAGATCGTTAGGCAAAACTTTTACTGGCCCACTCAAGAGGAGGACTATTTTATCTTCGTCCGTCAGTGTGTCAAGTGCCAATTGCATGTCAACAAAATCCATTCTCCATCCTCTACACTCCACCCAATATCCTCCCCATGGCCTTTCACTATCTAAGCTTTCGATATCATTGGTCCCCTTGGTGATCCAAACTCTCAAAACAAAACCAAGTCATACATCGTCACTGTGACAGTGTACTTCACCAAGTGGGGGGAAGCCGAAGCATACACGGAAGTCAAGGCAACAACCGTTTGCATATTCATCATGAAGAACATCATCACCAAGTTTGGCATACCAAACACCATCATCACCGACAATGGACCACAGTTTATCTCACAAGAATTTCGTGACCTCTACAACAGGTATAAAATTGCGTTGCATTATTCATCTCCATACTATCCATAAGGCAATGGCCAAGCAGAGGCCACGAACAAAACCTTAATTAAAATGATCAAGAAAACCTATGAGTCTAACAAGTTCTCAGACTAGCCAGAAAAACTTGTAGAAGCTCTATGGGTCTACCACACTTCAATCCATACTCCAACGGGGCAGACACCATTTGCCCTCACATACGGAATGGATGCCGTAGTACCATATGAGATTCTCATTTCCTCACTAAGGGTCCAACTTGACAAGGATTTGTCAATTGATGAGCATCGCAAATCGCTCCTTGCAGAACTGGAAATCTTAGATGAGAAATGTCTGGTCGCCACAGAACACACAAGATCATACCAAAATAGGCTCACTCGCTTTCATCAAAAGAAGGTAATTGAGAGGAAGTTTAAAGTTGGTGAAATGGTAGTAAAAAGAATTTTTGTAAAATTCGGTGGTCCCCGATCTAAACTTCAACCAAACTGGGAAGGGTGGTACGTAATCAAAGAAGCATATTTAGGCAACGCATACATGTTAGTGAACGCGGAGGGTGAGGAGCTCTCTCATCCTTAGAATGGGCTATATTTGAAGAAGTATTACCCCTAGTTAGGTGTTTAGATTTATATGGTACACAGACCCTAAAATTGAAAAGCTATCATTTTTAATTCATATCCTATTCTTGGTTAAGTAGCATGTGGTGTCGACACCCACACACTTACACGCCCACCCTTAGGAGCTAGAAGCATGTAGTCTAAGAAAGATCAATGCCTAACCAAGATTCTGGGACGTTACCTGTTTCTTCCCAATCGATCTACCAATAGGCAGAGAAGCCTGAGGGATTGACCTTTGAATCCACCCAAAGTTCAAATAGGTGTAGGTATAGGCCTAATAAGGAGAACAAAAAAGAGAAAGAAAAATGCAAATAAAATAAAACAAAAAGCCAAAACAAGGCAAACCAAACATAGAAGAACGTCAAGAGCGGCAAAGTCCCCGCAGAGATCCAAGTGGACCTCGTTGTAAGCATGCCAAAACCCCAAAAGCCAAAGAAAGACTGAATCCCATTGAGTGTAGGGTAGAGGAATGAGTGTCTCCCCGGTCACCAAAACTATTGGCAGACTTTCTAAACATCTTCTTCCCTTCTTCCCCATGGGTATGTCTTTGGGTCAAAGTAAGGCAACGATCAACTAAAGAGGACATCGCCGAAAGCCACCTTGGGTGAAGGCACAATTTAAGCACGTCCAACCTCTGTCTAGCACACCCAAGAATTATTAATGAACTCTTAATGATGGCTAAGAAATTGAAGGGTCCAACTACCAAGTTTTTCTAATTAGAGCAGATCCCCTTCGTGTTAAAGTGTGGAGCCTGGACTCTCAAAGTGGACCGGTTCGGAGTCATGGATCGACCTGCGCGGTCAGGTCGTGGGGGTCTAGGGGCAGCGCCCCCAACGGGGGGGGGGGGGGGGGGGGTCAAAGGGGGCAGCGCCCCCTGTGGGGTGAATGAGTCGAAGTCTTCAAGGCAATCGACTTCAAGGCAGTTGACTTCAGCATTCGACTTCAAGGCAGTCGACTTCAGCATTCAACTTCAAGGCATTCGACTTCTCACACCTCAAGGCAGTCGAAGTTCCCAAGACAGATGACTTCGCGTTTCTGAGTTAAGGGCATTATTGTCCTTGTTAATCTCGATTATGGTGCCATAACCTCCTAGTGTATAAAGTGGGGTGGATTCTCCTTGTATTGTGATGTTCCTGACATATAGTATTGAAACGTTGTTGTGGCCATGGATGTAGGAAGGCGTTGCCTCCGAACCACGTAAAATCTGGTGTTTTGGTGTTCTTCTTCTCCCTTCTTCGTTCTCTCTCCCGATCTCTACATCTGAGTCGTGTGCGAGAGGGCTGCCCTGTTCGATCCCCAACACTTTGTTCCACGTGTCTTTTTAAGAAGAGTCTATGCCGATTGCGGCTCTTACTTCAAAACTAAAAAAAATAGAATACTTTGAAACCCCAAAAAAATAGAATACTTCAAAATAAAAAAAAATACGTATTTTCAAAACCTAAAAAAAAGAATATTTCAAATCTCTAAAAAATAAAGAATATTTCAAAATCCAAAAATATTATATTTTAAAAAAATAATAAATATAAAAAAACAAAAAAAATTCACATATTTTCAAAATAAATTCAAATACTTCAAAATCCAAAAAAATTATACTCCATTTGCTTGAATGCATCAAGCACATGCTCATTTTAATTTTCCGCTACCATATACCTGCTTGCGTGCTGCATTTCGACTATGGTGTTTTTTTATCTTCGCCTTATTTGATAAAGGTTCAGCCCCTTGACAAGATCATAATGCCTAATCCTTCTAATGTGTAGGTGGCTTAGCCGGAACACACATTTCACTTGTTTGTTAAGTGTTTTTCAGGTGAGAGAAGGCAAAGGAAACATGCATGTATATATACCAAGGCCAAAAAGGGGGCCAACCCAAAAATACATCATAAGTACCCCACCGGGTACACATCATCATGAAAAACAAAAAGGAGAGGTACATGTCATGATGGGTGGCCTAGCTCTCGCCACCACCTTTGACCGGTCGGAGGTGTCGGCTGCTCTCCGTCTCGTCAGGGTCCACAGTCGAATGTGGAACCGGTAGCCTCATGGAGGCATGCAAGTCGGTCGACCCCTGGGGGGCGCAACCTTCCTGAACGTTCCTCTGGTATTGAGAGGATGTCACCAAGCAGCTACCGGAGTAGGCGCTGACTCGCCCCTCCCTCACGGCCGCGACAGTATCGGGCCTCTACCTTACGTAGCAAGCGCTCAGAGATGCCCAGGCTCACGCATGTGTCCACTGCCTACTGGTTCAAGCGTTCCCACTCTTCCGACCACCGGCTACGCTCCTACTCCCAGTGGCTACGCTCCTCAGCCCACCGGTTGTGCTCATGTCCACGCTCCTCCACCCACCGGTCGCGTTCACTACGCTTTACGGAGAGCGTGATCCGCAACTCCACGGCCTCACGGGGCTGGTCCGCATTATGTTGGGAGACCTGAGTATGCAACTCAAACAACTACTGCGTTAGTCTACTCACTTCAGCGCCAACAAGCGTTACCTGGGTGATGGCGCTCTGAAGCTTGGCAGACTGCAAATAACTAGGCACAAGTAAGTATAAAGAAATTCAATTCTTATGCATACCTAATCAATTTACTTACCCGTGCAGTGAGGTCATGCTCAGCCGCCTCCGCGCGTACCACCACTACTTCCAGCTACTCTCAGAGTGAGACCACCTCCGAGTCAAGCACACACTGACTCGCGGAGGCACCTGCTGCATCGGTGCGCTCCACGGCCCCCTACGCTACACATTGAAAATCAAGTCTGCACATGGTAAGGAGAACAAAGTGAAGGTATGACATGTTAAAACTTACCAGAGCCTGCAGTGCTTCCTATGCCTTTGCTAGCTGTGCCTCCGTGCTCACCATATGGGCCCACAAAGTGTCAATTAGGCCATCACGAGCATCATGTACATGAACACATTTGTTAGACTATCATGCATATCCCAATGAGTAAGTCAAAGTGTGGAGGTGCATACCTGAGCCGACCTCATGTAATCCTGGTCCTCGTGCTCCTTCAGATACCACTGGAGGTAGGCGAAGCTATCCGTGGCATCGACTCAACCAGGTGCCCACCATGCTGCCAATCCATGGACTGGTCAAGGAAGCATAGGCTCCAGTCGACCTTCTTCGCCTTTCCCCTCGTCCACCTCCCAATGCCCTTCAGCTCCACCTCATCAGACCACACATGGTGCAATCCTAGGATACGCATGACGAGCCGAAGGTGGAGTAGCTCGATCTCGTTTAGGCAATGGACCCACAAGTCCCGCCCAAAATGAGGTCGGTTGTTCTTCACCCATGGTTTCCATCGTCACCCATGCCCGCATAGGGCTGCCACACAACCTGCACACATGCATATGTCAGTCACATGTCATAAATCACATTAAAGGCATGAAAGAAATTGAGGAGCCCTATGTACCAGAAGGGCCAGGAAGTCCCAGATGTCTCGATGGAGGGTGTCGAGCTAGAGAGAGAAGGACACCAGCATCATGATCGGTAGCCACCTCTGTGCCAGGGGCAGTGCGTCAGGGCGCACCTCGATCGCCCTCCCCAGGGGAATGTAGTAATAACTCCACACCTATATACATGCATGCATTGATTAGTTTGACTAACAAGGAAACGAAAGGAGTTCAAAAGTAAGAATGTGTACCTAGAAAAAGGGCGTGAACCCGCCCCCGGTGGTCTCACATTCGGTACCGCTAGAGAGATCAGCGAACTTGTGCGCCAGGAAGGCCACACCTCATGCATACTACCCTACACACTCCAAGTCCTCTAAGATCTCTAGAAAAAGACAATGGATGCCATTACCCTTCGTGCCCAGCAACATCTTACCTAAGAACAACACCAGGAACCTCCTTAAGTCCTGGTCCACCCTCTCCCTATCCTCGGGGTCCTGGCAGTAGACTCCCCTCGCCAACCCCGCTGCCCACTGCACGAACTTATGCGGCGACTCCTGCCCAGTCTGCCTCACCCCCCGTAGACTGAGGCTGTCCAACAGCACCACTCGGTCGACCATCCTACGGTCTTCGATCTCATCCTCCCCTATCAGCTCCATACCTAGCATGTCTTGGGTGTGCTTTGTGTAGTCTGCATAGCTGACACCCGTCACCGCCTCTTAGTCCACTCGAAGCCACGTAATCCGGGTCACATCCTCCAAGCTCGACACCATGTGCCCCCAGGGGAACAAGAATGCCGTGCTCATCCTATGCCATCTCTCTCCCTGAGGGCGTGTACTAGGGGGCTGTCTACGTAAAAGGGCTCAATCTCCAAGATCGGCCCGAACCCCATCCCCCGAACTCTCTCCCTCTGGAAGTCCAGGAGCCCCTGGTATGCCACTATCACTAGCGGCAACTATAGTCTCGGCCTTAGAACTCCCTGTACATCAAAAGGCACACAAGTCAGAACACATTCAAGACATTAAAAAAATCAGTTAACTATGCAAAAAATAGGCCAATTGTGTAGCACCCGGCTTCTCTGCTTTTCGTTCGGTGTCTTGGATGACTGGCAACTAATGCGTCCGGGATAGGCGATGCGTTAGTGTCACGTTGTGGGTGTCTGACACGACAGTCATCCTTGTTGTGACGAGTGTGTTTGTTGCGTTCTTGTAGCGCCCTGGTTTTCTATCGTATCCTTGTGTGGAGACCGGTCAACGGGTCGCAACAGTGTTTTGTCGTGTTCCACTATCCTAGTCATCTGACGCATGTCAGGGTGATAGGTGGGTCAGTAAGATCAGTCGGTTTGTCGCGGCATCCCTGGGGGAAGCGTTGTTGTCGCATCCCGTTGACCCGTCATGTTAAGGTCCTTAACGTGACATGGTGGTGCGTCGCGTCTTGGGTGAAGAAGGATTAAGGCCTTGGCCAGCGACCCCTTCCCTCTCTCTCTCTTATTCTCCTCTTCTTCTACCCCTCCGACGGTGCTCCGCCTCCCTCTCTCCCCTTTTGTGTGTTTCAGGCGAGGAGGAGGGCCGTACTCGTGTTCCCGAAGTCATGGAGGTTGCGTGGAGCGAGGGGGAGGTGGCCAATCTGACGTTAAGGGACCTTATGGGTTCGGTTCTTCATTTGAGGTAGGGTTTGCTTGAACTCTTCTCGATCCGGGTGGATCAAGAGCTCTTCATGCTATCTAATTAGTTTAGATAGCTTTCCCATGCTCCCCTACCGGCCTGTGTGGTGTGTTTGTATCTTGTGGGAGGCCCCGGGTTTGGGGATCCCGTCGGTTTGCCTCTCGACTGATGTGGTGCATGTCGCGACATCAGTAGAGGCATCGGCCTAGTCGAGCGCGACCTTATCATAGTGCGGTTGGCAGTTGCAATAAGGGTCGCTGTCGCGGCGTGCTTTCTGGTTGCGATAGAGTTTGCTGTTGCGATGCTTTGCCCCGTCGCGATATGGCAGGTGTCGCGGTGCCCTTCCCCGTCGCGATGGTATCGCGATAGCCTAGGGGGGTGTGACATCACCTGTATTGCCTCGGGTGTTTCCGTGGCCCCGGTTTGTGTCTCGGTGTGTGCCCCAAGGCAAGCTTTGCCCTTAGGATTTTCTGTGGGGAACGTGGCAGGTTACCTACCTGTGTTCAATGACCGAAGGTGACACCTTCGTGGCCGTGTCCTGGCACCGGTGCCAGGAGGGTCACGTCTGTCTAATAATCGATTGACCGGCGGTCAATCGATTATTAGTAGAGTGATGGGCTTTCCATACCAACTGGTGTTGTTCCGAGGTTCTGGCTCGTTCGTACGTGCCTCATGCTTGCTGTGCTTGTTGTGTGTTACAAGCTAGCAGTTTGGCATGCTTTTTATTGTGCTGCCCTGCCTGTTCACCCGGTGCTTAGCACTTGAGGGCTTGTCCAATTCAGAGGTTGTCTCCATTGCCTGGGACCCCCATCCTCTGGAGCCTATAGAGGGAGTACTCCAGGCTACGAGCATGGTCGAGTTGGCAGCCGAGTTGGCAGACTTTGGAGCTGAGGGAAAAACGAGGTTTGGAGAGCAACGCTGAGTCGTTTGCAGAGCTGACAGTCCTTTGTCTCACTTCCCCTCTCTGCGATGGTTCTGGAGCCACGTAGTGGTGCTAGGCATGGGGCCACAGCTTGGCCAGGCTACAGTGCTGCGTGGGTTGTGTGTTCCTTGGCGATTCTGTCTCGCCCTTCTGGGGAGATTAGAGGCGAGAGCTGGCTGGCGAGTGAAGAGGGCACGAACGGTGTGTTCCCCTCTTAGTTGCCAGTGGCGGTGACTTGGTTGTTGTTGTTGAGACGATGTTTCCCTATGACATTTCCAAGTGTTAGATGATACCATCACCCGCACGGTGGTTATAGCCTAGTCGTGCCTAGTTTCCGTAGGCATCGTTGGTTTGGCCATGTTGGCCCGTGCTTTTGGTGGTTTTCGCTTCGGTGTTCACTTGGTTACGTAGTCCCATTTTTGGGTGCCAGTCTGTGGTGGCACTAACGTGTGTGGTTTCACGACCTTATGGTGTATCCGGGGTCCAGTGTGGCTCTACTTGTGGGTCCTTGATCCTGTGTGGGTCTGAGGTGGCCATACTTGTGGTGAGGCGTTGTTCTCACTTGGTTGTTCTGTGGCCTCGGCGGGGTGCCGCGGGCTGCTTCCGCCTTGTGCCTGACTCCATTGGTTTCTTCGGGAGTTGTGTGTGTGTGTCACGACCTTAGTTGGTGGTCATGGCGTTGCATTATTCTGTTCCACTGCTTTGTAGTACTATGCTGTAGGTGTTCCTCGTTTTACAGCTTTCTAGTGTAGTTTCCTATTTTCGGAGTTCCTGCTGCTCTGGCCAGTGAGGGACTAGTAATCCCTACTAGGCATTGTTCCCGAGGCTCACCTCCCTACTCTCTTTAGCTAGGGGCTCGTCGTCGCGGGAGCTCGATGTCAGACGGGCTGCGGAGGCAGCTGTAGCGCCTTGTGTTGTCAGCAGTAGTGAGAGCTAGTGTTGTGAGCTCTTGTACCTGAGTGAGTAGAGAGTTGTGCATTGCTAGTCCTCAGGGTATGCCACTTAAGGACTGCACCTTTCTTCTTTTGTCTGTGCTTTTACTTGGGACACGTTGTATAGACTCTTGTATATTGTACAGATTGTTATAGTTATTTGAATTCAGTACATATCTCACTAGACTATTCTTCTAACCCTTCCAGATCTTCGGATCCATGGGTGGAGATGTGAACTTTGGGGTCTCTAGTGGGGGGGGGGGGTCCGGGAGGTCGGGTCGTTACAAATTGACTCCTCTTGGACACTCTGTGTGAATCAGGACTAACAAAGTGGTCACTGTGTCAGTCGCGTTTCACTTTGAAATGCGGCGGCTCACATCGTCTTGATTCAACCCCGTAAAACATGACGACTGGTGCTGTCACGATTCACCGCATCCTCTCCTCTGCCCTGATGGCCCTTCCTCCACCTCTTTCTCCTCCCAAATAAAGGTTTAAGGATGGGCTACATATGGTATCCCCTCGAGGGGGCGCCTCGTGACCTTGTAACCACGTTGAAGCGTCCCCATCAGTGTATCTTCCTCCTCTTCCATCAGAGCTTCTTCATCCATGGCCGCCGCTAGCACCTCCTCTTCTCCCTCCAAGATCGCCGCCAACTCCTCCCCCGCGGTGATGAGCTTCTCCACCATCATCCTCGCCTACGTCCCTGGGGACTCCACCACTGAAAGGTTGCGGAATTATACTATACGGTAATCTAGAAGGGGGGTTGAATAGATTACTACCAATTAAAATTTACTACCACCTTCTTTTGATGAAAAACACAAACTTTTGAGACTTGCAACAGAGTGTAAACTAAACTTAGATGTGTTAGTTGTAGATAGATAGATTAGCAATTTATCTAGCTTGTGTGTAAACAACGTTCCTACCAAACATCTAACGTAAAGACATGCAAACCACAGGACACGAGGTTTTAAGGTGGTTCGGAGTACACAACTTGTGTATCCTACGTCCACCGTCCACACACACAACAGAAACACTGCTTATGAGCTAGTTCACAACTACAACTCACACACATGAGTTGTCTGATGAGAGACCACGATCAGATCAACACAGACCATGTAGATCAAGTACAAGAATCACTTGATCCACAACCACACACACAGAAGTGAAAAACAAAGACTTAGAAGGGTTCTGAGTTGGAGAATCAAATCCTTATGTAGAACTCTTCTACAGGTCGTCTGGATGATCTTCAAACTTCGTCTTGACAGGTTAAGATTGATGTAGAAGCTTCAATCACCAACAAACTGACTTCACCTACGCTTGGAAGATGGATCTTCTCGTTTTTTGGGCGGCAGTTTGAAGCAGAGTAGCAGAGAGACTTCTTCTCTTGAATTTTCTTAGGGTATTGGATGGTGGCTGCTTGTGTACAAAATTAACTCCAAAGAGTGCCTTTTATATGGGTGTTCAAGTATAGAGAGTCGTGGAACATGGAAACATCCACATAGGAAACATACGGAGATCTCGTTTTGAGATTCTGTTTACGTCTGTCGACGGGCCTTAGATCATCTGTCGATAGCTAGAGACAGATTTGCATTTGCTAGATCTTTGAACTTCCGGGAAGGGTTTTCCTGTAGGTAGCTGTCGACAGTCGACTGGGATCTGTCGATAGATGGCTATGTTCAGAACCTGGTGTTTTCTGTCTGTAGTTGTCTGTCAACAGGCAGCTGAGGAGCTGTCGACATGTGCTTGTCTTTTGTGCTTTTCTTGATCTTTTTGCTCTTGTTTTGACACACTGTCTTTTGTGCAATCTCACCTACATGTAAGACCATTGTTAGTGAGATAACATGAACATTTAAATGATCAAGTTGAACATGTGTTTACATGGTTTATGAAGTGTTCATCAAGAACTCGTGTATTACTTATCAATTGTTCATCATCAAAAACAATCATCAAATATAAATTCATGTAAACCTAGCAACCACTTCCTCCATCACTTTTGTCTCCAGTGGTGGTGACCCTTCCCTTTCCTCTGCCGCAGAACCCTTAACCCGTCGCTGCATCACCATTGACAGTTTCGTCATCATGGAAAGAGAGAGTAGAGAGAGCAAGAGAGATGGGAGATGAGAGATGAGAGAGGGTAAGAAAGGGTCGCTAGAGAGAAGGGGTTGTGGGAGATGGGAAGAGAGAGGTTAGAGTTGGGAGAGGTGAAAGAGGTGCACGGAGGTGCCCTCGGGCATTTTAACCCGTCGGCGGAAGTTGAAATCACGTCGGATACAAATGTCGCAAATTTGGATCGTTCATATTAAACGTGTCGTAGGCTGTTGACACAATTTAGAGAACCATCATTGCCCTATCATTGAGTTTGAGGCATGCGATTTTCAAATTTTGAAGTACAATGAAAACACGTCGGGTTAAGTGGACACGATTAATGTTAATCGCGGCGGTTTTGTGGGACGCGAGTTCAAGAGAATAACCACAACGTTTGTGTCCATAGCGATCAAAGTGCTCACCCGAGGGTTATTTTTTAGGAGAAAATCAAAGGTGTTCGGATGATACAATCATGTATGAGGGTGCAATTTGGCCATGTAAAGGATGCAATATATTTCTTATTTATGAATCAATTTTGACGTTTACAAATAGCCACTTTGGGCTAGATTTTTGCAAGCTCCCGTACATATGCCATCTAGTCATCTTCCACTCCTCCACATGTGGGACCGACTGCCTGAAGGAGCAGAGCTTCCACAACATTTTGATAGTGTCAGCCTCTTCCCCATCATAGTTGGTACCGATTTGTGAGACAGCCCCTCGAAGTTGTGCCGTGGGAGTTCGAATTAAGGGAGGCAGCGGTGTGGGTTGTAGAGCACGAATTCAGAAGCCCCAATCAATCACAGGTCCACATCGGGTGCTAGCCTTGTCCGCAGGTCCCTGACTAGAAGATGCACCGATGTACAAGTGAACTTATTCCTGGGCATGTTTCGGAGGTGATCACGCCAATCAGCCCACATTTTGAGTTGTGGCACATGGTTAGCCATGCCCTTCTAAGCCAACCAAGTTGTCCATATATTGGAGTGGACTTTTGGAGAAGATCCGGGATGAGCTAGGGACTTCTGTGTTTACATTAAACTTGAAGTGTAGGTTAGTCCAACATGTGAATAATACCTTGGAACCGTAAAGGGGCCTACCCAAACTCGTCGTCGTGAGTCCGCTATAGAGGAAGGCTCACATTGCCGTCCCCAATCTCTCACCCTCCCATAGGCCACACACCACGCTTGATTGGTCCTCCTTGAGGATGTTGTCAATTGATGGGAAGAGGAGTGCACCCACCAGGCATATGGCAAAACCTCTCATCACCTTCTCCAGCCTTGCGTTATTCCCTGATCTTGGTATTTCCCTTGTTGTCCAAGCCACCAATTTTTGCAAATTTATACCTTTTCCGGTTTGGATGTCTTGGGCTGCCCTTGTATCCATGAAGCTCTCAGGCACTGCCTTGCTTGTATAGCTCCTTGGCATGATTGCCATCTCGTCCTCCTAGCCTCTTTTCATCTGCTTTAGGCCTAGCAATAGTTCAACCTCTTCCAATAGAATGGTGGCCTCAAAGGTTTTGAAAAGGAAGGTGTGGGTTTGTTGGTGCCAGAGTTCAACTAATGCCCGCATGGCCGCCCAATCGAGATGGATTTCGTGATATCTTTTGGCATGGACGGCTAGGTTGTTGTTTCCCCGTCTAGAGAGGATGGTGGTCATGTCAAGGCTGATGGAAGAGGTGAGTTTTTGGAGCCAAGGGAGATGCATATACCTCCTATTGCTCGGGAAGAGGAGATAATCCTATAGGATGTGTGATTGGTGTATGCGCATGGGTTTTTTGGTCATGAGGAGATGGGTGCATGACAATGGTGCACATGTATACATGAGAGTACGGGGAATGGCATATAGGTATGATTAATGGGGCATGATGGGTTCAGCCATAGCATTGGGAGAAGAAGAGAAATAAAGAGAAGAATAAGAACAAAGAAAGGGAGAACACAAGAATAACACAATAAGAACAACCAAAAACATGCAAGGACAAGCAACAAATTCAATGCTAAAATCAAATTCACTTACCAATTTGGCCAGAATAAGCTTGCATATTTGTCCCTCCACCTTGTTCAATCTTTGAAAACCTTCAGTTCTCGGCCTCTTGGATGAGGGGGCTCTATCATGCTCCATTGCTCAATTCTCTTCCTTCCCTTCTTCTTGCTTTAATTGCTTGATTCTTGAGCTTTGGGGGGATTAAATGCATGGAGAAAGCATGGGAGAGGGTGTTTTAAACACCCTTGGGTTGCACAAGCCCGGAGGCAACACCAAAAGAGAGAAAGAAGCATAAAATAGGCATGAAAATCAAGCCTCGGGTGGAAAGTTAAAATCGCGTCCGACACATACATCGCAATTCAAAGCGCTAGATCTGACTTCCATTGCGACTGGTAAAGATAAATCGTGACCATCTAGGCCGCCGTGATTCCGGTAAGTGAGGTGCATCCATATACCCTATCGCGATTTTCAAGCAGTATTATTTGATATTTTCATTCTTTTATTTGTTGCTTATCAGTGATGACTAGTTTTTGATTCTAGGTTCTGGACACGTTTCTTGTCGTGCAATTAATGATCATCATTGGTGATCTTTTTTTTAGTATTATATATAATTTCATCTTACTATATGTTATACTTTATTAGACTACATCATGGACCTCGAGGTTCTGATGAATCTGGAATTTGAGTTCCTCTCTACCGCCAAAAAAAAAATAGTGATAATTTCAGAGGATTCCTACGACTTGAGGATAGGTCGTTACGCTACAAGAAGAATGACGGATTCCATCTGGTATCTTGACTTTGGCATCGTAGCAATATTATCCTTGATTATTTTATATTTTCTTTTGTTTTAATCTTTTTCTTTTAGCCCAACATGCATCATGTAGGACTTTAAGCATAATTCCGGATGATCACTCTTGTGCTTAATTGAAGAGAACCACTTATCTTCAATTCCAATTAACATGAAATATTCCATTCTTAGTCAAGTACTCAATTCATCTTGTCGATGTTTGAAGCTCATTTTTTGAGAAACTCTCTGTTTTGGATTCCTATTTCAATTCATCTAATTTTCCTATAGATCCACCTTGGCAGTGGCAGACGCCCCCAATGGTACAACCTAACAGATTGTGTCCTTAGGTACTTCCCTGACGCTGGAAGTTGATCTTTTTCCCTTTCTTGCCCACATGCACACCCTTTCCCTTCGTACAAACATTGAGTTTTCTCCTGAGATTTTCTACGAGCTGCTTCATTAAGAATTGACGAACAACTCCAGTCATATGTTGTTGAGGCGTGTCTCATCACACCTTGGCATCTACTTTTTACTGATTCCACTTCATTCCTTTCAATTCATCTCACTTCATTGGTTTCATTTCATGTCATTCCACTCCATTTCCTTGCAAAGCAGACGCCAAGGTGAGGCAGCTGTAGACATGCCATTTCGGAAACATGTCGAGTAAATTTCATGTTATACTGTAATGCCTCAAAGTGGCTCTCTTCAATTAACCTCTTGGGTGATTTTCCTTTTTTCTTGGATTTTTCTAGGATTTTTAGGGATTTTTCTAAGGGTTCTGTTGAACTTAAGTGATTCGTGTCTAACACAGTGGACGCCTTTTAGGAGGTTTGATCTGCGACGGGTAAAATAGACGCGTATCACACTTCCTTATCAGATACTTACTCTATTTTGAATCGCGTCCTATCAAGCCGCCGCGAGAAAGTAAGTTTGATCCTCGAAGCGACGAAGGTATATTTGTTGGTTATTCATCTCACTCTAAAGCTTTTCGTGTATTTAACAAGAAAACATTGGTTGTTGAAGAATCCATTCATGTAATCTTTGATGTGACTAACCACAATGCTAGAAAAAGAGATGATGATGATGATGCATAAATCATGAAAGACCAAGATTTAACCATACATGACATAGATCTCACGGAGCCTAGTGCAGAAGCAATGGATGATCCTGAAGGATCGAAGTGAAGGTGTGGAAAAGATCTAGAAGGGGGGGATGAATAGATCTAAGCCACTTTTTGCGGAAGCTTATACAATTTAAAAACACTTTTGAATCAGAGGCAATTTTATCAGTGAAAAACCACAGATCTGAAGAGATTTGAGTGAGTTGGAAAAATAGATGTGAAACAAGTTGATTAAGTGAATATTAACCGATCCTAAGCAAGCATCTAACGGATGAAATGATCAAACCACAATTAGACAGATGCACAAGGATTTTTAGGTGGTTCGGAAATCACCCAAGTGATTCCTACATCCACCCCTCACACCCCGTGAGGATTCACTAAAACAACTGGGTAACACACCCACTGGATCCTGACAACTCCAACACTTGAGAGCTTACAACTCACACAACTTCTAGAGTAAGACTACTCTAGAACAACTGAGCAAGACTGCTCAACACAACCTTGAGTTAGACAACTCAAACTGAGCACAACGGCTCACAACAACCTGAGCACAATGCTTACACAACTTGAGCACAATGCTCACATAAGACTTGCTAGACACCAACTCAAGACATAGACCTTCTAGCAACAGATCTAGTCGAAAATGAGAGCTATGCAGAAGCACTTGCATAATCTCAAAAGATATCTCAGAAGAACAGAAGTACAATGAATTGTATTAAATAACTTCGTTCTTCAAGTGTACTCCCTTGTAGAAGCTTGGATTGGGAAGAGGCTTGCAATCTTGAAGTCCAAAACCGATGCTCTGCACTTTGGAATTGTTGGATCTTCCTTGAATTCTTCTCCAACGAAGGCTTCTACTGGATCTGCTTCCTTGGGATGCTTCAGAGGTTTCTACAAGGATCACACTCCAATTCTCACACTTGAATTGATGAGAATTGGTCTCCTGGAAGCACACGGAAAGCAGAGGAGGGAGACGACCTCTTGTAGCCACCAGGAAACTTTTCAGGAGGTTCTAAGAGTTAGTTGGGTCTCTTGATGTGATGGGGGGCCAATTAGGGACCTTTTATACTCAAAAGATTCCAAAGATACCCTTTGGGTACAAGGGCACACGATTCTAGGTTGATACCCCATCGCCCTAGGCTGACACGTGGCAAACATCCATCTTAAGATGGAATCTTTCCGTAGTGTGTCGACCTGCCCTGGTGGTGAGGTCGACCTGCTGTCCCAATTAACAAAACAGGCTATTCTGGGAGCGGATCTTGTGTCGACCTGCCCTGGTGGTGAGGTCGACCTGCTGTCCCAATTAACAAAACAGGCTGTTCTGGGAACGGGGTCTAGTGTCGACCTGCTCTGGTCCTGTGTCGACCTGCTGTCCCAATTCTGCAAACAGGCTATTCTGGGAACTGAGTCCAGTGTCGACCTGCCCTGAGAGTGCGTCGACCTGGGTAGTGTAAATCCTGGAATCTGCAACTCGTGTCGACCTGCTTCTGGACTAGTGTCGACACAGTCTAGGCAATTCTTCAGCTTTTTTCCTTTGAGACTGAGGTGTTGTGTCGACACCATTGAGGGGTGTGTCGACACTTCTTTTGCAAAAAGTGTTTGTACCTGAAAATTAAACACATATATCATTAGTAAAATGTTTTATTATGAGTATAAATGATAAATGTGATTTGAAACATGCTTTTTGAACATTGACTTCAGGCATGATGTTTTTGACATGTTTTATTTAAATTGCTTTAAAATCACCTCTTGTCATCATCAAAATAGGAGGGAAATGATATGAATATACATTCAACCCAACAGATCCTACCCAACTTGTTGGTGATGAAAAGGAAAAGGAAGATCCTCCACTTGAAGAGCTGCAAGTGTCTTCCATAAATGATGAATTACCTTGAGCGTGGAAGATCATGTCATGTCATCGAATCGGTAATGTATGAGGTGATCCGTCATCCAGTATGCGAACCCGAAAAACTCAATATCAGTGTGATTATATTGCTTTCATTTCTCAATTTGAACCAAAAAATGTTGATGAAGCCCTTCGTGATGAACATTGGTCTATTGCTATGCTTGATGAACTAAATCAGTCTGAGAGGAACAAACTGTGGACCTTGTCTCCTCGTTCGAATGACCATCCGGTAATCGGAACCAAGTGGTTTTTTCGAAACAAACTTGATGAATCCGGTGTGGTAACTCGGAACAAAGCTCGTTTAGTTGCCCAAGGATACTCTCAAGAAGAATGGATCGATTATGATGAGACCTTTGCACTGGTTGCTAGACTTGAAGCCATTAGGATTCTATTAGCATTCGCTTGCTCCAGAAATTTTAAATTATTTCAAATGGATGTTAAAAGTGCGTTTCTTAATGGTTTCATTAAAGAAAAAGTCTATGTAGAGCAATCTCCTGGGTTTGAGGATCCAAATTTTCCAAACCATGTCTTTTGTCTTCATAAAGCTCTATATGGTCTTAAGCAAGCACCGCGTGCATGGTATGAGAGATTGAGTCAATTTCTTATTCAACATGATTTTAAGCATGGTTTTGTTGACTCACCTCTGTTCATAAAAAGTGTTGGTTCAGATATTTTGCTTGTTCAGATATATGTAGATGATATTATGTTTGGCTCTACTAAAGAAAAAATGTGCAAGGATTTTTCTGAGTTGATTCAGGGGGAGTTCGAGATGAGCATGATGGGTGAGCACAACTTCTTTCTCAGACTTCAGATAAAACAAAGTCAAAATAGCATTTTTGTAAGTCAATCAAAGTACACAAAGGAATTGCTAAAGAAATATGGGTTTAGCAACACCATGCCTCGTCCAACGCCTATGTCTACAACAACTAAAATGGATAATGATGAGCTTGGTAAGCCAGTTGATTCTAAGCTTTATCGAGGTATGATCGGATCTCTACTTTACTTAACTGCAAGTAGGCCTGATATGTTATTTAGTGTTTGCATGTGTGCAAGATTTCAAAGTTTGCCCAAACAATCGCACTTAATTGCTGTTAAACGAATCTTTTGGGATCTTGCTTCCTCGATTGATTTTGGTTTATGGTATCCCAAAGGATGTTCCTTCGACTTGGTTGGTTACACCGATGCGGAATATGCTGGGTGTAAGGTTCATTGAAAGAGCACAAGCGGAACATGTCATTTCTTGGGAGGTTGGCTCATTTCGTGGTCCTCGAAAAAACAAAATATGTTGCTTTCTCGATAGTGGAAGCCGAGTATATCGCAGTCGGGAGTTGTTGCACACAAGCACTTTGGATTAAACACCAAGTAGAAGACTTTGAGATGTGTTTATCAAAAATTCTGTTGCTTTGTGATAATACAAGTGCCATAAATTTAACTAAAAATCATGTTCAACATTCTCGCACTAAGCATATTAAAGTACGTCATCATTTTATTAGAGATCATGTCTCTAGGGGTGATATTGAATTAAATTTCATTGACACCACACACCAATTGGCTGATATTTTCACTAAACCGCTGTGTGAAGACCGGTTTACTTCATTGCGCCGTGAATTAGGAATGTGTTCATCTTCTTCATAAGCAACACATATTAATTTGTTTCTTGCTTCCTTTTTGATGATGACAAAAGGGGGAAGAACTTTTGTGTGAAGTGACTGTTCAAAATATTTGTTTTTGGTTTATGTGCTCAACGATGTTCAATGTTTTATGTGCATGTATTCAGGGGGAGCTTACACTTAGGGGGAGAAATAAAACAATATTTTGATGAATGGACATATGTCGTGACAAATTATTTGATCAAATATTGTAATTGCATATTATGAATGAATAGATTTATATGTATGTTTATGTTGCCTTGATGTGTTAAGGATATTAAGCCGGTATCAGTGATTGGTTAAGAAAATTGTTTATTCCTATGTAAGTGTTTTGTCATCATGAAAAAGGGGGAGATTGTTGGATCCCTTTGAATTTTGATGATCACAAAACACTCATTTTGTTTGCTAACAAGTTTGCAAGTTGAACGCAGAAAACAGGGGATTTTATGAAGGTAAAAGGACTTTCATAGAAGCCTAGTTTGGTTCCTGGCAAGTGGAGTCGACCCCAGAAATATGAAGGAGTCTACCCCAACTGTTCTCAGGTATTCAGAGTTGACCCTGGATTTCTAAAGGAGTCAACCTCCATACAAATGTTCTGCAAGTGCTACAGTGTATAGTCAACCCCAGCTTTCTAAAGGAGTCGACCCCGGATCTGCTCTATTGTTTGGAGTCAACCTCCAGTTTGTGAAGGAGTCGACCTCCATTCAACTGCTTGTCAAGCTGCTGAAGCAGAGTTGACCCCGACCTTCAAAGGGAGTCGACCCTGATCAGGCTCAGCTGTTCAGAGTCGACCCGGTGCTCTAAAGGAGTCAACCTCCATTCATGAAATGCTTCTTTGTCCAAAGGGAGTCGACCTCAACTTTCATGGGAGTCGACCTTGAGTTGAACTAGAGCCGACCCCAGCAAAAGATGGAGTCGACCCCGACATGCAGAACTACTCTAAAAAGCACTTTTTGAACAATTTTTTGACCAAGACCACTTTCCACCTCTCTCAAATGGATACTTTTGTGGAAGGGCTATAAAAAGGACACTTGAGGGAAACCCTAGGTAAGGAATTTTGTGTAGAAGAGAGCTACCTTCTAGAGTTTCATCTTCAACTCTTTCTTCCAAGCTTTTTCACCTTCTTCAGCTTCCAACCTGCTAGATCTTTGAAGAAGGGGATTTTTGGAGGAGATCTCTTCGACTCAAGAGCTTCATCGACATATGGAGATTTCCTCACAGGCTTTTCATCTACCATTCCTTGATCTATCTTTCTCTACATTGTGCTTCTTGCTTTGTGTTTCTACCTTCTTGGTTGAAGGCTTGTTGGGGTTACTTACCCTACCTTGTGCTTTGGTGAGCTGGGCACCGCATCAACTAGCAGTTTGTTAGTGAGCTAGGCACCGTATTAACTAGCGGCTTGTTGGTGAGCTAGGCACCGTATTAACTAGCAGTTTGTTGGTGAGCTAGGCACCGTATTAACTAGCAGATTGTTGGTGAGCTGGGCACCGCATAAACCAGCGGGTGTAGTTCAACTCTTTGAGAGGGTAAATCTCACCGTGATGGTGAGGACTGGACATAGGTAGACCAAAGGGGGTCTTATCGAACTAGGATAAAATTGGTGTCTCTTTGTGTGCTTGCTTCTTTCTTCCCTCTCCTTTCTCTGCTCTGCTCAGTATCTTTATTTCTGCATTATTTTTCATTAGCCATTCAAGACAAGTTTTTAATAGCCCTATTCACCCCCCCTCTAGGGCTAGTCATAGTCTTGATCCTTTCATATGGTAACTTACAATCTTAACGTGGATGGTTCTTCCAGAGGTAGTCCGGGCAAGTGTGGAAGTGGTGGATGCATCAGAGATAATGGTGTAAATTTCAGGATGGGTTTTGCTTTCTATTAGGGTGTGGGCAATAGTCTCATCACTGAAATCAGAGTCTTATATGATGGCCTTAGGCTAGCAGTTACCAATCGTTACAAGATTTCTGTGACGGTCCTCACTGAACAGACTCGTTAACCCAACAACGAGTCTATCATGAGTCCGCCTCCCGCGAATGGGCCGAAGCCTCGCAAGGGATATCAAACCACGAGTCCATAGAAGTGTAAAGGAATCAACTCAAACATTTATAAGATCTGCCAATCTCACAAATATTTACAAAATTATACATAGCCATAGTACAACTGTAGCCAAACTACAACAGAACCTGGGGCATACCCCGAGGTGAACAACAGAAAGAAGAATTACACTGCTGGTGGTGCTGACCCTTCACTAGACGACGGGTGCGAAGTCTCTTGATCTCCCTCACCTGGTAGGAGGTAGGGGTGAGCCTCACGTGTCACTGGCTCAGTAGAGAAACTCCCTAAAAACTGAGCAAGCCAACACAAGTAGCAAAGCAGGAAATGTTATACTAACAATTTATAATATTATCCAGTAGGATATAAAACTGTAAGTACAACTTACCATTTGCCGCTTGACAAGAATCATCGTAAATAAATAAACGGCAACACCAAACAAGTGTACGACTACTGTAGAGAAAACGCCACACTCGAGCCACGTCAACTGGTTCGCGACACCAGTTATTGACCCGAACAAACCACACAGGATCACCTCTCAGTCTCGCAGCCACGGACGAAAGGTCCAGTTGCCGTTCCACTAAACAAGTACAAGAACTGTGGAGTCCAACTAAACCACCACAACCTGCAGGTCACACACCTCGCAGGCCCATGCCTGGCACCTTTTAGGGACTCTGGCCCAAGCTCCCTAAAGTGAGGCACTGGAAAATAGGACTAGCTGGGGTCCAGTACATCTATTGATGTCCGTCTCCCCCAACTACGAGCGTGCTACAAGCGACAACACAACCAACTCTCTCTAGTCGCTGTCCCACTTCCGTCTTTCCCTCAGCCGGACGTACTACTCAACACAAGAGTGAGGGTGTCCAGGAAGACGACAAGACCTCGTCAGTACCTAGTACCGGGACAAGCCCCGAGCACTCACGTGCCTGGCTCACACAAAACCTGGGGCTCCCAACTAAAGAGGTATTCACGGAAGGCGTCAAACTACACACCACGTACACAGAAACCACGTGCGCAACGCACAAGCCACGTGAAACCATATTTACACTAAATAAACCACACACCGCGCGCTCCCCGAGCGTAGAGAGAGTGCCCATGCACCTCCTACTATCTTCACATAACATAAATCACGTTGAACAGATAATCATACACTTACATTTATGCTCGAATGACAACATTCTGTTGTTGTCGCGGCGGCATGATAGACCGCCTTCAGAACGCAACAGTTCGAGGTGTCGCGACCTGATCGCGGCTCTCAGAGCGACCGCGATAGCAGGTGCAAACCCTGTTCCGGAATCCATCATTCAGATCACCCCAGACTCATTAAAACCTGCACTTTCAATCCATTTTCATGCTTTAATGTGTTCCTACACATGCCATCTATTGTTTAGAAAGCAATAAACGCATCATCCATTCCACACAAACAATCCACGGATCAAACGATAGGAAATCTCCCTACCTTCGCGAAGAACGCGAAGAACGAAGCCCGTGCGAGGTTCCCTCCGCTCTACGTGACGTTCTCGCAGTGGAAACTCGTCGAACAGGGCTCTAACAAGCCGAATCACCCAAAATTCCACAGTAAAATCCCCTGGCCGAACAGAGCTTTCATCTGCTCTGTTCTGCTAGGGTTACTTAAAAACACAACGCAGGTAAGAACGCGACGCCATTCACAACCGCGACCTAAACGCGACACTTTCGCCTATCGCGTTAAGCCTGCTGACGTTAGTCTGAGCGCCCAGCATGCTACACGCGGCAGACATGCACACGATAACTTAAACCGGCGGTGTCATGAACGCGGTGCCATGGGCTGTCGCGATCATATCGCGACACTCCTCACTGTCGCAATAGGAACCGAGAAACAGAGAATGCTTTGGGCAAAACCTCAAAACCTGTGGGAATCACCTGCCACACACATGTTATCGGCCATACACTGGCCTCCACGACTACACAAGGACGATCCGAATGGTTGGAACGTTACAATTTCTATTGTTTATTTAGATTCCGCTATCCTAGTGAATGCTATCAACAGGCATGTGAGGCCTCACTGGGTGGTTTTTCCATGGTGGCAACAAATAGTCAACATGCTAAATTATATGCAATCTACGGTCATTCACATATTCAGAGAGGGAAATCAGGTGGCAGATTCTCTTGCCACATATGCTTGTGATATAGATCTTGTGGAAATTTACCCCTTGAGACCAAAGGCGCGGTGATCATTGACAAGACTGGTCTTCCTAATTATAGGTGTAGGAAATAAATTGTATGTGACAATTTCATGTGGGTTGGTGGCCTTTGGAGTTCGGGTGTACCTCAATTAATGTTTGGGTGTAAGGCCCCCAAATTTTGTTCATACAATATTGTTTAATGGCGCATGTAATATATTTAATTCTGTGTATATTGTATTTATTTATTTCTGTGCATATAGTATTTATTTATTTATTGCTAAGCATATATGTTGTTTGATGATTTCTGTGTTTCTGCCGAAATTCTTCGTTGTGTCAACATCTCTTGACATTAAGTGTAAGTCGACGGCAAGCTTTGTGTCGTTTACTATCTGACCGAAAATTCCTAACGTCAACATCGATTAACGTTGACTTCTGGTTAATGGTAGTAAACTGGACGTTTATTTCTCCAGTTGCATCATGATTCCAGATCTGAAACGAGAGCATTTTCTCCGGGTTCTTGATTAGGAAACCCATCCCAATCGTAGGATGACCTGACCCTAAACGTAACCTGATGCTTAGGTCTATATAACTTTGTGTTTTCGGCCGAATTAGGTCTTTTTACTCAAAAGGAAAACTAGGGTACGTGGAGAGAAAAACCGAGTTTTTGCAACACTTGATCTGGTGTGTGTGGGCTTCTTTTGGTGATCTATATCAACTGGGAGTGCTCTTGCTATTGAGGAGGCTTCCCCGACTCCGGAGATCAATCTACATCAGCAAGAAGGACGAATCAGGGAGGGGAATCTCACCTTCTTGGCTTGGCCAAGGACGGCTTCTTTGACCAAATAATCCCATTAGAGATTTATTTCTAGGCAAGTAACTTAGGGTTTCACTCCATAGACTTGTCCTTTAGGGTTCTATAATTTTTACGGATTTTTATTTCATGCTTGGACCCCCAAAATCTCATATTTTCTGTGTTCGGTCTACACTGTGTGTGGACAAGAGGTTGATGGCCACTTTGTTGCCACCAAGTTCTTTGGTCAACGGAAATCGATCATGCTGTTAACCCCTGTTGGCATCAAACCCCTGGACGTCAAGTTCCTCTGATTTTCTTGAACAGTGTTTGACTGCATGTGATGTGATTTTTCAAGTAAAAATGAATACATGCATGTGTTTAGAAAATTTTTCCTTGTCTAATATGTTCATTAGATCATACCATGAAATCCTTATTATAGTTGCTATTTATAGAAATTCTGTTATGGGGGAAATACACATGTTTTAGTAGACTTAAATTTAGAGTAAATGTGTATGATGAATGTTATCATCTCTGAAATTTTCCATGAAGTTAGGACACCGGAGAGCATGTGTTAGGACTGTTAGAATAGATAGTTCACAGTCTATCATGTTTAATTGAAAGATCTTATACAGAGCTATCCCTGTGGATTCTCGTATTTCTGATCATGGGGTTGCTATTGTCTCTAGGTGCTCTTGTTGTAGTGTTCCTTCCTATGAAGACCTGAACCACTTATTCATTTCCAGTGAGATGGCTTCTCAGCTTTGGCGGTGGGTTGCTCCTATTCTTAATGTCCACTTGAGCTGTCATGACAATATTACCAACCGCCCCTGGAATATCATGTGCCACTGTAATCCCTCTATACCCCATGGTTTTATTTCCCTTTATGCCATAATGCTCCTTCTGTGGGAAATTTGGCGTGCAAGATGCTTCATGCGGTTTGAGGGCAAGAGGTTTTTTGTTAAAAGAATTATTCATAATGTTCGTTACTTGCTTTCTATATCCCTTGAATCCACTATGTTCAAGGGGGGCTCTTCTGATCAGTACCTGAAGAATGTGTATTCCCTTGGTTTCTCTCCAAAAATTAAGCCTATTACATTCAAGCTTATCAGATGGATCCCGCCTATTACGGGACTAGTTCTAAATGTTGACGGTGCGAGTAAAGGGAACCTAGGTCTTTATGGGGGAGGTTGCTGTATTAGGGACAACAAGGGTACCTTGATGCTAGCTTTTGCCCACTTCTATGGGTATGGTTCTAGCTTGGTTGCTGAAGTGCGTTCTGTGTGTGATGGTATCTGTCTGGCTGTTGATCATGGTTTGCATCTTTCGGAGCTCATATCTGATTCTGCTACGTTGACCACTTCTCTCGGCAACAACAAATCTCCTTTTTGGGATTGTCTGCACTGGTGGCGGGAGGCTCAGTCTTTTCTGCATCAGTCCAATATTAAAATTTATCATACTTTTAGGCACGCGAATCAGTTGGCAAACGCGTTGGCCAATTTTGGTTGTGCTTCTACAACAAATGTGCTTTTCTTTTCCGCTAATTCCTTACCTTGTACTTGTAAAGGTCCTCTTACTTTGGACCGGTCTGGGGTTCCTACCATTAGACTTGCTCATTAGGGGTTTGCCCCTATGCTTTTGTTGTATGATCATTTATTTATAACCCAGGCCCAGGTGGATCGCACTGGTGGAGTGGTTTCATTCTATTCCCGGGAATAGGGTGCACTCTCCTGGTTGCTGACCCTGAGGACCTTCTTGAGTAAAAAAAAATGAAATATCTTGTTAAATTACATGAAATCTCTGATAAATGTTAAAAATAGTTTTACTACTCAAAAAATTATGAAAATTTATTGATATGTTGTGCTATGTATACCTACCCCGTGGTTAAAATTTGATCATTATCTGATTATTGTGAAATTAGTTGTGAATTTATAAAGCTTTCCAGACCATGTGTTAACAATAGATCTCAATTATGTTTTAAAGCATGATTTGCACCATGGTTAGGGTCTGTTACTTACTGTTCTGATTAAGTTGAGTATCTAGAAGTGATCAGTATATATATATTCCATGATATGTGTGTGCATGTGCATGGAAAGTGTGAGAACATGTGACATGTGTGCGTGAAATGTGTTAATGTGAAAAGATAAAATTGTGCCAATAAGACACTATCACCATAGATTGCATGGAGTTGTACTGTAGTAGTGCCCCTACGAGAAAGCTCAAATGTGTTACGTGATACTTGGGGCAACAGGTCGTGTGAAATCCTAGAGGTGGACAAGTTCCACTGGTAATGGTCGGGAGGGCTTCCCCCGGTTCTACACAGTAACCAAGACTTGGTCACTTTGCCTAGTGATTAAGTACGTGTATGTGTTATGTGATCTTTCTAGTGGTGGTTTGGGCTGTGTTTTGACAATGTGTAAAAGTGGATATGTGAAAAATGTGTAAGTGACATGTGAATGTGGCACGTGGTAAGTGCAAGTGATGTGACATGTGATACATGAATGTGCAAAGTTAAAACTATATGAAAACTATGTGAAATCATGTGTAAGTGGAAGTGAATGTTAATGTGAGAGTGAATGCATGTAAAAACCAAGGTAAAAGTGCATATGTTCATGTCATACATGTGTTAATGTAATTTATCCTAATTATGATATCATGTTTAGTATCATGTGTAAAATTTTGTTAATTATATCCATGAGTTAGTAATTACTTGATGAGCATGTGTTTAGTATCATGTTATAAATTTGAATATAAGCCATGTATTAGTGTTATGTGAAAGTAAGATATGAAAGCTTGTGATTGTATGAATGCTCTCATGCTAGTGCTACCATGATATAAGTAACCATGTTTAGAATTTTGTTATACAAGAGTTAGTATAGTTTTGTACAATAGATTCCATGTTTATTTATCCATGTTATAGCATAAACATGTGTTAATTTAATTGTTAGATTGCATATAGTAAATGATAATGTGATAGCTAGTTAAGTGTTAATTTGTTAGAAAGCATGTGTGATAAGTACATGGTTTGAAGTTTTAAGTTGCTTGTTGAGTCTGTTGTGTAAACTCACCCTTGCTAAACATTTCGGGAGATTTAGAAGTCGAGGAGTTAGCAAGATTCGATGACGAGCGTGAAGAGTAGATTGAAGACTTGTAGTTCATTTCCTAGTACGTAATGTATTTGTAATTTGAACTTTGTTTAATTGTACTTGGAACTGGCTATATGTTTAATGGATGTATGTTATGTTATTTCTTTACTTGGACTATATAGACTATGGTATGCGGATTATAAAGTTGATGGAATAAGAGCTATTTAATTTTCGTTGTATTATTCCTTTCTATTTGTGTATATCTCAGCCCATGTGACTATTGTTGGGGTTTTCTCCCCTATAGTGACTTTCTTTCATCCGATGTGGGTTGGTATAACCGCACTATGTGGAAGTGGGCCGTTACAGAGATGGTATCAAAGCTAAGGGGTTGAGATTATGCATGGATAGCTATCAACTAATTCATATCTCAAAGTCTTTGTAGTGGATAGCCAAATCCATGGAATAATTAAGATAGGACTATAAAAGTGATAATATGAATATATGATAATATGCTAGGTGTAGTAATAAATGGTGCTTGACTTGGTGTCTATTTTGTTGGCTATGGGCGGAAGGACCCGTCTTTCGAATGTTCCTATTCAAGATGAGGAGCCAAGGAGGACTGCAAGTGAGTAGCAGAGAGTACCCGCACCACAAGAACCACCTGCGCCACCCCATCCACCGTTGGTCGACTACGGCACACTCATGCAAGGGCTCATACAAGTGATGCAGACTTAAGCCCAGACGCAGGCAACTCTTCAGACGCAACTTCAGGCTCCGGTTCCGGCACCAGCCCAATAGGACTGTGGTGTAGGAGGTGTGTCAGTCATGGAGAGATTCAAGCAGATGGCTCTGCCATCTTTTAAGGGGGAGTGTCACGCCCCGATATTTAACAGCGGGATGAATACTGGGATGCGTGAACAATACAAATAGAAGTATCATAGTTGAGTAGCATAGAGCCACAATGAAACATAACAACACATTTGAGACCATAATATTGTCATCAAAAGTACTCTTTATTCCATTTCAATCCACTAGTTACAACCTTACATAAGAAGAACCAACTAAAAGGTCCATTATTCAAATAAAACTCCATGAAAATGTTTCACTATTACATAAACTACTCAAACATCTATTCCTAAATTGTCGACTCCTCATAAGACGGGTGCTCTTCACTCTTGCCTGGCCTCATCGGAGTCCATTGGTTCCTCATCACTACCTAGAAAGGATAGGATGGTAGGGGTGAGCAGACTAGCTCAGTAGGATTTACATCTCAATGTGCGGGCACTAATATACATGATTAACATTTTAAATAGATAGGATAACAACATGAGCATGATGACAATGCATGCTTTTCTAACAAGTCAAATAGCTGAATAGAACGAATATCATATCAAATCGGATATCAAATTTTATATACAATGGACAGGTAATTCAATAATAGTATCATATCAAAAGGATTTGGCCACATTCATACAAATATCCCATATTCAAGTGATCAGACGTATCATATCATACTTATCATATATATCATATCAAACGAAGGCACATTCACATAAATCTTACACACAATTTAGTGCCATGCTAAGCACCACAAGTCCATAGTCCTGCGGTTATAAGTACATTGGGGCGCTCCTCCCCAAGACCAGATAGGGCCCTTATTGCGTAGGCATTAGTCAAATGGACTAAAATCTCACGTTGTGCCGATCAAACATATAGATATTATGGACACAAAATTTCAATAACAAGATTATCGTCATAAGGACATGATCATTTATAGAGTTCAAGGTATGACACAAGCCTAAGAGATCAATTAGACAGTATAACGACAAATCTTATGTTTCATAATTCATTAATGTCTTAACAAGAGAATGACTAATGACATATCATACATGGTACACGTGCTCTCTATCTCCGGGATACATCATGGTACAACCAGCATGGTCACTATGAGGGAATCCATACAGTATGGAGACTTATAGAAGTCTTAGGGAAAAGATCTCTAGTCTGCCAATACGGAATGACCGGTAGAAAGCTCCCAATTCCCTAAGAAGGGTGTGCCTAATTGTGCAAATGTGTAAGTGACGTGTCACGGATCTTTCCTAAACATGTATGTAATTGATGAACAAATAATGGAACATCGGAAAGCATATAAATAAGGAAAAACCCACATGCAAATCATGGTAGAAATTTTAACTAACACTACAAGGAAAAGCGACCTTACCGATGGCTTTTTCCGACCGAAGTTTTTCGTCAGAAATTTCGTCGGACTTTCTGTCGGATATATTTTCGTCGAAAACATTAGTCGGGGTTTCTGACAGAACATATTCTGTCGACAATTCTCTCGGCATTTTTGACGAAAATATGTCCGTCAAAAATTTCATCGGTAATACCGATGGAATTTCTGACGGAAATTGTTCCGTCGGAAGCTTCCAATTTTTCGCCCCGCGCTCCTAGCTTCCCACTCGTGCCCCTACACTATATCTATGTCTTTCTGTGTCTTTCTCTCTCTCTCTCTCTCTCTCTCTCTCTCTCTCTCTCTCTCTCTCTCTCTCTCTCTCTCTCTCTCTCTCTCTCTCTCTCTCGTCTTCGGTGTTCGTGGAGTGCCGCTTCATCCTCGCACTGTTGCTGCCGTCGCGACCCCGCGCCGTCGTCGCATCCCCGCGCTGCTGCCGCTACCCGCTCACGTCGCCCTGCTGCCCAAGCTCGTCACCTTCCCACTGCCTCCACCTCGCGCTGCCACCGTCGGTATGCCTCCTCCCCCTCCCTACAACCTTGCACAGTCCCCCCCCCCCTCCTCTCCCCCTCCCCTCCAGGCGACTGCCCTCCTCTCCCTCCTGCTGCCCCCCTCTCCCCCTTCCCTCTCCCGCGCTCAAGGCAGGGGAAGGGTGTGGGGGTGGGGAGCATTGCACAGGAAGGGGGGGAGGGGGCGCAGAAAGGATGGGAGGGGGAGGGGGTTGCCGGCAAGAGGGGGAGGGGGGGAAATAGAGATGGGGCCCCAGGGATGGGAGGGGGAGGGTGTGGGGGTGGGAGGGCCTTGCACAGAAAGGGGGGGAGGGGGTGCAAAAGGGATGGGAGGGGGAGGCGGTCGCCAACAGGAGGGGGAGGGGGCGGCAAGAGGGGGGTGCTGTAGGGGGGCACCGGGGATGGGAGGGGGAGGGTGGGGGGGTGGGGGGGCCTTGCACAGAAAGTGGATACCCAGCGCCCCACCCCTGCCGCGCGAGCCCTACGCCCCCTACCCCGCTTCCTGTGTTGCCTGAAGTAGGCAAAATGATACAAAAGATTTAAATGCCTAATTTTGCTTATTAATTATTTAATTATATTTGAAGGATGTGGTTTGATTAAACTAGGGTTCATAATTCAACTTGTAATAAATATTTCAATTTCCTTTGTAAATGTAGAGGTCGTGGGTCCTGTAAGGATAAGAATAAGATACCACAATGACATAAAGAGTTATATTAAACAAATATCGCAATGCATACAAATCAAATTATACATACCTCCTGCCAGTGGTGGAGGTGTAGAAAAGACAGTAAATCTCCTTCCACTACTCTCTCCCCTTCCGCTTGAAGAAGTCACACGTCGTCCTCGAACCATATCTTCAAGTGGTAATAAAATACATGCATAGTCATCAATAGTGGAAGAAAGAAAGATGTAGAATATTAGAATTTCTTGTAAATATAGTCTACCATTAATCAAACATTCTCCATTTCATCTTCAGATGTTGGGGATATATCAAATTCAGCATTGGCATCTTCATTATCAGATTCATTTTGATCACTAATTCCTCCTCATCGGAGTTCCCTAACTATATTCTCTTTAGATAAAGAAAGTGCCTCCACATATTCATCACTAGAAGTAGGCAACTCTACATCATCAACTCAGTCTGATTGAAAGAATTCAGCATTGATTTCCAACTCCATTGTTTCAGTCAAATCCAACTCATAATCCAGGAAAAGCCTTGTCTTAACCTTGCAAACTGCCCACCAACCATTTCTTTCTTTATTTCTACACGATGGATACTTTGTATAATAGACTTGCTGGGCTTGTGCAGCCAAACTAAATGTATCATAAGTATTCAATTAGGACTTATGTCTGATATTGACAATCCCATATGTTGTGTCATTTCGAACAGAATTAGGATCAAACCAATGACACTTGAATAAAAATATATAGTTGCCATCTCCGAGATATTGCAATTCTAAGATCTCCTCAATAATACCATAATAATCACATTCATTTTCATTATATGTACTTCCTTTCACACATACCCCGCTGTTCATTGTTGACTTATTCTGCCCATATTGTCTAGTGTGAAATCTATATCCATTCACAATAAATGCTGGATATGTACGTGCAAGTTTTGATGGGCCATAACTTATCTCTCGAATTCTTTGATTAGTAATGAAACCATTTTCAACCTACATATGGAGAGCATACTAGTCAGAATTTGACATTGGCCTAATAAGAAGAAAAAGTAATTATGCTTACATGATATTTCCAAGAAGCCAATGATTTCTCTCATTCTTTTTCAACCTCCATGTCAGTCAGATATGGACATCTTTGAATTAATTCTTAGTCAAATTGTTTGTATTACGAACATTAAAGCATTATAGATGGAATGAAAATAACAAGTTATGGGCATAATGTAATGTGAGCAGATCACTTACACAACATAAGATTCAACCTCCATACAATTAAAAAGAATATATAACTTTGTGCACTGCAATTCTCTATTATTTAGCATCTGACTCGAAGAACGTCCATACGTACGTCCAAGATACTTAAATATAGAGAGGCGATTAGATTGAATGGAGTCTCCCCCATCATCATTACTCGGTGGTCGAGTACGATGAGTTTGAATCTTAGGTTCAAAGTACATTGAACAAAAATTTGATATTTCTTCCATAATGTACGCCTCCACAATGAAACCCTCTACCTTTGCCTTGTTGCGAACATTCATTTGCAATTCATGCATGCACCTACCAGAACATTCATAGGTTAATGAAAAAACATCACAAGAGATAGAATTATAAGGAAAAATAATATACAAATTACCTCTCAAATGGATACATCCATCTAAATCGTACTGGCCCTCCTACTTTAGCTCACATGGTAGGTGTATAAGCAGGTGCTCCATCGAATCGAAGATTGCGAGTGGAAATATCTTTTCGAATCTACAAACTGTCGTGACCACATTCTCTTCAACAGTTTCCATATCTTCATACCTGAGCTCTGATGTACATAAAACCTTGAAAAACTGACTTAACTCAGTCACTGCTCCCCAAATCGACCTCGGCAACATATCATAAAATACAATAGGTAGCAACCTCTGCATAAACACATGATAGTCATTACTTTTTACTCCATATATTTTCCCCTCATTTGTATTCACTCAACGAGCAATGTTGGACACAGCCATATGGAAATCTCAATTGTTTTAGCCAAAATCATACTTCTTTAATCTGTGTAGCTCCAAGGGCATAAATTGCTTTCGGTTTAACTGTTGTACCATTTCCATCAAGAAGTTCCAGTTCTGGACGTTACAGTGTATTTTCAAGTCTAAATGAGCCTTCACATTGTCCTTTGTTTTGCCTTTTATGTCCATATTATTGTTGAACACTGTTGAACCACACTATATTTTACCCTTATATTTTGGTGATAACAAAACATATGATTAATTAAATAAATATAAAATTTTATGATTAAATAAATATTATTAAGTATATTTAATATTATGTTTTTCTAATAAATAAAAATATATGATATTATTGCCGTGTGATTTGCACTGAAAAGTAAAATCGATGTCTATTCAATATACATCGATTTCAGTTCACTAAGTGCCACATCGATTCTATTGAAAACATGGATTCTGTTGAAAACATCAATTCTGTTGAAAACATCGATTCGCTTGTAAACATCGATTTCACTTAAACATCGATTTCACTCAAACATCGATTTCACTTAAACATAGATGTCACTTAAACATCGATTCGCTTGAAAACATGGATTTCACTTAAACATCGATTTACCTGAAAACATGGATTTCAACATGGATTTCACTTAAACATCGATTCGCTTGAAAAACATGGATTTCACTTAAACATTAATTCGCTTGAAAAAAAACATGGATTTCAACATGGGTTTCACTTAGACATCAATTCGCTTGAAAAAATATGGATTTCACTTAAACATCGATTTCCTTTATATTTCAAAATGTTTTTGGCATCTAGTGAAAAGTCAAATATATTTTTGATAGAAGATATTTTTTATCTCTCTAGATCTCTTTTCTCCTGTCAGACAAAAAGGGGCTTACCTACCACTTCTAGATGACAGCAGAAAACATAGAGGTATGAACTTTTTTGACAGAAACACTCTTTTATCTAAACACTCTCTTCTATGCTTGCAAACCTCGTAGACCACAAAATATCAAAAAAAGAGAAGAAGAGCAATGGCTAGAACTCGAATGGATTTGTTCAAAGTTGCTCATATAAAAGATGAAGCAAGGCTGAAGAATAAGAAGTGAGCTTTCTTGAAGATTTTTTAAGTGGTGTACATCCTGTGAGGAATTTAAACTCCACATACACTCAAAGAAAGAGAGAAGAGCTCGAGCCAAATCAAGAGAAGCTTTTCATAGCAGAAGTTTTCAAAGCTTTCAAGCCTTCCTTTCTTCACTCTCTCTCAGTGGCCATTGTAATTCTTGGGGAGTGTTCTTGGGGAGAGTCCTTCGCTGAGGGTTTCTAGGTTAGAGTACATTCTTGTAAAACTCTCAGCTGTGTTCTTTCTTTTATAAGATAGATTTTTTGTCCAGCTGGGGGACTATACTCAGTGTAGAACCTAGCTAGGGGTTTAAGGGTAGTAAAACCACACTGGAGTTTGTACCAAGAAGTTGGCTTCTTGACTTGTAAAAGAAGTGGGCTGCCTTCTTGCCCGAGAAAGAGAAGAAGACCAGCTGGGGTGCTGGGTGGTGTATTGTCATTGAGGAGGACTGTACCCTTGGTTAGTAAAATCCCAAGAGATTGCTTTAGGACTGGACGTAGGACTTCCGTGTGGGAAGGGCCGAACCAAGATAAATTCCTTGTGTCCTTTGTGTGATTGTTTATTTGCTTCTGCACTGCTATTCTCTATCACACTCAACTAACCAAACTTTCAATTGTTAATTTTCTGCGTTTAAGTTTCTATTTCAGATTTCAGATAAACCTATTCACCCCCCCCCCCTAGGTTAGATTGTTGTCGTACCAAAAGGGCCAACAAGTGGTATCAGAGAGAGGCTCTCTGATCAATCAATAAGACCCAATGATCTTCGAGAAAATCCATGGCATCTCAAGGATTTGCTAAAGGTCAATCAGTCGTCAGACCTCCATTTTTCGATGGAGAGGATTACCAATACTAGAAAATTAGATTGGAATGCTTCATTTGAGGCACAAACTTTGATATATGGTAGGTAATAGAGGTAGGTGATTTTATTATTGTTCTTGTTGAAGGTACTACTATCAATACAATAGCTGATAAGAGTAAATTATCTCTAAACATTAAAGCAGAGAACTATTTATGTTGTGCTTTATCCAAAAAAGAATTTAGTAGGGTATCTACATGTAAATCTGCAATAGAAATGTGGGATAAACTGCAGATAACTTATGAAGGAACAAATAATGTAAAGCAAACTAGGATAGATATTCTTGTCTCATAATATGAGCAATTTAAAATGCTTCCAAATGAAAATATCACTCAGATGTATAATAGATTTTCGAGCATAGTAGTTGGTCTAAGTTCTCTTGGTAAAAATCTTTCTGCTGAGGAAACTGTAAAAAAGATACTTAGGTCCTTAACTCTTTCATGGACCCCTAAGGTCACAGCTATTGAAGAAGCCCATGATCTAACCAAGTTTTCCATTGATAAATTAATTGGCTTTCTCGTGGAACATGAAATCAATAAGGAGCGGCTATCTGAAAGCTCTTCCAAGAAAAAACTCACTGATGCTCTTAAAGTTGCAGCTACTCCTTCCACCTCTTCTTCTTCTTCTAGTTCAAAAAATGCAGGTTCTAAAGACAGTGATGTAGATGAAGTTCTATCCAAACTTCAGAAGATTCTCGAAAAGAAGAAAAATGGATCGAGAATGTTTCAAAAGAAAGATAGAAAGGAAAAAAGAACCAGTCTGCTATGAATGCAGAAAAGCTGGACATCTAAGACCAGCTTGTCCTAAACTAAAGAAGACTGGTCAACCAGAAAAGTCCAAAAAGAAGCACAAGAAATTCAAAAGAAAAGCCATGGCTACTGCTTGGGACAAGGATGAGACCACAACTTTAGAATCATCAGGCTCAGATTCTGAAAAAGAACAGCCAAGTCTAGCCCTCATAGTAGGACTAGATGAAGTACATTCTGACTCATCTTTTGATTCGTGCACTGATTCAGGGTCAGAGTCTGAAGACTTAGAAGAAGTCTTTAATAAACTATATGAAAAACATGAAGGTGTTGTAAAAGAATTAAAAAATATGAAAAACAACATCACTTGCTTAGATAACACCAATTCTGATCTTAAATCTAAAATGAAATAATTATAAAAATAATTAAAGGAAAGTAAAGATAACAATCATCTTTTGAATGAAAACTTAAAAAGCAAGAACAATGAAGAATTAGAGTTAGAAGAAAAATTAAAAACTCTAACCGAAGAAAATCTTTATTTAAAAGAATTAGTTAGGAAGTTAACTAAATGGGAAAACATCTCTAGCTCTATGCTTAAAAGGATCAATATCTGGAAACAATAAACAAGGTCTTGGATACAAACCTCCTGAAAAAGAAAAACAAGTCATAATTCTTGAAAAATATCCATTACCAAAAATTTTAAAAGAAACCAAGATGCCTTAGAAAAAGACAACTGTAAAGGAAAAGGTTTCCAAAAATTGTGTTCTAAAAAGACATTACAAAGACAATAGGAACGACAAAACATATTATATTCACTGTTGTTCTCATTACAATAAATTAGGACACACAGTAAACACCTGCACAACAAGGCACCTGGTATGGATTTTGAAAAGATATTTTCATGCATTTAACCATCAAGGACCCAAAAAGATTTAGGTACCTGCTTCTGAGTAGTTTATTTGCAAGATAGCCTTGGAGCATTAGGAACAAAGGATGCTCAAGGCACTGGTGACTTCCAGCTCTTCATCCAACTCATATCTGAAGAGGGAGTAGTCACTAATTTATTTTTAATTTATAGTACTACTAACAACTATTTGCAAGTTTCATTCAGGTGGAATATCTCATTCAGGGGGAGCACAAAATAAGGGAGAGTTATTCATTAATGTCAATCATTGTTGAACCCTTCAATGGTAAGAAATTTTCACAAAGGGGAGAGAATGCATTGTATGATCCTTCGTTTTTGGTTTGTGACAAAAAGAGGGAGAGTATGCATTATCTATAAATTTTCTATATTTTCCATGCTTTAAGTATTTTTGTCAGAAAATTCTTATAAATTTTATCATCACCAAAAATGGGGAGATTGTTGAACCACTCTATATTTTACCCTTATATTTTGGTGATAATAAAACATATGATTAATTAAATGAATATAAATTTTTATGATTATATAAATATTATTAAATATATTTAATACTATGTTTTCCTAATCAATATAATTTTTTATGATTAATTAAATATTATTAAATATATTTAATATTATGTTTTTCTAATAAATAAAAATTTATGGTACTATAACTATGTGATTTGCACTGAAAAGTAAAATCAATGTCTATTGAATATACATCGATTTCAGTTCACAAAGTGCCACATCGATTCTATTGAAAACATGAATTCTGTTGAAAACATCGATTTCACTTAAATATCGATTCTATCATCGATTTCACATAAACATCAATTCTGTAAACATCAATTTCACTTAAACAACGATTTCACTTAAACATCGATTTCACTCAAACATGGATTTCACTTAAACATTGATTCGCTTGAAAATATGGATTTCACTTAAATATCGATTTGCTTGAAAACATGGATTTCAACATGGATTTCACTTAAACATCGATTCGCTTGAAAAACATGGATTTCACTTAACATTGATTCACTTGTATAAAACATGTATTTTAACATGGATTTCACTTAAACAACTATTCTCTTGAAAGAACATGGATTTCAACATGGATTTCACTTAAACATCGATTTCCTTTATATTTCAAAATGTTTTTTGCATCTAGCGAAAAGTCAAATATATTTCTGACAAAAGATCTTTTTTTATCTCTCTAGATCTCTTCTCTCCGCTTTGACAAAAAGGGGCTTAACTACCACTTCTGGATGACAGCAGAAAACATAGAGATATGAACTTTTTTGACAGAAACACTCTTTTATCTAAACACTCTCTTCTATGCTTGCAGACCTCGTAGACCACAAAATATCAGAAAAAGGGATGATGAGCAACAGTTAGAACTCCAACGGATTTGCTCAAAGCTACTCATATAAAAGATGAAGCAAGGATGAAGAACAAGAAGTGAGCTTTCATGAAGATTTTTCAAGGAGTGTACATCAAGTGAGGAATCTCATCTCCACATACACTCAAAGAAAGAGAGAAGAGCTCGAGCCAAATCAAGAGAAGTTTTCAAAACTTTCAAGCCTTCCTCACTTCACTCTCTCTCAGTGGTCATTGTAATTCTTGGGGAGAGTCCTTCGTTGAGAGTTTCTGGGTTAGAGTCTATTCTTGTAAAACACTCAGTTTTGTTCTTTCTTTTATAAGAAAGATTTTTTGTCCAGTTGAGGGACTGTACTCAGTATAGAACCTAGCTGGGGGGTTTAAGTCTAGCATAATCGCATTGGGGTTTGTACTAGGAGGTTGGCTTCTTGACCTATAAAAGAAGTGGGTTGTCTTCTTGCCCCCGAAAGAGAAGAAGACCAGATGGGGGGTTGGGTGTTGTATTGTCCTTGAGGGGGACTGTACCCTTGGTTAGTAAAATCCCAAGAGATTACTTGGGGACTGGACCTAGGACTTCCATGTGGGAAGGGCCGGAGTAGGATAAAGTCCTTGTGTCTTTTGTGTGATTGTTTATTTACTTCCGCACTGCTATTCTCTATCACACTCAAGTAACTAAACTTTCAAGTGTTAATTTTCTGCATTTAAGTTTTTATTTCAGATTTTAGAAAAACCTACTCACCCCCCCCCTCTAGGTTAGCTTGCTGCCATACCAAAAGGGCCAACAAACACATTATCAAAGACATTCTTCTCAACAAGCATGGCATTGAGGTTATGTCGTATAAGAAGAGTTAACCAATAAGGCAATTCCCAGAAGATACTTTTTTTAACCCAGTTGTGATCCTTCCTAAATCCAGGGAGTTGTCTTGTGTTGCTCGACAATTGTGCTATATCTGGTAAGTTCTGTACCCTTGCCGCTAAATGTGGACCAGACAACTGTTCAAAATCAGCTACTTCCAATTCAATTTTATTCTTTAAGAATGCATCTTTTTGCCTTCTAAAAGGATGGTCCCTTGGCAGAAATCGTCGATGACAATCAAACCAGCATGACTTCCCAACATGCTTAAGTACAAATGATTTGGTACTATCTGTACAGTAAGGACATGCTAGTTTTCCATGGGTGCTCCAGCCAGATAACATTCCATATGCAGGAAAGTCACTTACCGTCCACATCAATGCAGCCTTCATGGTGAAATTTTACTTTTTGGATGCATTATAGGTGGTAACCCCATCGGTCCATAACAATTTCAACTCATCAATCAACGGCTTGAGATATATGTCTAGTTTTTTTCCAGGACTTTTTGGACCAGGGATCAATAATGATAGAAATAAATTCTCTCGTTTCATGCACATGTTCGGCGGAAGATTGTATGGTGTTACGAAAATTGACTAGCTGAAGTAAGAAGTCACTGAACCTCCAAATGGATTGAAACCATCAGTACATAAACCCAGCCTCACATTATGCGACTCTTTTGAGAAACTAGGGCGAGCACGGTTGAAGTGACTCCAAGCTTCGGCATCTGCAAGATGACTGATTACATTATCTTCACGATGTACTCTTTCCGCATGCCATCTCATATGTTCAGCTATCTTTGATGACATATACATTCTCTGCAGTCTCGGTGCGAGGGGAAAATACTGCAATGACATGTATGGTATATCTTTTTGCTTTGAATTGTCCTCTTTCTTAGGCTTGAATCTATCATGACCACACATGGAACATGATACCTTATTTCTATCCTCATTATAATATAACATGCAATGATTAGGACATGCATCTATTTTCTCATATCCAAGCCCTAAGTCAGTGACCATCTTCTTTGCATGGTAAAAAATTTCAGGTAACTTCTCATCTTATGGCAACATACTTTTGATAATGAGCAACGAACGATCAAAGCAAATCTCATTGATGTGAAATTCATATTTCAAGTTCAATAACTATGAGACTGCAGACAGTTGAGACTGATTTTGACATCCATTCCACAGTGGCTCATCAACATCCTTAAGTAGTTGATAAAATCTTTCAACTATCTTGTTTGGCAGTTCTTCATTGTGTACATGCTCCTCATGAACATTGAATCCTAGACCAGCGACATCTATATATGACCATATCAACGTATGAACTTCCATTTCCAATATTGGCAGGCTTGTAGGACCACAATGTTTCACCATGACATGTCCAGTTTGTATAATCTTTAACAAATCCCTTTCCGTATAAATGACGTTTTACATCCCATGTTGTAAGCCACTTCAAGTTCTTACAGACTACACAAGGACATCGAATACGACCCTCACAATCTACAGCTTCAATATGATTTCTCATTGCAAATTGAATGAATCTCTCAATTCCATTTTTAAATTCCACAGATACCACCTAATCAACTACTCTACAGTACATCCATGAATGATCTTCAGACATTTTCCCTATGCGAATTAAATTTTAACACACAAATCTTTAACATTTAAAAAAAAAACGTCCAACCATTTCCTCACATCGTCCATCTCTTCCATTTTAAGTAGGCGGAAAAAATTATGTAGATTTTCACTTTTTAACCCATCTGTGAAGGTTGGATTGCACGATTAATTACTATATGTGTTGTGTTATTTGCTAAAAATTTCGGTAGCATCTCCCCACACCTCTCTAATATACCACAAAATATTTATTGATTAAGAAATTTTATTAAACACTTACTAGTGAGTGGTTAAGAAAATAATCAAAATCAATAAAGGTATATTAGAGAGGAGTGAGAAGACGCAACCAAAATTTTTAACAAACAACACAAACACATGTAGTAATTAACCACCTAAGTGCGATCAAACATTCACAGACTGTCTAAACGGGACAATTCAAGACTTTCAGTTAGATATACACATTCTGATCATTCAAAATGCGACTGTGCACATCAATCCCAAAATTTTGAATGGGTAGGTTTATTGACACGGGCTTAACACGCTCTCCTAAGATGTGTGCAATGTTAGGTTGCACCCACGCATCTCAGCTCACATATAACACCCAACTAATTAAATATTGATAAGATAATAACACTTTCTAAAAACACAAAAATAGATATTCTAAAAACTCTATACATATAAAAAATATCAGCAAGCACATAAAACAAGTACGATTGACTTTGTGTTGATGACTATTCAACAGGAAAGCTAGAAAGCATATTCAACAAGAAAGTTAGAAAGCAAATTTACAAAACTAGAAATCAAATTTACAAAGCATCCAACACAGTCATAAGAGCAAAAATCAAATATAGCAGGATGCTATTCATGTGGGATGGGTTGATTTCTTCGATTTATCTATGATATAAATGAAAAAGGCTTCTTTTTCTTCTCCAAAGATTTTTAATATATCATGATTACTCTATACATATATTAAAAAATACAGAGATTTTTAATCACCATGTGAAATTTCAACAACATCGTTTATGCTGCATATATCTCGAAAGTCTTGGAGGTAAGGGTAAAGTACTTATTTTCTTGCATACATGTCGATGCATATTCATAACTTGGAATTCTGTTCAATCTATTTGACGAAGCCCCCTTGAATTTTCTTTATGTTGGTCGTTGCGTTGGTAATTGTAGTTGTCTCTTGTTTGCTTTGCTTCATTTTTTTTATTTTCTCTATTTGTTTTTCGGGTCTAGAGCTGCTTTGTTGCTATGCTTTTTTTGAGTTTTTTTTTTTCTGATTGACAGGTGCCTTCGGCCCCTCCCAACTACAAAATAAATAAGTAAAATCTTCCCTTTGTGTTGTTATCTCTTCACTAATGTGTGAACATAAATCGCAAGGGATGATTATAATGTATATACTGAGATGACATAATGTTAAAATGCTATCTGTATTTTGATGGATTAATTTTGATTTATCTAAGAGTGTTCAAATATAAACCTCTCTCATATAAGTATGTATATCTTCAAAATCTGAGATGAAATTAAATTTTGTGCTCACAATATACATCTTCTTACCAGACCTATTAAAAGAAAATGAAGATTTGTCTATTATTACTCAGGGTGGCCTATTGGATGGTTAATTATAATGACATATTGCTCCTGACATAAGACTTCCATTCATATTAGGAGAGGCTAATTATTGCACAACAAATAGTATAAACCACATTCTTTAGTCTTTGGAAGACAAATATATGCAAGATGTAAGTATTTTTCTGTTGCACAAAACATTCACATTACAAGATTACACATGGGGGATAGAATAAAAAAAAACATGATCTCCTCAACTATTTGGCCGCCTGTCTTGGTAATCTTTTGTAGGGAAGGAGGTGGTGGGTGGGTGGGTGGGGCGGGGGGGGGGGGGGGGGGGGGGGGGGGGGGGGGGGGAGGGGGGTTTGGGGAGCTGGGTAGGGAGAGGGGGCGGCAAGGGAGCTGGGCAGGGGGAGGGGGCAGCGGGGGAGCTGGGTAGGGGGAGGGGCGGTGGTGGCTGGGTAGGGGGGGTGTCTGGGGAGCTGGGGATGGGGAAAGGGGGCGGCAGGGGGAGGGGTAGCGAGGGAGCTGGGTAGGGGGAGGGTGCGGCAGGGGAGCTGGGTAGGGGGGGTGGCTAGGGACTGGGGCCGGGGAGAGGGGGCGGCAGGGGAGCTAGGTAGGGGCGCATAGGAGAGAGGGGGCTGGGGTTGGTGCCAGGAAGGGGGGCACACAGGAGAGAGAGAGAGAGAGAGAGAGAGAGAGAGAGAGAGAGAGAGAGAGAGAGAGGGAGGGCTTACTGGCGACGAGGACGGTAGGAAGGATGGAGAGTAGGTGATGGCGAGCGGGCACGGTGTTGACAGCGAGCAGACGGAGCGTCGACGGTGAGCAGCAGGCGGGGGCGGCAGAAATGGCAACAGGCGGCGATGACGTCGACACTGGTTACAATGACGAGCAGCAGGTGGCGAGAGGGGGAAAGACGGGAGGGGGGAAAAACTTGGTCGCGGCGAGGGGGAGGGGGGAAGTTGGTCACGGCAGGGGGTGGGGGGGAATTTGGTCGTTGGAAAAACTTGGTCGCGGCAGGGGGGGGGGGAGTTGGTCGTGGGGAAAAAGTAGGGCATCAGTGACTGATTTGCGATCGAAATAAAATTGGTCGCAAAATGGGTCTCGGGTGTGCAACCGATGTAATCGGTCGCTATTTGGCTGCTATTAGTGGCCGTTTTGCGACCGATATGTTCGGTCACAAATGCAGTCGTTATTCGTGATTTTTCTTGTAGTGTATCTACTCCCATAAGCCCATCAAGTAGGTTAGATAGTGATTCAGAAGGTAAGAAAGTAGATCAGAAACTTTATAGAGTTATGATTGCTTCATTGATCTATCTAACTGCAAGTAGACCTGATATTTTATTCAGTGTATGCATGTGTGCAAAATATCAATCTGATCTTAAGGAATCTCACCTAATCTTAGTAAAAAGGATTTTTAGATATCTAGCTCATAATGATAACTTAGGTCTATGGTATCCTAAAACCTGTGAAACAAATTTAATTGGATACTCAGATGCTGACTATGTTGGATGCAGAGTGGATAGAAAAAGCATCAATGGTTGTTGTCAATTTCTTGCAGGATGATTGATATCATGGTCTTCAAGGAAATGAAACTGAGTAGCTCTATCAACAGCTGAAGCTGAATATGTAGCCGTTGGGAGCTATTTTACACAACTCTTTTGGATCAAACAACTTGAAGATTATGAACTTCACATCAAGACAATTCCATTATTATGTGACAATACCAGTGCTATAAATCTCACCAAGAATTCTATACAACACTCTAGAACAAAGCATATTGAGGTTAAATATCATTTTCTTCCATATCATGTAGCAAATGGTAATATTAATATTTCATTTGTAGATACTCAAAATCAATTCGCAGACATCTTTATAAAAGCCGTACCTGAAGATAGATTTACCTCTCTAAAAAGGGAATTAGGCATGTGCAATTTGTAACAGATTTATTTGCGTATAACTGAAATAAAATAATCTATTTTAGAACAAGTTTTAGCTGTCCCCTTTTAATTAAATAAATCTATTCTTTTCGTCTTTGCGCTATCATCATCCTTTATTTTGTCATCTTATGCAATAAATGCTCCACTTTTTTTTATAGTCACTTTATCTCCCTTTGTTACGAAGGCAACTCATTCCTTACCGATACCCTCTCTCTCTTATCGCACCCTTTCGCCTCTGAGGCCTGCAAAACCCATCATCGACTCCAGAATCATCCTCCCCATTCTCAAAAGATTTGATTGCTCTATCCAGATTTCTTGAGGGGTTTTATTCCTCTTCCTTCCATGATCCTTTAGAAACTTCTCTCGAAATTTTCCATGGCTTCTTCCGAGAGTTCCAACAGTTTTGGAGGCTACAACGCCACTTTCCTCACGGTAGAACAACTCGAGAGATTTCAAGCAATAAAGATCAAGATTTGTGGGAACAAGGCTGTAGATTTGGCAGATTAGGAGAAGCATGGGATAATCAGTGTGATTGAAGCCTTACAGAGGATGAAATAGATAGAGGTTTGTACAGTTTCTGAACCTAGCTATCCACATTTGGCAAAGGCATTCTACACTTGCCTTCAATCTGAAGGAGTTGGGTCTCTCACCTCCCTTGTCAAAGGTAAACCCATTCGCATCACTCATGATCTGTTGGAAAGGTTGTTTGGTGTCTCTAAGGTAGGCCATAGTTTGATTAACTTCGTAGACATTCATGCCAACGACCTTGCAATTATAGGAATAGAGTATAAGCTAAGGGACGAAAAAATAGCCATTAATCAATTCAATGCTTTCAATAGGCTACTACACTTCATTGTTTGCCAAATTCTAGTACCTCACAGTGCCACCTTCTCTTCTTGTACAAAACGAGATGCAGATGTCATGTTTTGGGTTGTACAAAAATAGGATGTTATTATGTCATAAATTATGATTGAGAAGATGAAGTCTTCCATTGAACTCATTTGGGACAAGAAGAACAAGTTAGCAGTCTCTCTTCCCTATGCATATTTGCTTACAAGAATTTTTAGGCACTTTGAAATTGATTTGGAAGGAGAATTGTTGGAGAAAATGGGACAACCCATCTGTACCAAAAATTTAAATAAAAGTGGTTTCTCTCTGACAGTTAATGTCTAGTCTAAAACTTACATGGCTGAAGGAGAAACCATTATTGGAGACACTTCTACCTCTAAAGCTCCATCTATTCAAGAGGATGAGATTGCAGCTAGGGATGATGAACCTATGGCATCTACTGACCGAAGGATTGAAGATATTGCTCTTGAACACATTGATCCCATTAGGCATTCAGCTGCAGGTAATGTACCTACTCCTATACCTGACACTCCAGTGGTACAAGAAATTATTGTCTGCCCTGTTGAAGAAGAAGCTGCTCACATTGAGGGGGAGCATATAGGCATTCCTATTGGAGAATCATTTAATGCTCCAGTTGAAGAAACTATTGCTAAAGAAGAACAAGTAGAAGTTATTCCAGATGGTGTGACCCAAGGTCGATCAAAAGAGATTCATATGGATGGTGATCCTGCTCAGGGGAAGCCTATTGCTGGTGTCTCAGTAGATCCTTTCAAGAAGGTTTGGTAGAAGATGCTTCTAATTCCGATGATGATCACCAGCAAATAAATTTTACAGCCATGCATGATGAGCCAAGTATTGGTGCTGGAAGGAAGGATAAGGCTATATCTAGCAGTGTTCCTAGACTCACTAGAAGAGCTCACAATAAATCCAAGAAAATGAAGTTATGTGTTCATCTGGACACAGCTGTTGCTCGGTTGGATGCTCATTGAGAGCTTTTGTGTTCTCTTCCGGCAGATGTGGCATCCATTTTTCTCAGTCAAAGCTCTCAATCCAAAGATATTTGTGCAGTCAATTATGAGCTTCATGATATAAGAAATGAATTGGGCGGTCTAAAGAGCATGGTGACTGATGTCACACAATTTGTGAGACATCACTTACTTTCCACTACTGATGCACCCTCTGCAACTAAAGCCCCTCCTATACCTCTTGTTATGTCTGAACCAGGGCCTTCAGGGCCGTTTGAAACTGTACCTGAAGCTACTACAGGGCCATCTGGACCTTCGTAACAAGAATAGTTAGACCGGGCAGATCAGTCAGTGCTAGCAGATCCAGTTGAAGGGCCATCAGGGACATCTATCACAAAAGAGGTAGTTGGGCCATCAGGGCCTTCTGAGCAAATGCAATCAATTGATGAGCCATCTGGGCCTTAAGAGCAGTAGAGGAAGCTGTTGTGCCACCAGGGCTCTCTGTCCATATTAATGATCAGTCCATCCCCATATAATTTTATTAATTATATGCCTATTTTGGTGATTATCAAAACTATGATAAAGATTATCTAGCAAGTTTTTATGAAGCTCAGTTACAGGAAATAAATCAAGTCAAACATGTAAGTAATTCTTACACTGTTTCATTTAAAGTTCAAAGCATGAATTTCTTCTAAGTACACATCGACTTCCTTCATAGAACAACGATTTTTCCTTACAGCATAACGATTTCATCGTATAACGATTTGTTAAATGAGTACAACGATTTCATCGTATAATGATTTGATAAGTGAGTACAACGATTTCATCGTATAACGATTTGTTAAATGAGTACATTGATTTCATCATATAATGATTTGATAAGTGAGTACAACGATTTCGGTCTCACAACGATTCCTTAAGTGAAACAATGATTTCGGTATCACAATGATTCGTTAAGTGAAACAACGACTTCGGTCTCACAACGATTCGTTAAGTGAAACAACAATTTCGGTCTCACAACGATTCGTTAAGTGAAATAACGATTTCGGTTTCACAACGATTCGTTATGTGAAACAACAATTTCGGTCTCACAACGATTCGGTAAGTGAAACAACGATTTGCTTATACTTATATAACAATTTGTGATCATAATGATTTGCTTATAATGATTTGAGTTTTGCTTATATCTATATAACGATTGTGTTCACAACGATTTGCTTATATCCATATAATGATTTGTGTTCAGAACGATTTGCTTATATCGATTTGTGTTCACAACGATTTGCTTATATCTGTAAAATGAATGTGTTCACAACGATTTGCTTATATCTGTATAACAATTTGTGTTCACATCGATTTGTTTATGTTTGAACAACGATTTTCTCAAACACAACGATTTGTTTATGTTTGAACAATGATTTACTCAAACAACGATTTGTTTATGTTTGAACAATGATTTGCTCAAACAATAGTTTGTTTATGTTTGAACAACGATTTGCTCAAACAACGATTTGTTTATGTTTGTACAATGATTTAGTTATACAACGATTTGCATACTTTAAGTATAACGATTTGATTAAGCATCGACTTGAGTCTACTTATATAACGATTTGATTGAACAATGATTTCATAATTTGATCAACGACTTCATGAATTACATCGATTTCATTCATGTATATTCAAAATTTGTAAAAGTCAAAGTCTTCCTGTGTGCTTCACTAATAACCTTGCATTTAATGTGATTGTACACATCACTGCACATTGCATATCTGGATACCGTCTATTCCTATGATATTATAGGAAACACTTTTCAGATAGCAGAATGTCATTTCTATTTTGATGTATGTTCGTTCTAACGTTGACTGACAACAAGAGACATTATAGTTATCTATGCTTTAGTATTTATTGTATGCAGGTCTGTACCAGTACAACCATATACAACGTTGGACAACAAGAAGCTGAAGGACATCTAGATGATTCTTCTCTTTGCGTGCATGGATCAAAAAGTTGTTTGACTAGCAGCTTACCTGGTCCACACCATGAACCATGCAGTCTAACATTCTTCAAACTTAAAGATAACGACTACTTCAACGGATATATTTTTCAAGAGAAGATATATAGAAGTCTGATGTCTCTGTGAAGTACAGCTTTTGAACTCAACAGCTTTCAACCTACAACTTGCGAGCATCATAAAGAAGAGCAACAAGCTTCCCTCTCAAATTTTCAATAGCTCTTAGCTCTCCGTTTTCATTGCTTAGCTTTTGGAGAGCCTTTGTGTTCTGAGAAATTTTATTATTATAGATCTTTCTCTCTCAGTCACTGCCACAGATCAAGCATTTGTTATAAGCTTGGTCTAGGGGCATTTTGCCTTGATTCACATTTGTTGTGAAGTTCCTCTTTGGGCCGTGAAGAGAAGACCTGTTGGAAACATGTGGTGTTTATTCCCTTCAGTAAGGAAGGAAGACCTTGTATCAGGGTGGTTGTATACCTCTTCGGGGTTAGAAGAGAAGGCCAGCTGTGGCTGGATGTGTAAGGGTCCTTAAGGGGGACAGTACCCTTATTTAGTGAAATTCCAAGTTGTTGATTGGGGACTGGACGTAGGAGTCCTTGGGATAGGAGGTCCGAACCAGGATAAAAATTCCTGTGTTGTGTGTTTGTGTGCTTTTGTTTGTTGTCTTCTTTATCTCTAACACTAACATTCGAACTTAGTGTTTTTCTATTTAAGCGTTCTTGTTTGATAGGTGCTAAATCTGAAAGATTTTTAGAATCCCATTCACCCCCCCCCCTCTGGGTTGCTAACTGGGCAACAAGTGGTATCAGAGCCAAGTCTCTTCGACAAAGAGGATCTCATGATCTGAAGAGCAAAGATAAATAGCAGCTCAAGGGTATGCAGAAGGCCAGTCAGTCAACAGACTACCTTTGTTCAAAGGTGAAGATTGCAACTAGTGGAACACTAGAATGGAGTTCTTCCTTCAAGGTCTCAATTTTCAAATCTAGTCAATCATAGAAGAAGGAGATTTAGTTGTTCGAAACAACCGAGAAAATTGGATAGATGATGATAAGAAGAAGATCTCCCTAAACTGCAAAGCGAAGAGTATATTATGTTGTGCTCTTAGTAAGAAAGAGTTCAACTAAATCTCAGCTTGCAAATCAGCGATGGAAATGTGGGAAAAGCTGAGAATCACCTATGAGGGAACATAAAAAGTTAAAGAAATAAGGATAGATATCTTGGTAGGTCAGTATGAGCGATTTCAAATGCAGCCAGGAGAATCAATCATTCAAATGTACTGTAGATTCATAGACATTACAAATGGTCTTGCAGGTCTTGGAAAGCTCTATGAAATGGGAGACAGGGTAAGAAAAATCTTGAGATCCCTACCAGCATCATAGACCCTTAAGGTAACAGCCATAGAGGAAGCCAACGACTTAAGAAGAATGTCACTGGAAAAGCTTGTTGGGTCACTGATGGCCCACGAGATAAACATGGAAAGGCTTGGAGAGTCCTCCAGTAGAAAGAAACAAAGCAACGCTCTCAAGGCCGCAAAAGATACATCTGGTGATGAATCAGATGGTGATAAGAGCATGGGAAGCGGTGAAGATGAGGAAGCTTTCTTACCCAAAAGACTGCAGCGCATACTAGCCAAGAAGAAGTATCAGTCTGGAAGGAGACACTTTAAGAAAGGGAAAGATTTTAAGGAAACCGAAGTCAGGGACACAAAGAAAGCTGAACCCATTTGCTACGAGTGTAAGAAGCCTGGACACATTAAAGCTGAGTGTCCAAAGCTAAAAAAGACTGAGTTCAGAAAGAAGGACAATGCAAAGAAATTCAGGAAATATAAGAAGAAAGTCATGGCAGCTGCATGGAGCAATGACAGTGACTCGAACAATGAGTTAAGCTCTAGCGAGGAAGAAGAAGAAAAGGCCAACCTGGCCTTCATGGCAAACACTGATGATAAGGTAACTTCTGACCCCTTATTTACCTCATGTAATGAGTCTGATTCTGATAGCTTAGAAGACGCGTTTAATGACTTATATAGTAAATATAAAGATGTATGTAAATTATTAAAAATTACTAAATCAAATCAGGCATGTTTAGAAATTACTAACTCAGACTTAAAATTTGAAATCGAGCAACTAGAAAAATAAATTTCTGAATTAAAAAGAAAAAACAGACTATTATGTGAAGATTTGAAAAAAAAAATGAATAGATAACAAACTTAGAAAATCAGGAAACAACCAACAAGCTTAAAAAGGAAGTGACACATTAACAAAAGATAATGAGTATTTAACCAATACATTAGAAAAATTACAAATGACAAATCAACCTTAATATTAAAAGGAACTAGAAGATCAGGAAAGAAGAAACAAGGTTTAGAGTATACTCCACCAGATAATGAAGAAACAATAATTCAACCCAAAGTCTATCCAACCCCAAAATTTGCAGCTGAACAAGACACTAAATATAAATCAAATTTTAAATATATCCCAACTGAAAAGGTAAGTAAAATAGCCTGCTATAGTCATTGTAATAAATTAGGACACACTAAAATAACTTGTCCAGCTAAACACCTAAAATGGATACTCAAAAGAAAAAGTGAGGAAACTATCCAGCAAGGACCCAAAAGAACTTGGGTACCTAAATCTCAGTGTTTCTATTGCAGGGAAGCCTTAGAGCATCAAAATGGTACCTAGACAGCGGGTGCTCAAGGCACATGATAGGCATCAAAAAGTTGTTCTCCCACATTGAAGATGAAGAAGGTATAATAACTTATGGGGATAATGGAAAGGGAACAGTGACTGGCTGTGGAGCAGTTGGTAGTCATGGTAGAACCCTCATTGAAGATGTTCTATGTGTTAGAGGACTCAAGCATAATTTGATAAGTATCAGCTAGTTGTGTGACAAAGGTCACCAAGTCAAGAGTCAAAATGTCTTATTATGAAAGATGGCGTAACAGTGTTCGAAGCCTGCAAAGAAAAGAATTTATATGTGCTTCACCTAGAAGAGTTAAAAGATCAAGATGTATGTCTTGTAGAAAACAAGGATCAATCAGCTGAATTATGGCACAGGAGACTGGGTCATTGCAGTTTGCATGGAATTAGAAAATTAGTCAGGAGAAATCTAGTGGAAGGTCTACCCAAGATAAGTTCAAGAATAGAGGGTCTGTGAACCTTGTGCAAAAGGGAAGCACACAAAATCATCATTCAAGTCAAAAACAATTGTATCCACCTCCAAACCTTTAGAACTAATGCTTATGGATTTGCTTGGGCCGATGAGAACAACTAGCTTAGGAGGAAAAATTTTTGGATTTGTAATTGTAGATGATTATTCAAGATTTACATGGGTATCGTTTTTGGAGCATAAAGATGGCACCTTTGAAAGCTTTGTAAAATTCAGTAAGTTAGTGTAGAAGGATAAAAAGTTCAGCATTATCAATATTCGATCAGATCACGGAGGAGAGTTTCAAAATGATAAGTTTGCAGAATTTTGTAATGATTAAGGAATTGAGCATAACTTCCCAGCACCAAGGACACCATAGTAAAATGGAGTAGATGAGAGGAAAAATAGGACTTTATTGGATATGGCAAGAACAATGCTATCAGAATATAATCTTCCAAGATATTTCTGGGCTGAATCAATAAACACTGCATGTTACATTATAAATAGAGTAATGATCAAGCCAATCCTAAAGAAGACTGCATATGAACTTTACAAGCAGAAGAAGTCAAAGATCAGTCATTTCAAAACATTCGGTTGTCCATGTTTCATCCACAACAATGGTAAAAGAGACATTGGCAAGTTAGATCCCAAATCTGATGAAGGTATATTTATGGGGTATGCTTCTAAACCCAAAGGTTTTAGAGTCTTTAATAAACAAAGTTTATTAATTGAGCAAACTGTCCATGTTATTTTTGATGAATATAACCCTTCCCTAAGAAAGGAAGTAGAAAGTGATGATGATGCAGATAATTTGTCCAAGAAACTAAAGGATATATCTATCAAGGACAATGAAGATCTACCCTTGGAAGAGCTACAACAACAAAAATCGTACATGATGATCTTCCAAAGGAGTGGAGATACAAAAAGGATCACCCGTTGGATAACATCATTGGAGATCCATCGGTTGGGGTAAGAACTCGAGGTAATGTAATCCCTTGTGATTATCTAGCTTTTGTATCTCAAATTGAGCCTAAGACAGTCAATGAAGCACTATCTGATGAATCTTGGATACTAGCCATGCAAGATGAAGTTAATCAGTTCATGAAAAACCAAGAATTGTCCCTTGTTCCAAGACCATCAGATCATCTTATGATTGGCACCAAATGGGCGTTCAGGAACAAATTGGATGAAGCTGATGTGATCATTAGAAACAAGGCTAGACTAGTTGCTCAAGGCTATTCCCAAGAGGAAGGCATAGATTTCGATGAAACCTATGCACCAGTGGCTAGACTAGAGGCAATTCGGATTTTACTTGCATATGCATCTGCATTAGATTTAAAGATTTTCCAAATGGATGTAAAATTTGCATTTTAAAATGGTTGCATAAAGGAGGAAGTCTATGTAGAACAACCTCCCGGTTTTGATGATGTAGATTTTCCAAATCATGTTTTCAAATTGCATAATGCATTGTATAGTTTAAAACAAGCACCTAGAGCACAGAATGAAAGACTCAGTGCATTTTTATTAAACCATAGTTTTATTAGAGGATAGGTAGATAGTACATTATTTATTAAGTCAAAAGTCAAAAATATACTGCTTGTGTAAATATATGTGGATGATAATATTCGGATCTACTAATGAATCTCTGTGTAAGTATTTTGAAAAGCTTATGCAGGGAGAATTCAAAATGAGCTTGATGGGGAAGCTTAACTACTTCCTTGGACTTCAAATCAAACAAGGTAGAGAAGGCACACACATCTGCCAAGCAAAGTATACTAAGGATTTATTAAAGAAATTCGGATTTGACAATGCAAAGCCACTGTCCACACCAATGAGCACATTTACAAGATTAGACAGTGATAAAGATGGTAAGAAAGTAGATCAAAAGCTCTACAGAGGTATGATAGGTTCATTACTTTATTTAACAGCTAGTAGACCTGATATTTTATTTAGTGTATGTATGTGTTCAAGGTATCAGGCTGATCCTAAGGAATCTCATTTAATATCTGTTAAGAGAATCTTTAGATATTTAGCAAAAACTTATGATCTAGGCTTATGGTATTCAAAATCATGCGAAGTTAATCTAGTTGGATATTCTGATGCTGACTATGCTGCATGCAAAGTACATAGAAAAAGCAACAGTGGTTGTTGTCAATTTCTTGCAGGATGCTTGATCTCATGGTCCTCAAAGAAACAAAATTCAGTAGCACTATCAACAACTGAAGCTGAGTACATGGCTGCTGGAAGCTGTTGCACACAACTACTATGGATAAAACAATAGCTTGAGGATTATGGATTGCACATCAAGACCATCCCATTGTTGTGCGACAACACAAGTGCAATAAATTTCACCAAAATTCCAGTTCAGCACTCCAGAACCAAGTATATAGAGGTTAGATATCATTTTATTAGAGATCATGTAGCAAATGGCAATATAAATATTTCTTCTATAGATACTCTAAATCAGTTAGCAGATATCTTCACAAAGGCCATACCTGAAGAGAGATTTACGTCTCTTAGAAGGGAATTACGTATGTGTAATTTGTGATAGATTTATCTGTACATAACTAAAAAATTAATAATTTCAGAATAATGCATATTCTCTCCCCTGGAATTAAGTAAACTTCTTTAATTGCTTGCGTCATAACTAACTTTGATGGTTCGTTATTTTAAAAGACTTTATCCTTTGCGAATTCATCTCTTTTGTCATTTTTCACATTTATTGTGGTGTCCCTTAAATGCAATTTTCTCTTGATATTAAATCCAAAATCTAAGCCATAGCAATTCCACCTTTCTCTCTCCTCTCGTTCGACTTGCCTAGAACGATAAGCCCTATCGATTCCGACTCTCTTTCTCTAAGAGATTTCAAAGAATCCCTCTCTTCCCACTAAAATTTCTTGAGGGTTTCTGCTCTACTCCTTCTAACGATACTCCAGAACCTTTCCCTGTTCAAATCCATGGTGGTTTCTGGCATTTTCGGCACTGTTGGTGGCTACAGCATCGCCTTCCTCATAGTAGAGAAGTGGGAGCAGTTTGCAGCAGTGAAGATGAAGCTCTATGGCAACAAGGCAGTGGATGTGGCTGACTTGGAGAAGAATGGCATGCACAACGTGGTAGTAGCTATGTAGAGGATGAAGTGGACAAGGATGTTTATAGTTTCAGAGGCAAGTTATCCAGACCTAGTGAAAGCTTTCTATGTCTATTTGAAATCCGAAGAAGACGGGTCCTTGACCTCCATAGTCAAAGGAACCCAGATTCATATTACATATGATCTTTTAGAATCCATGTTTGGAGTTTCTACCACCAGACATAGTGGGGTAAACAATGTGGATGTTCATGCCAAGGGTTTGGGGATTATCAGAACTGAATACAAACTGAAGGATGGAAAAATAGATATAAATCAGTTGAATGCCTTTAATCAAATTCTTCATTTCATTGTTTGCCAAATCCTAGTGCCCAGAAGTGCCACCTTCTCCACTTGCACCAAGGCAGACTCAGATATGATGTTCTTGGCTTTTCAGAACCAAGATATTAATATTGCAGAGGTAATAATCGAGAGGATGAAGTTTGCATCGGCTATGATTTGGGACAAGAAGAACAAGCTCAACGTTTCCCTTCCATATGCTCATCTGCTATCGAAAATTTTTCCAGCACTATAACATCAGCTTGACTGTGGAAGTGTCTGAGAATATTGGCCAAGCTACCAGGTCCAGAAATCTGAAGAAAAGTGGGTTTTCCCAAATTGCTGGAGTGTGGACCAAGACTTCAGTAGCAGAGGGAGAAGCTATCATCAGGGAAGCTCAAGAAATTCCCCTAATTCTAGAAGAAGAAGTAGCTACCAGGGCTGAAGCCCCTATTGCAGAAGATCCAGCTGTTCCAGAAGTCCAAGTTCAGTAAGAAGAAGAAAGAGCATAGATACCAGTGATCTAAGAAGAGCAAGCAGCAGCAGCAGCAGCAATAGAGGTCAGAGCTGAAGCTTCAAGGGTCAAATTAAGTAGAATGGAAGAGGCACCTTATGAGCATATTGAGCCTATTGGGCAAGTATTAGAGGTTGACACCCCTACCTCAATTGTAGCATCTGCGCTTAGAGATATGCTAGATTCTATCACCAGCACTTAGGGGGAGCAAGAGGAAGCTACTACTGAAGTTGTGGTACCAGGCCACAATGAAGATATTCCAATGGAGGATGCTCCTACTCAGGGGGAGCATGTGTTTGAAAAGGATGCAGAGATTCAGGGAGAGCACACAGCTAGTGCCCCTACTGATCAGTTCAAGGAAGGTGTTGTGGAGAGAACCTTAGATGAAGAGGAAATTTCTGTTAATAATGTGGAGCCCGCTGTTAGGGCAAGTGATAATTTGGGAAAAGTGGGTTTTCCCAAATTGTTGGAGTGTGGACCAAGACTTCAGTAGCAGAGGGAGAAGCTATCATCAGGGAAGCTCAAGAAATTCCCCTAATTCTAGAAGAAGAAGTAGCTGTCAGGGCTGAAGCCCCTATTGCAGAAGATCCAGCTATTCCAGAAGTCCAAGTTCAGTAAGAAGAAGAAAGAGCATAGATACCAGTGATCCAAGAAGAGCAAGCAGCAGCAACAACAATAGAGGTCAGAGCTGAAGTGTAGTACCCCGAAAAATCTATTAATTAAAAATTATAGATAAATAGAAATTTTATCTATTAATAAATTCAATTAGTTAAAACGGTACGCATCATTATTACATGCGTATAAACCCCTATAAAAATTTTGTAAAAATAGTAGTTATACTTTAAATAATATTCTCTAATGATCCATCAAGAAATTTGGGTACAGAAAAATCATTTAGACTATGTTTAAGAAATTATGCGACTTATTAGCGCAATTAAGGAGTAAGTCGGAGAACCCATTATTTTATGGGCCAAAGTAGACTATAAATAAAAATAAATATGTGGGTAGACTTTAAATAATATGGGATGATAGCCCATTATGATATTTTGACCAATGGACAATCTTGCCCATGAATAAATTCTCTAATAAAAGGATAATTAAAAATCCAATAAGTAAAGTAAGTACATGGGTTGTACAATTAGGCTCACATGAGTTATTCGGCCAAGAGTAAGAGCCAAAATGATGAAGATTAGAAATATTGACATAAATAATGTAGAAGTGAATAAAAATATACAAAAGTAATTAAATAAGTGTGATAAATAGATTTACATAAGGATAAAGGGTGAATAATTGTAATTAAATCTATACCCATTGAGTCAAATTAGTAATGAGTTTGTTAATGGACCTAACATGGATTGTTAGACCCAAATAAGAAGAGGCCATCGTGAGAAGGGAGTTAATTAAGTGAAATTCGTATTAAATATATTAATAATTAGAAAAAGGGATTAGATAAATAATAAATGGCATATATAAATCCCTAAAAGAGTCCTACACTTATCCTAACTTATTACCCACGAAATTAGATCTCTCCCCAAGCCAATTAGTGGATAAATGCTAGAATAGGGGGAGATAAATGTGAAAATTCGGAGTTAATTAATAAATAAATTAAATAAGAGTGAGATAATACCTAAAATGATGGTAATTATCCAAAATAAGACTCCTTACCTCATCCTAACCCCATGGCCACGAATTTAGCTCTCTCCCTTACCCAATTAGATAGATAATAGCAAGAAAAATAGGTGATAATTACGAAAATTCGAAATTTAATAGGAAATGAAGAGTTTTAAGGTGAAATGACTCTTGTAGCAAGTTATAGACACCCCAATCCAACCCTATCAACCTCAATTTCATACTAAGACCTTTGGAATTGAAGAGGAGAAGTTCTAGAGGAAGAGTAAGGAGAGGAGGAGGCTTCGAGCTTGGATTTTCTGATTTTCGCCACCAAACTAGGGCATCTTCTTTACTGTAACAAAAGGTAGGCAATCTCTAAAGTTAAAATTGTGTAAAAATTATCCTAGGTAGCCTTCATCTACCTCTTCAAAAGCCCTATGGTTTCGTTGTATTCTGCTCATCCATTTGGGTGAATTTAATTCATGAAACCCTACTGTCACCATGAACCCGAAATCTTATGTTTTCTCTAATTCCCAACATGTACTTGTTCCCATGCCATGAGAAAATTCTCATTGATACTACATTGTATTATCTTTCAAAGGTCCCTCGTTTTTCTCTATTTTGATCTCCCATGAGGGAGAATTAATTCTTTGAATCTCTGTCAGAACCATGCACCTAACTCTTCATGTTTGCTTGTGAACTCCATGCATACTTAATCCCACACCATGAGAAAATTCTCATAAATACTACATCTTGTAACATTTCAAACGCCCCTAGTTTCAGAATTTTTCATCATGTATTCATCTCTAATTAATTCGTTGAACCCTGACTGCGCCTGTTTAGGTCATCAGAATGTAACCTGTTCAAAGCATGCCTAAATCTTGTTTAATTTCAAATTAATCGTGCATTATGATAGATCTATGTGTCTACTTTCACTTAAAAGTGGTTTCGTGGTTTTTGGATCATCGTGCAATTTTATACTAAATTTACAAGTGACCTATATAAAATAGGAAATGCCCTAGAAAAGGGAAAAAGAGCCAGACTCTCCTAATATCGCGACGGCGCGACCCGCCGCGATATCAGCTGGGTCGCGCCCCGCCGTCACGTCGCGTTAAGAACACGGTGACCTAAGCCGCTGCAATATCCACCTTGTACCGAGCCAGACCGGCCGGTTCACTTGTCGCGCCCAGCCGCCTTGTCGCGACCTAGAGTCGCGACGGGTACCCGGCCCCGTCGCGTTAACAGAAAAATAGCCAGAACTCGAAATTACTTATATACCCTTGCTCTACTTGCTAATTAGCCATTGTTTAACCTTAATTAAACATTTTTATTCATAATTTGATCTGAATAAATATTAATGTGCAATAAATTGCATGAATCTAATTAATTTAAAAGCTTTGTGCACGATCCATCATGTTCTTTTGATTTCATACACTTGCACACACTTAACCATCATGTTGCCATTAAACCTTAGTAAATTACTCAATAATGTATCTAGTAATTAAGTGAAACTAATTACCTAATTTTTCTATTATTTAAATGATACATGCTTCGTTTTATTCGCGTGATTTGTACACCGTTATCGTGTCCCTCTACGTTCGAGCACTCGAGGCAAGACTGACAACGTTTCGTTACACACTTTCTCTTGACTTGGACCACCTCTCCATCAGGAATACTCTCGACTGGGCCAGGGACTCCTTGTCAAGGCCTCCGTAAGTCTTCTTAGCTTTGGCGCACGTCCCTAGCCAACGAGCTGGTTGTACCATTTAAAACCTGTTACACCTTTAAGGATCAGTATGATCCAAAATGGCCTTAGTGGATTCTCTCTTATCTTGTGATCACGTCAGACCATCTAGCCTGTATTCGTAGCACGGCTAGTGGGGTGGATGTGACTTCTACCAGGCTGTCGGTACCCAACCTGGTGCTGTGCAACCATTACTATCGTGGTTTATTTATGATTATACCCCTATCTCATCTATTATCCTTGTACTCTCATCTGTTCACGTTCACTCTACTGTCTCATCTATTCATCTAGTACTCTCTTGAGACTCTTGAGCTGTTGTGGCTCCCATTGCTTGTACTATACATGACTATCTAGCGCCATGATATGGGTCTGGTGACCCTACTGACTCGAATGCATAATTGTGCAGGGCACAGAGAGTGTCCGAGGGGCTCCAATCTAGTCCTGGGGGCAGAGAGCCACCCAAAAATACCTGCAGGGGCTATTGACGGTGTTCTGCATTGCACCGGTTCTGATTGACTATACTAACTTGGCTGGACATCTAATTGTTTGACTATTAGTCTGAGGAGTTCAGACGTACTGTACTATCGTGAAACGGCTACTGTCCCAAAGTGACTATTGTCGTACTTGAATAGTGCACCGTGGTGCAACTATACATGTTATCTCTTTACACGCTATCTCTTTACATGCAATCTTGTTACACGCAATCTTAATATACAAGCTATCTCATTACACGCCACCTTGATACAAGCTATCGTATTACAGGTCATTTTGATACACGCTATCTTGTTATACACTATCTTGCTACACGCTATCTCGTTATGTTGTTATCCTAATTTTGCAATACTCTTGAGAAATCGTTCACTTGTTATCTTGTACTATTACTCTCTTGACTATACATGATCGTTCTCTCTAGTTAACCTGTGTTACAAGACATTAATCACTTAAAGCATGCTTCTTTACACGGGATATTAAGTCCTACTGAGCGTTATCGCTCACCCTTCGTTATTTGTTATTGTGTTTTCAGGTAAGTCAAGTGATGACCTTACACACATCAACGGGATTGGACTGGAGTGATGAGCATCCTGAAGTCATAGCGATGGAATATCCTTAGTACCTTAGAGTCTAGTTAAATATTTGCTTTAGATTTCTTATCCAATGTAATAATGTCATTGAGCCCTTTGTTTTGGCTCTGAATTAGTGGTTGTAATAGTTTAGATGAATTATCAATAAAATGATGAGTTTTATTGTAATTATTGTTCATTAGTTGCTCTGATATATGCGAATGTATGCGCATTTTACATTACCATACACGTGGTTCATGCCTCCCCGATTTATTCCGCTGCTAGATTGGCGGGGCATGACATGAAGCTTCAAGGGTTAAATTAAGTAGAATTGAAGAGACACCTTATGAGCATATTGAACCTGTTGGGCAAGTATTAGAGGTTGACACCCCTACCTCAATTGTAGCATCTGCGCTTAGAGATATGCTAGATTCTATCACCAGCACTTCGGGGGAGCAAGAGGAAGCTACTACTGAAGTTGTGGTACCAGGCCACAATGAAGATATTCCAATGGAGGATGCTCCTGCTCAGGGGGAACATGTGTTTGAAAAGGATGCAGAGATTCAAGGAGAGCACACAGCTAGTGCCCCTACTGATCAGTTCAAGGAAAGTGTTGTGGTGAGCAACTTAGATGAAGAGGAAATTTCTGTTAATAATGTGGAGCCCGCTGTTAGGGCAAGTGATAAAGGCAAGGGTGTTGCTCAAGTACCTATGCTTACTAGAAGAGCACACCACAGTTCCAAGAAGAAGAAGCTAAAGGTCAACATGAAGCCAGTAATTGACCAGATGGATGCTCATGGAGAAATCTTTTACTCACTGCAGAATGAGGTCTCTTCTATTTTTGTGAGCCAAAGCATAGGAGCCAGGCAAATTGGAACAGTAAGAGCAGAGCTCCAGGATTTGAAGGGTGACTTGGGAAGCACAAGGAAGTTAGTAGAAGATGTATCAGTTTTTGTGAGGGCACAACTTCCCATCCCTGCCCCTTCTGCTCCCACTCCTGCTGTACCAGCTAGTAGCTCAGGGCCATCAGGGCCAAGCAATGTAGAGGCAGTTTGACCATCAGGGCCAGTCAGTGTTGAGGAATCTGGGCCATTAGAGCCAAAAGTAGTGGAAGATTCAGGGCCATCAGGGCAAGTGGATGTTGAGTAGTCAGGGCCACCAGGGCCAGTTGAGGTTGAGTCTGGGCCATCACGGCCAGTGGAATCTGAAGTAGAGCCAACAAGTATAAAAATTCTAGCAGAGAAGGTTGTGCCCCCTAGTGCCATCCACCTCTCCTCTTCAGACTCTAGCCCCTCCTTCTCCACCATCCTCCACTACTCCTCCAGCTTCTGCCACCTTCAAACAGCCCCTTCCTAAACACATTTCATCATCTACTCCTTTTCCTACCACCTCTTCTTCATCTCCTGCTTCCTCCACACCTATCCCTCCTCCTCCTCTATTTAAGGCACCTCCACCCTCCTCATCAGCTGGAACCTCTTCCTCTAGTCCTTCATCAACTGGACCATCCATTCCCTCTCCTTCCACCTCTCATTCGTTTCTTCATCCTCCTACTCCTCCCTCTTTTGTTACCATCATTCCAGAGAGTACTCAACTTGACAGTCCCTTTCTCTAGGACATCAAAGATGAGTTTGAAGAAGCAATTCTTCGCTCAGTCCAAAAAGTTAGTTCTCATGTTCATATGACAAGCTCTTCTAGCCATGCTCCTAAGAAAAGAAAACTCTCTTCCACCCTTGCTCTCTCTTCTGACCCTCATTTTCCACCTCTTTGGTTTTTTCTCACAGTTGAAAATCGAAGAAGGCCCATCTATCGTGAATTCCTTCAAAAGTGCACCTTTGCCACCATTTTTGGACTTCCACACCTTAACCTCACCGACTATATCAATGTTATTCTTCCTGTTTCTTCTTTATCCAAGGTGGAACAGTCAAAAATCTTTTCCATGACTCAATCCAAAACTAAAGACCAGTGGGCTTGGGTTTACAAGTCTCTTGATAATAAATTTCTGCTTGCAAGGTCAGCCAGATGCCCACCCAGAGATCATTCCTTAACTCTCTCTGAGTGGTTTATGTTCCATCACAAGGATACCTGGGCTCCATTCATCCCAAAGGAAATCAAACTGATTAGATATTTTCAGATGTTCAACGATTATAGGTACCTTCATAATCTGCCAGAGGTTCAGCTTGGCCGATTCCGGCAAGCTACTTCTCTTCTTAGGTCCAATGTGGCAGTGTCCTCCCCAATTCAAGTAGATTTTACTTAACTGAAGTTGCCAGATGTGGTTTTTCTGCCTCCACTTCACTCTTTAGTCATTGATTCAGAGGTTGGCCCTATCATTTTTGAAAGATTTTCCAGGGTCATGTGTCGGATTCATGTGCAGAAAGGGAATTTCCTAGCATTCCATCATTTTTTGTTCAGAGAGTATCATCAGGGCCACATCAATTCAGATGTTCTTGACCCTCTCTTGTCTAAATGTGAAAGGTTGTCTTCTGCTGAATGGGCAAAACATTATCCTATGTCAGCTCAGCAGCTCATTGGTTTCAACTCCGCTCGGGATAGAGCTAATAAACCTCATGTCTCTGATGAATAATTTCTAGATCTGAACAATATTCACCTTGTTCAAGACCCTTTTGCAACTTGGGTTGAGACGTACAAGGTGTATGTAGCCATGAAATAGGAACTGTCGCAGCAGTAAATCTTCTATCCAATTTCTATGGATAAGTTTCTCAATCATGCTAGCTTTAGCACCTCCTGCTCCTACAAAATGTCCCTTGGAAAGGAGGCCTATGCTAAGTTTCTTAGTGCTCAAAGGGAACTTCACTTATAGCGAATGATTCATGTAATGGGGCCTTCCTACACTATAGCTTGGGAAGCTTTCTAGAGGTATTTTGAAGAGCAGGAACTTAGCGCTTGGCCGATCATTACTCGCCATTCCTCTCTTTTGTCCCATGCCTTCTATCTTCCTGTACCCCCAAAGGATTAATATAGTAGTTTCTTTACCTCCCATTTATCTTTCTTCTCTTCCTTTCTTTTGTCTCTATGCTATCTTTTTGCTTAATGACAAAAAAGGAGAGAAAAATAACTATTCTAAAATACATTCTTCAAAATTCTCTAGCAAATTTACCTAGATTTATTTCAGAACTTTATAGCCTTATGTAATATTTTGTCATCACCAAAAAAAGGGAGATTGATGATCAGTCCATCCCCATATAATTTTATTAATTATATACCTATTTTGGTGATTAACAAAACTCTAATAAAGATTATCTAACAAGTTTTAAAGAAGATCAGTTATAGGAAATAAATCAAGTCAAATATGTAAGTAATTCTTACACTGTTTCATTTAAAGTTCAAAGCATGTATTTCTCTTCTAAGTACACATCAACTTCCTTCGTAGAACAATAATTTCCCCTTACAACATAATGATTTCATCATATAACGATTTGTTAAATAAGTACAACAATTTCATCATATAACAATTTGATAAGTGAGTACAATGATTTCATCGTATAACGATTTGTTAAATGAGTTCAACGATTTCATCGTATAATGATTTGATAAGTGAGTACAATGATTTCAGTCTCACAATGATTCGTTAAGTGAAACAACGACTTCGGTCTCACAACGATTCGTTAAGTGAAACAACGATTTTGGTCTCACAACGATTCGTTAAGTGAAATAACGATTTCGGTCTCACAACGATTCGTTAAGTGAAACAACAATTTTAGTCTTATAACGATTCGGTAAGTGAAACAACGATTTGCTTATACTTGTATAATGATTTGTGTTCACAACGGTTTGATTATGATGATTTGTGTTGACAATGATTTGCTTATATCTGTATAACGATTTGTGTTCACGACGATTTGATTATAATGATTTGTGTTCACAATGATTTGCTTATATCTGTATAATGATTTGTGTTCACAACAATTTGCTTATATCTGTATAACGATTTGTGTTCACAACGATTTGTGTTCACAACAATTTGCTTATATTTGTAAAATAATTTGTGATCACAACGATTTGCTTATATCTGTATAACGATTTGTGTTCACATCGATTTGTTTATCTTTGAACAATGATTTGCTCAAAAAACGATTTGTTTATGTTTGAACAATGATTTGCCCAAACAACGATTGAACAACAATTTGCTCAAACAGCGATTTGTTTATGTTTGAACAACGATTTGCTCACTTTAAGTATAACGATTTGATTGAGCATCGACTTGAGTCTACTTATATAATGATTTGATTGAACAACGATTTCATATGTTGATCAACGACTTCATGAATTACATCGACTTCATTCATGTATGTTCAAATTTTGTAAAAGTCAAAGTTTTCCTGCGTGCTTCACTAATATCCTTGCATTTAATGTGACTATACACATCACTGCACATTGCATATCTGGGTACCATCTATTCCTATTATATTATAGGAAACACTTTTCAGATAGCAGAATGGCATTTCTATTTTGATGTATGTTTGTTCTAACGTTGACTGACAACAAGAGACAGTATAGCTATCTATGCTTTAGCATTTATTGTGTGCAGGTCTCTGCCAATACAACCTCATATAACATTGGACAACAAGAAGCTGAAGGATATCTAGATGAATCTTCTCTTTGCGTGAATGGATCGAAAAGTTGTTTGACTGGAAGCTTACCTGGTCCACACTATGAACCATGCAGTCTAACGTGCTTCAAACTTAGAGATAACAGCTACTTCAACGAATATATTTTTCAAGAGAAGATATATTGAAGACTGATGTCTCCGTGAAGGACAACTTTTGAACTCAAGAGCTTTCAACCTACAACTTGCGAGCATCATAAAGAAGAGAAACAAGCTTCCCTCTCAAGTTTTCAATAGCTCTTAGCTCTCCGTTTTCATTGCTTAGCTTTTGGAGAGCCTTTGTGTTCTGAGAGATTTTCTTAGTGTAGATCTTTCTCTCTTAATCACTGTCTCAGATCAAGCATTTGTTATAAGCTTGGTCTAGGGGCATTTTGCCTTGATTCACATTTGTTGTGAAGTTCCTCTTCGGGCTGTGAAGAGAAGACCTGTTGGAAACAGGTGCTGTTTATTCCCTTCAGTAAGGAAGGAAGACCTGTGTATCAGGGTGGTTGTATACCTCTTCGGAGTTAGAAGAGAAGGCCAGTTGCGGCTGGATGTGTAAGGGTCCTTAAGGGGGACAGTACCCTTAGTTAGTGAAATCTCAAGTTGTTGCTTGGGGACTGGACGTAGGACTCCTTGGGATAGGAGGTCCGAACCAGGATAAAAATTCTTGTGTTATGTGTTTGTGTGCTTTTGTTTGTTGTCTTCTTTATCTCTAACACTACCATTCAAACTTAGTGTTTTTCTATTTAAGCGTTCTTGTTTGACATGTGTTAAATCTAAAAAAAAATTAGAATCCTATTCACCTCCCCCCTCACTGGGCTTGTTAACTGGGCAACACATATGGGGGACTCCAGGCCTTCTAATCCTCCTCCAATCTTACAGACTCCAGCACCTTCCTCCCCTTCTGCTCCTTTCACTACTCCCCATGCTCCTAAACCCTCCAAGAAACCTCTTCGCAAACATGTTTCTTCTCCTACTCCCTTCATTACTGAACACTCAACATCACCTACTCATCCATCCTCTATTCCTCCTCCCTCTTTTGAGGCACCTCCAGCCTCTTTTTATGCTCCCTCCTCTGATGGACTATCTACTCAACCTCCTCCCACTTCATCTTTCTCCTCTCTTCACCCTCCAACTCCACCATCATTTATCACTCTCATTCTTGAGAGTGGTAGCACTACTGACCTTACTGTCACCAATATTAATGATGAATTTGAAGAGGCCATTCTTCGAATAGTTCTATCTATTTCTTCTCATCTCCACAGGACTGATTGTCAGCCCTCTCCTTGTCCTGCCCCTAAGAAAAGGAAACTCTCCAAAGAGCTTGTACCGTACACCGCTCAAGCTCTATTTCCTCCTCTATGGTACTCTCTCTTAGTAGTCCACAGAAGAAAATCCCTCTACACAGAATACCTTCAAAAATGCACCTTTGCTGCAATTTTTGGCCTTCCCTATCTCAATATATATAAATATCCCACTCTTATTCTTCATGTATCTCCTGTGCCCAAGCCTGAAAAATCTAATGTTATGTCCCGAGAATTTCGTAGTGGATATTTAATGCGGAATAATTCGAGAAGATATCTCGAGGCGTGAACAGTCGGAAAATAAGCCTCTAGCTAGCACACACTAAGCGTTTAACAACACAACATCATCATAGGGCCCAAATGTTGAACTCAATATAAATTGCATTCAAATCTCAACTTATTGTATTCAAAATGGAAACTAATACAGGACTAAGACTCAGTGAAAGGGAAATTACATAATACCTCACTTCCTACTACATTGTTCTAACACTCAAAATAAACTAACTATAGATAGACTCATAATTGGAACGCTCATCACTCGGACTCATTCCCATCCTCGACTTGCTCTTCCTCTTGAACTTCATAGTCACCTAGATTGGGTAAAAGTAGAGGATGAGCAAACTAGCCCAGTAGGATTTATATCTCCATGTGCGGGCAATGATATAAGTGATTAGCAATTTAGAACTAGGTAAGCACGAAGAATGTCATGATATGTATGTATGAATAAAACTCGTTAAAACATGACACATGAAACAAGCTAGATAGAGAGATCATAATAGGACGAGATCTAGAAGGATATAACAAGATAGAACTAGCAAAAGATCACTTTGTACAAGCACGCAAGATTTCACTTGATGTCAATAGCTTTCACGAATGCAAGATATCACTAATTGCAATAAATGCACGATGGCCATATCACGCAAGCAAGCAAGCATGCTCGAGCACGATCATGTAACCCTAATCAGGCATGTAGACACTAATGCACACCAAGAAAAGATCCATCATGAATGTACACCAGGACACGTGTATGTGGTTATTGTATCTATCATTCAACACGACACGCACGACTCCCAGCGCAGATGCAATGCCAATAATCATTATACCCCATGGTTAACAGTATATTTATGACTCTCCGTCATTGGGGCTAGACTGGAGCCCTTGGACACTCGCCGTGCCCGGTCAGCATCTCACTTAAATTTTAAATGTAGATACCCACAGTCATTAATAATGGCCAGTGAGAGTTTCAATAAGTAAGCATGTGTAATGTCATGTTCATTATGATGATGAGAACTAGTAATAACTAATTGAACAAGATTTCATGATAAATTCGGCAGCATAACGGTACGATTTATAATTTAGTTCAATCTTTACATTAATGGCTTTAGTCTAGATTGTAAATCCCACTCACGAGAACAAGAAGAGAAAGGAAGTGCACGCTATCTCTAAGGAACTTCAATGGTACAACCAACTCGTCGGCCATGTGGGAATCCATGGTCAGAGGAGATTTACGGAGGTCTTGGAGAACAGGTCACTAGTCTACCGACTCGAACGACCGGTAGAGAGCTTCCAAATTCCCAAGAAAGGGCTGCCTAGACGTGTAAGTGTGTAGTGATGTACGCGTGTCTCAATCCACAAACCATCGGTTTTAAACTCACGGAAAACACTTAACAATATGACATGGAATAAAACTATACGCTTTAACTAATCATGGTTTGCAAGATTTTAAGATAACAATTATCATTTTGAACACTGTAGACCAGTAGGAAGATTAAATCATAAGTAGCATGAATGATCACGTCATTACGAAAGCAATTAGAATAGTATTCGTGTAATTAAAGCTTTATAAATGGGTTTACCACTTTTAAGCCATTAAAATAACCATCATGCAATGATCAGACCTAAGACATGTGAATTACACACTAAATATCATATTTAAATAGACATCAGGTATACCGGTAAGATTTGCAAGAAAATAAGTGGTTTCATGTAAAAATCCTGAGATCGCGACGGACACTTGTAAAGGTCGCGATGGGGTCAGATCAGAACGCGACAAGGGGATGTGAAGAATGCGACAAGGTAGTTAGAACAGGCAGAGAGAGAGCGACGGGGCGCTCGTCGCATTCAGAACGCAGCGGGTTTGCTGTCGCAACAAGACCTCAGAATGCGGCCTATCGGGCCGTCGCGTTCACTAGGTCTGCGCCTGAATCTGATGGAGAAAGAACAGTGCTTTGGATTACGGACCAGACTTTCCCTATTTTGACACAGGGTTATTCTAAAATTAAGAACAAATTGTACAGTGCATGAAAAATCACAAAACTAGTTTTAGGCATTGTTTGGGATCAATTAAAAAAAGTCTGATTTCATGTGAATCGGATTTTTTTTGCAACTCTGACATATCAGAGCTTCAAATGATGGGTTAGCAGTACCGGTTGTGCGTTTGGAAGATTGGAGAAGAAAAAGTAAGTTATTTAAGTTTATTTACTTAATTGCCCTTTGTCCTATAGCCACCGTTTTGGGGAGAGCAAAAACAAAAGGGATAAAGAAGAGAAAACATTTCAAAATCACTGGGGCAACTCCAAAAGCGGCTTCAGTGCAGATTTTAGCCGAAGGGAGAGAGAAAAATTATTGAGTCGCTCTCTCACTTCAACACAAAAATCGCTTCTCACACACTCCAATGTGGGTAGGTAATATTTGGTTCTGCGTTTAGATTTGTCAGGCTTTTTTCGCGAGAAATCGTGGGCCGACGCAGTTCCAAACGACGCCTTAAACCAACCTAGACATGCAAGGGTGCTTCCAGTAAATCAGAATTAGAAAACAAGGATGGTTTCGACAGGCTTTAATCAAGTCAAACACAAACGTAAAACCAAGTGCAACCTGAAAACGTAGTATCATGCAGCGACCCTCTTACCATGCTTATAACTCTCTAACTATTGACATTTAGACAAAATGTTCAACACAAGACATGACTAGGACAACTAGTAGAAAACCTTTCATGTTGTGGGTTTGCTCTAATTCGATCTTGAATCACATGCAACATATAAAGAACGGGAAAAGCCCTAATGGTGCGCGACTTGGGGAAAATGCTTATAATTCAAAATCTACTCATTGAAATTTGCTGAAACTAGTGGGAAACGAAAGTTAACTTGATGAGTTACACATTGGTATAGGATATGTTAAGGTTTGGCTCGATAAAACCTACCTTCTAGGTTGAAGAAGTCCCATTTTTTCAGAAAACTCATGTTCAGACCACTTGGAGGAAAATGCTTAATACTCTGTGTATACTACATGGAATTTGGGCATTCCACTTGGGTTAGAACGTAGGCTTGACCCTCTTTCCATGGGTATAGGCCTTGCAAGGTTTGGTTATGTTTTGACTCATCTTTGGTTGACTTCAAGTGGACGGTTTGTGTAGGTGGCAGCAGACGAGAAGGGGAAGAAGAACGGCTTGGTGTGGACGAACTCCTACTCCCCAACCGCCAAGAACTCCTCCACGCGACCCCATCAAGATCTAAACTCGTCCCCAAGGGTTTGGTGAAGAGTATTTAAGCATCCATGGTGTTTAGGAGTCCTATTGTAACTAGGAAAGAAGATATTGTAACTAGGAAAGAAGAGTTGCGGTTTTGACATACTAGTTTCCTATTTTGAGGATTTCTTCGTCCATTTGAGTGTATAAGGCTTTAGGAAACCTCCCACCATAGTTAAGCACGAATTGGGTTTCCAAGAATACAAGATCTCTTCCCAATTCAATTGTAATTACCTCTTTCTAATTTCAGCTTAATTAAAGTTGCGAATTTCTTTGCATTTTCTTACTTCATTTGATTTTTGGGACATATGTGGTCCATTGGCCCAATTATGATATTGGGTCATTAATATATAATGTTAGAAGTCTTTCCAACATTTTTATTTAATTAATGATTGCGTCGTATTTCCGTGTTAACGATTTTCCGACTTGTTTCCTATTTTGGATAATCGGTTACAATAACTCTTAAACCTATCCCAAATAATTTTTATTGACCCAAATTTCTTGATGGGTCATTAGAAGATATTATTTGAAGTCCGTTTATGATTTTTATTTAATTTTCTGACTCATCCAACTACGTGTGATAATGATTTTTCAACTTATTTATGAATAAAGATAATAAGTCGCAAAACACTTTAAACTTGGTTAATCCAATTTTTCTTGGCACAAATTTCCTTGTAGAACATTTAGTAATAATGTTTGGAATTGATTTATAATTTTTACGGATTTTTCCGATGTGTTTTAGCACATACGATAATGATTCGTATGTTTAAAATACTTTAATATTATGGAAATTATTTATTTCCATTTATTTGAATTTTTATATAGTTAAAATTTTCGGGGTGCTACACCCTCCCCCACTTAAGAGAATTTGGTCCCCAAATTCATGTATAGAAAGTTATTGTACAAGTGAGGTGTACTTACTTGTGAATAGCTCCGGGTATCTTTTGCGCATTGCTTCCTCAATTTCCCATGCGTCATCTTCATCCATGCATTGATTCCATCTAACCCTTACTAGTGGGATGACCTTGTTCCTTAGTTGGCGCAGTTCCCGGTCCACGATCTTAACTGGCTTCTCTTGATAGGTTCCGTCCTTGTTGAATTCCAAGAGTTCATATTCTATGACATGTCACGGATCTAGTACATATTTTTTCAACATGGATATGTGGAACACACTGTGTATTCCATCCATTTGTGGTGGTAAAGCGAGACGATATGCCACCTCGCCGACTCTTTCAAGTATTTTGAAAGTCCCGACAAACCTTGGTGACAACTTGCCTTTAATGCCAAAACGCCTGATCCCACGGCCTGGAGACACTTTTAAGAATACATGTTCCCTAACCTGAAACTCCAGGTCTCTTCTTCTATTATCTGCATATGCCTTTTGTCTTTGTTGTGCCACTGCCATTCTTTCTTTAATAAACTTTACATTCTTTGTGGTTTCCCTTATCATCTCTGGTCCTAGCATTTGTTTTTCGCCAACTTCATACTAGCATATTGGAGATCGGCAACTCCTGCCATAGAGTGCTTCAAATGGTGCCATTTGAATGCTAGCTTGATAGCTATTATTGTAGGCGAACTCCACGAGAGGTAAGTGTTCGTACCAGCTACCTCCAAAATCTAGGACACATGCTCTAAGCATATCTTCAATCACCTGGTTGGTTCTCTTCGTCTGACCATCTGTCTGTGGATGGAAAGTCGTGCTAAAGTTTAGTTTAGATCCTAAGGAGTAGTGCAGTCCTTTCCAAAAGTGGGATGTAAACATAGGGTCTCTATCAGACACGATAGACACTGGTACTCCATGTAATCTGACTATTTCCTTCACATACAATGCAACCAGAACATCTACTGACCACTTATTCTTCACTGGCAAGAAGTGAGCCGACTTAGTTAAGTGGTCGACAATAACCCAGATACCATCGAATCCACCTCTAGATCTGGGTAGTCCGAAAATAAAGTCCATCCCTATCCCTTCCCATTTCCATGCTGGGATTTCTAGGGGTTTGAGTTTACCTGTGGGTCGCAAGTGTTCTGCCTTGACCCTTTGACATGTTAAGCATCGAGCGACATATTCCGCCACCTCTCTCTTCATATTAGGCCACCAAAAGCTTCTTTTCAAATCCTGATACATTTTGGTAGTTCCAAGATGAATGGTATACCTGGTCTTGTGAGCCTCCTCCATGATCATTTTCTTTGTCTGCGCATGGTCTGGTACACAGACTCGATCCCGGAATAATAGTCTTCCATCTTCAGTTAATGAGAAATCCGGCCTCTGGTCTAGATTAGCCTTAATCTCCACAAATACAGGGTCATTATCTTGGAGTGTTGTGATGTCCTCCAATAGTGTAGGTTGTGCTCTAACACTAGCAACAAGGCATCCCTTCTCTTTGATGCCAGCATCAATATTTAATTTGGCGAAGTCCTCTAACAACTTCCATTCACCCACCATTAAACTTGACAATGTGATCATTGGCTTTCTACTTAGAGCATCTACCACAGCATTTGCTTTTCCTGGATGATATTGGATCGTGAAGTCAAAGTCTTTGAGATACTCCAACCACCTCTGCTGTCTCATATTCAAGTCCTGCTAAGAAAGACAGATACTTAAAGCTTTTATGGTCAAAAAACACAATGAATTTCTCACCATATAGATAATGACGCCATATCTTCAAGGCGAAGACTACAGTAACTAGCTCCAGATCGTGTACAGGATAATTGTCCTCATGCTTCTTCAATTGTCTAGATGCGTAGCATATAACTTTCCCATTTTGCATCAGCACACAGCCTAGGCCGATCCCGGATGCATCAGTGTATACTTCAAAACTTCCCCCAGCAACTGGCAGTGTCAGTACGGGTGCCGAGGTAAGGTGCCCTTTCAATGCCTTGAAACTTTCTTCACATTCATCAGTCCATGCAAATGGATTCTCCTTCCTGGTAATCCGGGTCAATGGTACAGCTATCTTTGAGAAATCTTTAATGAAGCGACGATAATAACCGGCTAAACCCAGAAGCTCCTAATCTCCGACACAGTTGTCGGCCTTTCCCAGTTCTTTACCGCCTCCACCTTAGATGGATTCATAGATATTCCCTCCTTGGATATGATGTGGCCAAGGAAAGACACTTCCTCCATCCAGAATTCACACTTACTAAGTTTAGCATAGAGTTGATTATCTCTGAGCACTTGCAGAGAAACCTTCAAGTGTTCCTCATGTTCTTCTTTGGATTTGGAGTAAATAAGGATGTCATCAATGAACACCACTATAAATTGGTCCAAGTATGGCCTATAAATATTGTTCATAAGTTGCATGAAAGCCGCTGAAGCATTGGTTAAACCAAACGGCATGACCACGAACTCATAGTGACCATATCTACTCCGGAATGCAGACTTGTGAATATCCTCCTCCTTTATTCTTAGTTGATGGTAGCCTGATCTTAGATCTATCTTGGAGAAATATTGAGCACCGGAGATCTAGTCAAATAGCTCGTCAATGCGGGACAGTGGATACTTATTCTTTATTGTCAACTGGTTTAACTGACGGTAATCAATACATAGCCTCATTGTCCCGTCCTTCTTTCTGACAAATAGCACTGGCGCTCCCCACGGGGATGTGCTAGGCCTGATAAAACCCTGATCTAGCAATTCTTGGATCTGTTTTTTCAACTCCTGCAATTCAACAGGGGACATGCGATACAGAGCTTTTGAAACAAGGGCTGCCCCAGGGAGTAACTCAATGGTGAAGTTTACCTCCCGCTCAGGTGGTATGCCAGGTAATTCCTCTGGAAATACATCAGGATAGTCCCTGGCTATTAGAATGTCTTCTAGGGTTGGTTTCTTCTTTTCAGTTGCCAAGACGGAAACTAGGAAAGCATCACAACCCTGGTTGATCAGCTTAGAAGCCTTTAAGGAGGATATCAAGATAGGGTGTTTGTGATAACGGGTGCCAAGTAGCAATAGAGTTGGAAAGTTTGGTCTTTTAAAAGTGACCCTCCTATGGCAACAATTTACATCGGCATCATATTCAATTAGCTAATCGACACCCAAAATGGCATCATAACCCTTCATGTCTAAATAGATAAGGTCGGCAGGGAGATTGTGTCCTCCAATTATAGTTTAACATTTCGGAAAATAGTGAGTGAGTTCAGATTCTGAGCCTAGTGGAGAGGCTACAGTGATCTTGGATTTCAAGGGTACAGATTTAACAGGTAGAGTTGCAGCAAATGTGGTGGAAACAAATGAATATGCAGCTCAAGTATCAATAAGCACAAATGTAGGTTGCGAGTGTATGAAAATGGTACCTTCCACCATACCCCCTTCCTTGGGTAGGTCAGCTTCTATGACAACATTAAGGCGTCCCTGACGCCGTGGTACATTCTGAGCTCTACCTGGCTGGTCCTTCAGCAAAGGACAATCAGGAATACGGTGGTCATGACCTCCACATTTCAAGCACGCCCCGAACTTCTTCCAACATTCTTTAGCTTGGTGCCCTGGTTTATCATAGAATTTGTAGTTTTCAGCCAACTTCCTACCTTCCACTTTGACTCTCTTGTCTCCAGCAACATCTCTTCCAACATTCGGCCTCTTATTGTTGTTGTTGACGTTGTTGTTATGTAAAGTTGGAGCAATATTAGGTGCTCCCTTCTTGACAAATTAAGACCGGCTTGGAGTTGTCCTTGCCCCTCATGCCCTCTACTTTGGCCATGGTGTCTTCTACCAGCTGAGCTTTTTGGACCATCTCAGTGTAAGTTTGAATGTTGTGTTGTCCGAGCCTTTCAATGAACATGGGCCTGAGCCCATCTATGAACCGATTTGCCTTAAGTCTTTCAGTTCCCACCAAGTGTGGGGCATACACAGCAAGATGTGTGAACTGAGCCTCATACTCAGCCACGAACATTCCTTTCTACTTCAGTGCGGCAAACTCCGCTGCCTTCTTCTCCATGACTCTCTCAGAGAAATACTTTCCCCGGAATATCTCCAGGAATCCGGCCCACTCCAGTTCGCCGACATTAGGAAGGTGGGCCGATGTGGCCTTCCACCATGCTCAGGCATCCTTAGTGAATTGAAAAGTGGCCAGTACCACTTTTTCCCTATTAGTGCATTGCATGACTTGGAAGATCCTTTTTGTCTCCTCCTGTCAGTTCTCTACTTCGTCTGGATCAGGGGATCCCGAGAAACGAGGAGGGTTCAAACTCCTAAAATTACGGTGTAGATCACCGGCTCCATTTCTAACTGCAGCAGCCTGATTTCCAGCCTAAACCACATTTTGCAGGGCCTGAGTCAATCTCGCTACTGTTTCTTGCATAGATTGCCATTAGTTGCGAGCCATTGCGGTTGAGTGAGAGAGTTATGAGGGTTCCTGAGAAGAGGATGGAAACCAATTAATGTCTCTAGATACATTACAAGAGTCAATGGGTAGGAGTGTTTTGTTCATTCTATCATATTCCCAGTCTCTACCCATTCTCACCAGGTACTATATTTAATTTCATGACCTAGGTTCCATAGGTATCTCCTATTCCTGAGACATATATCCTATTTGGTATTCCTAGGCTTTGATACCACTAAAGTGTCACATCCTGATAATTTCGCAGCGGATATTTAATGCTGAATAATTCGAGACGATATCTCGAGGTGTGAACAGTCGGAAAATAAGCCTCTAGCTAGCACACACTAAGCATTTAATAACACAACATCATCATAGGGCCCAAATGTTGAACTCAATATAAATTTCATTCAAATCTCAACTAATTGTATTCAAAATGGAAACTAATACGGGACTAAGACTCAGTAAAAGGGAAATTACATAATACCTCACTTCCTACTACATTGTTCTAACACTCAAAATAAACTAACTATAGATAGACTCATAATTGGAACGCTAATCACTCGGACGCATTCCCATCCTCGACTTGCTCTTCCTCTTGAATTTCATAGTCACCTAGATTGGGTAAAAGTAGGGGTTGAGCAAACTAGCCCAGTAGGATTTATATCTCAATGTGTGAGCAATGATATAAGTGATTAGCAATTTAGAACTAGGTAAGCACGAAGAATGTCATGATATGTATGTATGAATAAAACTTGTTAAAACATGACACATGAAATAAGCTAGATAGCGAGATCATGATAGGACGAGATCTAGAAGGATATAACAAGATAGAACTAGCAAAAGATCACTTTGTACAAGCACGCAAGATTTCACTTGATGTCAATAGCTTTCACGAATGCAAGATATCACTAATTGCAATAAATGTGGGATGGCCATATCACGCAAGCAAGCAAGCAAGCACGCACGAGCACGATCATGTAACACTAATCAGGCACGTAGACACTAATGTACACCAAGAAAAGATCCATCAAGAATGTACACCAGGACACGTGTATGTGGTTATTGTATCTATCATTCAACACGACACGCACGACTCCCAGCGCAGATGCAACGCCAGTAATCATTATACCCCATGGTTAATAGTATATTTATGACTCTCCGTCATTGGGGCTAGACTAGAGCCCTTGGACACTCATCGTGCCCGGTCAGCATCTCACTTAAATTTTAAATATAGATACCCACAGTCATTAATAATGGCCAGTGAGAGTTTCAATAAGTAAGCATGTGTAATGTCATGTTCATGATGATGATGAGAACTAGTAATAACTAATTGAACATGATTTCATGATAAATTCGGCAGCATAATGTTACGATTTATAATTTAGTTCAATCTTTACATTAATGGCTTTAGTCTAGATTGTAAATCACACTCACGAGAACAAGAAGAGAAAGGAAGTGCACGCTATCTCCAGGGAACTTCAATGGTACAACCAACTCGTCGGCCATGTGGGAATCTATGGTTAGAGGAGATTTACGGAGGCCTTGGAGAACAGGTCACTAGTCTATCGACTCGGAACGACCGGTATAGAGATTCCAAATTCCCAAGAAAGGGCTGCCTAGACGTGTAAGTGTGTAGTGATGTACGCGTGTCTCAATCCACAAACCATCGGTTTTAAACTCGCGGAAAACACTTAACAATATGACATGGAATAAAACTATGTGCTTTAACTAATCATGGTTTGCAAGATTTTAAGATAACAATTATCATTTTGAACACGGTAGACCAGTAGGAAGATTAAATCATAAGTAGCATGAATGATCACGTCATTACGAAAGCAATTAGAATAATATTCGTGTAATTAAAGCTTTATAAATGGGTTTACCACTTTTAAGCCATTAAAATAACCATCATGTAATGATCAGACCTAAGACATGTGAATTACACACTAAATATCATATTTAAATCGACCTCAGGTATAGCGGTAAGATTTGCAAGAAAATAAGTGGTTTCATGAAAAAATCCTAAGATCGCGATGGACACTTGTAAAGGTCGTGACAGGGTCAGATCAGAACGTGACAAGGGGATGTGAAGAACGCGACAAGGCAGTCAGAACAGGCAGAGAGATAGCGACGGGGCACTCGTCGCATTCAGAACGTGACGGGTTTGTTGTCGCGACAAGACCTCAGAATGCGGCCTATCGGGCCGTTACGTTCACAGGGTCTGTGCCTGAATCCGACAGAGAAAGGACAGTGCTTTGGATTGCAGACCAGACTTTCCCTATTTTGACACAGGGTTGTTCTTAAATTAACAATAAATTGTACAGTGCATGAAAAATCACGAAACTAGTTTAAACCAACCTAGACATGCAAGGGTGCTTCCAGTAAATCGGAATTAGAAAACAAGGATGGTTCGACAGGCTTTAATCAAGTTAAACATAAACGTAAAACCAAGTGCAACCTGAAAACATAGTATCATGCAGCTACCCTCTTACCTTGCTTATAACTCTCTAACTGTTGATATTTAGACAAAATGTTAAATACAAGACATGACTATGACAACTAGTAGAAAAACTTTCATGTTGTGGGTTTGCTCCAATTCGATCTTGAATCACATGCAACTTATAAAGAACGAGAAAAGCCCTAACAGTGCGCGAATTGGGGAAAACACTTATAATTCAAAATCTACTCATTGAAATTTGATGAAACTAGTGGGAAACGAACGTTAACTTCATGCTCTACACATTGGTATAAGATATGTTAAGTTTTGGCCCGAGAAAACCTACCTTCTGGGTTGAAGAAGTTCTATTTTTCCAAAAAACCCGTGTTCAGACCACTTGGAGGAAAATGCTTAATACTCCGTATATACTACATGGAATTTGGTCATTCCACTTGGGTTAGAATGTATACTTAACCCTCTTTCCAGGGGTATAGGCCTTGCAATGTTTGGTTATGTTTTGACTCACCTTTGCTCGACTTCAAGTGGACGGTTTGTGTAGGTCGCAGCAGACGAGAATGGGAAGAAGAACGGCTTGGTGTGGACGATCTCCTGCTCCCCAACCGCCAAGAACTCCTCCACACGACCCCAACAAGATGTAAACTCGTCCCCAAGGGTTTGGTGAAGAGTATTTAAGCATCCATGGTGTTTAGGAGTCCTATTGTAAGTAGGAAAGAAGAGTTGCGGTTTTCACATACTAGTTTCCTATTTTAAGGATTTCTTCCTCCATTTGAGTGTGTGAAGCTTTAGGAAGCCTCCCACCATAGTTAAGCACGAATTGGGTTTCCAAAAATGCAAGATCTATTCCCAATTCAACTCTAATTACCTCTTTCTAATTTCAGCTCAATTAAAATTGCGAATTTCTATGCATTTTCTTACTTCATTTGAGTTTTGGGCCATATGTGGTCCATTGGCCCAATTATGATATTGGGTCATTAATATATAATGTTAGAAGTATTTCCAACATTTTTATTTAATTTATGATTGCGTTGTATTTCCGTGTTAACAATTTTCCGACTTGTTTCCTATTTTGGATAATCGGTCACAATAACTCTTAAACCTATCCCAAATAATTTTTATTGACCCAAATTTCTTGATGGATCATTAGAAGATATTATTTGAAGTCCGTTTATAATTTTTTTTAATTTTCTGACTCATCTAAGTACGTGTGATAATGATTTTTCGACTTATTTATGAATTACGATAATAAGTCGCAAAACACTTTAAACTTGGCTAATCCGATTTTTCTTAGCACAAATTTCATTGTGGAGCATTTAGTAATAATGTTTGGGGTTGATTTATAGTTTTTACGGATTTTTCTGATATATTTTAGCACATACGATAATGATTCGTATGTTTTAAATACTTTGATATTATGAAAATTATTTATTTCCATTTATTTGAATTTTTATATAGTTAAAATTTTCGGGGTGCTACATCTAAAATCCTCTCTTCAGCTGAGTCAAAGACTAAGGATCAGTGGGCCGAATCCCATAAAGCCCACTACAAAAAGTTTGAGATTGCAAGGGATCGCTGATTCCCTCCATCATATCATATTCTCTCCCTGTCAGAGTGGTTGTAAGTCAGCTTACCTCCTCTTGGGGTCCTTTTATTCAGAAGGAAATCATGTTGATTAGGCAATTTCAGATGTACAATGACTACTTCCGTGTAAATGGTCTTCCTGAAGTCCAGCTTGCTCAATTCTGGTATGCAGTCAATGATCTTTGGACTGAGCACCCTCTCAACACAGCTGTTCAAGTTGATTTTGCCACCTTTAAGTTGCCTGAATTCAAACTGCTTCCTCAGTTACATTTTCTGCTCATTTACTCTGATGTTGGTCCAATCATCTTTGAGTGGCTTGCTAGAGTCAAAGCTAGAATTTTTGTTCAGAAAGGAGCCCCCTTAGCATTCCATCATTTTCTTTTCAAAGAATATCACAAGTGATTCATTGAGTCTTCAATTTTAGCTCCTTTGCTGGCAGAATCAGAAAGCTTTTTCCCCTCTGACTTGCATAAGGTATATCATCAGGCTGCTCTCTAGTTGGATCAACTCAACTCATCTCTCTACGGGTAAAATCAATCCTCCTTGTCTCTTGAGCAGTTCATGGATCTCAACTCCATAAATCCGATGTTAGATCCTTACTCCGTTCCAGTTGAAAGATACAAGGTTTTTGAGGCTTTGAAGAAGGAATTTCTAGCTCACAATCTACATTATCCTATCTCTATAGATAAATTTCTTTAGCATGCTAGCTTTGGTACTGCTGGCTTTTACAAACTGTCTCTTAGTGCTTCAGAATAGAACAAACTTATTGAGGATCAGAGACATACTCACATTCAAAGACTCAGTCCAGAGATGGGGCCTTCATATAATATTATCTAGAGGGGAAAATCATTCTGAAGAGCAGGAAGCCCAAGCTTGGCAGATTATCACTCGCCTTACTTCTCTTCTGTCTCCTGCCTTCTACATCTCAAACCCTCACTAGTAAATACTGTCTTTTGGCTTCCGTTTCTCTTTGTCTCTCTTCCTAAATTCTATCTTCTTCTTGTTTATTCCTTTTTACTTAATGATAAAAAGGGGGAGAAAACACTCTGAAATACAAACAATTAGAAATTTCCAGTAAATTTATTTCAGTTCTTTCATACATATACTTTCAATGTTTTGTAATCACCAAAAAGGGGGAGATTGATGATAAGTCTACCTGCATATAAATATTTATATATTATATGTATTTTTGGTGATTAACAAAACCCTGGAAATTGTTGACTAACACTATTTTCTAAAGCTTGTCAACATGTATCAAATAAAATAAATTCAGTATGTTACTTACATTCATTTTTATTTGAAGTCAACACCATATGCTTTGACTTAGTCTACATCGACAACTGTTGTTAGTTCACAACGATTAATGTTCTGTTATTACATTGATTTCACTTAAACAACGACTACGTATTTAAAATTTCACTTAGAACATCGACTTCATTTAAACCTCGATTTCGGTTCAACATCGATTTCATTTAGAATATCGAATTCACGTAAACACCGACTTCATTCAAACATCGATTTCGGTTCAACATCGAATTCATTTAGAACATTGATTTTACTTAAACATTGACTTCATTCAAACATCGATTTCGGTTCAACATCGATTTCACTTAAATATTGGCTTCATTCAAACATCGATTTTGGTTCAACATCGATTTCATTTAATACATTGATTTCACCTAAATATCGACTTCATTCAAACACCAATTTCAATTCAACAATGATTTAACTTAGAACATAGATTTCACTTGAACATCGACTTCATTCAAACATCAATTTCAGTTCAACAACGATTTCACCTATAACATCGATTTCACTCCAACATCGATTACATTTATACATGGATTACGTTCACAGTGACTGCATTTCAACATCGATTACATTTATGCATAGATTATGGTTATATCTCAACATCGATTCCATTCCAACAATGATTACACCCACAATAACTTCACTTGAACATCAGTTGTTATTGGACATCAATTGCCATTTCACATAGATTATCTCTAAACATTAGGTTTACTTTAATAAGGATTGTGTTTTAGACATTGAATTAATCATTTTTAAAAGAATTTTTATAATCATTTTAGACTATCTTGATTATATTTTATCTCTCATGATATTTAAATATATTTTCAAATCACTATGCATTTCAAATTTTCGCGCGAACCATCATGTATCATGTGCACCCAAACATTTATTATTTTAGGTACAATATCTCTACACGTCATCTCTTTTGGTTTACCATATTCATGTCACATAAAGTTGAATGTTAAAGGATGACAGAACGAAATTTCCTCTTTGGTAATTCATCCTAAAGCATGACCTGTGACGTTGACTGACAGTTTAGACACATTTAAGATGTCTATGCTTCAACAGTTATTGTGTGCAGGTTTCCGGTAGTCACACACGTTACAACGTTGGACTTGTCACGTTGACAGAAGCAAAGAGGATATTCAAATAATCTTTCTCTTTGTATGTGTGTATCCCAACATTTAATGACTATAGGTTTTCTTGATTCCTATGTTGGACCAGACATAGCTAACGTGCTTGAAGTTCAGAGACAACATATACTTCAACGAATATTTCTTCAAGAGAAGATAAATAGAAGTCTGTGGACTCCACGAAGAACATATTTGATCAATTGAGAAACAAAAGGAAGAAGAGCTCGATCCTTCATTCAAAAATAGCCTCCTGCTCTTAGCTCTCAACACATCACTCATCTTCTAGTTTTTTAGTGCCTATTTTAGATCTGAGAGACATTCATCCTGTGTAACTTTCTTGTCTCTTAGATTCAACCTCAGTTCAAGGATTTTCTATAGCCTTGGTCAAGGGGCCATCATCTCTTTACTCTTCTTGAGTGTTCCTCTTCATCTGTGAAGAGAGGACCTACTATAGAGTGGGTGCTTGATTCCCTTTAGTAAGAAGGAAGACCTGTTTGTATCAGTGGTGTATTGCCTCTTCGTGCAGTGAAGAGAAGGTCAACTGGTGTTGGATGTGTAAGCGTCCTTGAGGGGGACTATACCCTTAGTTAGTGGAATCCCAAGTCATTGCTTGCGGACTGGACGTAGGACTCCTTGTGATAAGAGATCTGAACCAGGATAAATTTCTATTGTTCTTGCGATTGTCTTTATCCTGTCTCCATTACTTATTCACTATAACATTTGAGTTTAGTGTCTTCTATCAAAGTATTTTTATTAACGATAACACTTATATAAAAAAAATAGCAATCCATTCACCCCCCTCCCTATGGGCTTGCAACCTAGTCAACAAACTTGACCACTGACATACAGCTTGACTACTGACACACATCTTGACTGCTGATTCACAGCTTCTCCATTGATTCATAGCTTCAAGGTCAGACAGACCTCCACAATCGACACACTAACACAGTGTAGGATCAAGACTCCTAACACACGTAGGAGCACAAAAAGAGATCTGAATTGTATAAAAGAAAAATAAGTTGCTCAAAAAAATTTCAGTCAAGAGAAGCAAATTCTGAAACATTTGTCCATCAATCTTGTTTCTTCTTCTATGTATTGAACAATTTGATCTCAAATTCTTCAAGTCCTGATAGCCTAGATCATGCTTCATATTATCTTGCATGCCTTCATCATCCTGATGTATTGTTGAAGCATTTTGATCTGATCTTCATAGAATCAGGCTTGGCTGGTGATACTCTATTTTTGGCTTCAACAGATCTGGCATTGGTGAAGCTTCATCTAGCGCATAATCGTCACAATCTTCTTCTTCTCCTCCTTCTATGCTCTTCTTTTGTTGCTCCTTTGCTTTTTTTCTTCCTCTTCTTCTACTCACTGCTCTCTCTCTTTTATCCCTAGTGGCATTGCAATATTCTTCCCTTCTTTTTCTAGGTGCTTCTTTTTCAGATGAGACAAAGGGCACATTTATAGCCCTCATCATTGACCTCGTATTTGGGGTTGTGAGGGCACCATAATTACGGTTTTCCGTACACCCTTTAGTTAGCATGTGCTTCCGGTCCCTTGACATGTGTTGCTGGTCTTTGATGTCAAAGTCGAAGTGTGTCGACACATGTATCTTGTGTGTCGACACCAGTTAACCTATCTCTTTGATTTAATCATAGTTAAGCACACATGTGTCGACACGTGTATCATGTGTGTCAACACCCTTAGCCTGATTGTGTATTGGCCCTGACTTCAATGTACAATTATACATAACTACTCACGGATTGGCATTGAAACTACGATTGTTGATAGATGCACAACAGTTGTCGACAGCCACTGCTGCAAGTACTCTATCCAGAACTGAATTCTTGAATGCTTAGCTGGATTGTCGACAAACGCATCGTGGTTGTTGATAGCTACTGCAGAACTTGGTTTTTACAAAAGCTTGGTGCTGAAGATTTTTACTAGTTGTCAACAGATGATTTCTTCTTGTCGATAGCTACTACTTGAAACTGTCCATCCATAAGCTATTTTGTCAAGATCTTTTTTTATCTATCGACGGACAATTCCTAACTGTCGACAGACACTGCTGTATGCAAGGACTTGACTCTTTTGTTTGTTACATGAGTTTGGCTTGGGCTTTTTGTACTTTTTAAGTTCTACATATATCATCTTAGAGATGCTTTTAGTCAAAGTATGTCTTGGCCTTGCACATAGAAATTATCAAAGTTAATGAACCATCTATACAAGGTTATTTAAGTGATGCAATTCAAACAATGTGTCAACACCATGACTTCGAATGTGTAGAAGTCGACTTTCCTGACTTCGACTGTCCAAGAGTCGATTGCCCAGACTTCGAATTTCCAAGAGTCGATTGCACATACTTCGACTGTCCAAAAGTTGACTATCTAGACTTTATCAACATTCAAAGCTCATTTCAGCCGGTTTTCCATTAATCAAATGATATTGAACATGAAAGCACATGAGTTCATCACAACACAATGATATTAAGATATCAATAAGATGAACAATATGAACAATGATTATGTCATCATGAATGATTATGTCATCAACAAGATAGACTATGATTATGTCATCATCAAAATAGTGATATTAAGATATCAAAATAATGATTATTGAACATGAAAGCACTTGAGTTGATCACAACACAATGATATTAAGATATCAACAAGATGAACAATATGAACAATGATTATGTCATCAACAAGATAGACCATGATTATGTCATCATCAAAACAAATCAACTCAATCATTATCAAAACAATGAGTATCATTATTCACATAACCATAACTCAACAGACATTACAATTCAAATCTCATGGATGTAATAGAAGGCCAAGTCTTAACAACACACTTAGGGCCCACAATATAATTAACTCAATTGGAAAAACTTCTCAATAGGAAATGCTCATGCTACACTAATCAAATTTCGGCCATCTTTCAGTCGTCCAACCTAAGTACTAACAAGAGTCCAACTTACACTTAAGGCTAATAAAAAATCAAGCTTCTGTGAAGCACTGGGGATAGAATCGATCGACAGAAAAGGGTAGGCTGTCGACAGACCAATCAGGTGTCTGCAGACTAGAATCATGTGTTGACAGACATAGCCAGAACTGTTGGCTAGAATCCATGCGGTTATGAGTACTAAACATGCCCCCACTGCAATTAAACTAGGCACTACCAATCCCATAATTTCAACACGATTTAGACTATCCAAAACATCAAAATTTAAGGACCCAAAGAACACTTTATTCCATAAAAGTATGGATGCTTTACAAACGCCCATGCTGAAACAAACTCCTCAGAGATAAATTCCTCAAAGATTACATGGAATTGACATGATATGTCCATATGTCTAAGGTGCTTATAGCTCAACACACAAGGATCTGCCATATGCTAATCTTGTTTCCAGATTCTCCTAAAAATGTTAGATTGGTTTATGAGCAAAATAGCCCAGTATGAATTACATCTCAAGGTGTAGGCATAATATAATTAATTACAATTTAGCAAGCAGAATTTCAAGGATAATCGGTAGAGTCTCACGTGTAAATAGGAAGCATGATTATAATAGATCAAGAGTTTCATATGTGCAAGGTTTCAATTCCAATCATGCTACTATCAAGACAAATTAGAATGATTTCCACTAAGTACATGACAATAAACAAGATTTGGCCATCTTTCAACTTATCAATCCTACCAAATCAATCAAGTCATCTCAGACATTAAATTTAACATAGAATTAGAGACAATTTCCAATCAAGTTAGCAAGGGATGTCAATGACTGGTACCACTTATAATGATTCATACTCCCCAGGTTATCATGCATGTTGGGGTGCTTCTCCCCATGACTGGATTAGGCCCCATTGCCTAGGCATTTAATCAGTGGGTCGAAATCCTCAGTAGTCCTAATCTTGAGAACATTATGGCCATTGGAGTAAAAAAGGACAGAATTGTAGGATAGAAGCCAAACAAATAAGCTCAGTTCAAGGATTTTCAAGTATGGAGTGACAATGATTTAGTGAACCAAGTGAAAGAAAACTTGATAGATCAAGGGGTCAAGTGGGTTCCCTATATATTTTTCTTGATTTCAGATTCATGGCAAACAGATTCAAAGTTGGAATTTCAGTTGTATCATAGAGGGAATAGAAATCAAGTAATAATGAGTCACTAGAATAATCTTCACACTCTTACCACTTTTAACATGTACAAGATGCTTAGGTTACTACCATGCTGGTTACTCTTCTAAGGGATAGATCACAAGATAGTCAAACTTGGCGACAAGGTCCAGTCGAAGTGTCACAAAGGGCCAGTCAAAGTGCCACAAAGGGCCAGTTGAAGTTGACAAGAGACAATAGTCAAAGTTGATATGGGGGAATAATTGAAGTGGCCAGAAGGGCAAGTCAAAGCTAACAATAGAGAACAATAGAAGTTGACAAGAGGGAATTGTCGAAGTGGCTCGAAGGGCCAATCGAAGTGTCACAAATGGCCCACTGAAGTTCCCACGAAGGGCCAATCGAAGTTGGCCAAAAGGCTAGTCGAAGTGTACTTGAAATAGGTCTATGAACAACTCAACGATGCATCAGACCCAATGATGCCAATAGCAAGAGTTCAATGGTGGACATAACTTGATATTTTTCAGAAGAATCATACTAGGTTTTCAACTAGGAAGTTGTTGAAACCATCACATGAAAGAACTTGAGGGTTTCACTTCCATTCTAATGGTTCTAGAAATGCATGGAACAAGACAAATCAAATGCATTCCTTTATGGGAAAGATCTAGGTTCTTCTATCATTTACATTGAGCTTGTAAATGGGAATTGATTGGTGACTAGGTGTTCCAATTGCTGAACAAAGTATCCAACAGCCCTTTTGTTTGGTGTGTACTCACACCAATTGTTGAACAAGGGCCCAGAAATCATCAGTTTAGTGTTACAAATGAACTGATTACTAAAAAATGGCTTAGTAAGATCTCAATTGGTTTTCCAACCAATTATTCCTCATGAGTCATTGGCCTTTGTTAGTGGGTTTTTTTTTCATTTGTTTGATTCTGAGGAATTCTACTCATTGGATCTCTATGGGTAGCCCCAAAACCATAAGTTCTCATTCTCCTTCATAAATTTCCCACTCATTACATGCTCGCTTTCATTGGTGGATCCTCTGCTCAAATAAAATCTTAATAAAATCTCATTACCTAATCATTTTCTATTTGTCCATTGATTTGAGAAAAACTTCAATTAACAAAACTTTAATTTTCTATATTCAAATGAAGGTTGTAAAAAAACTTCCTGTTTCCTTATATTTTCTTTGCATATATATATATATTTAGAAGGTTGTAAAAAAATGGATGAAAGTTTTTGAAAAATGGAGGATCCGTCCCGTGGTATCTCAGTATGTCGGGTTTCAAAAAATTTTAGAATTTTTAACCTCTTATAAGAACTGCAATGTTTGGAAGACTACTTTATTTGGCTAGAATATTTACAGGTAACTGCACCTTCTTTGGCTAGAATATTTATGTTATTTATTGAGTTATTTATTGGTAGGAGTAGAATTGTCCTAGTGCTGTCATGTGGCAGCACCAAGACTGAGATATCTCAGTTTGGGCGGGAAAAAAAAAATTCTAGTGCTACCACGTGTACTTATAAGACTGAGTTTTATTATAATAGTATAGATTTAAATAATTTTGGTTGACTGATCGTCCCGCCCTCCCATGGGTCAGGCTATCAAGCCAACCCGGATACAAATGGGGCGAAAAGCATGGGACGTTGCAGTAAGATTTTACTCAAAAACATTCTAATTACATATATTAACTTTTTTTGGCATTTTTACATAGTACCCTTAAAAACTATTGATATTCTAGATATCACTCTAGAATCTTCATAATTCTTAACCCCCCCCCCCCCCAACGAAATCTATGAATGTTCGAAAGGCAGCACCCTTCCATCAGCAAGGAGAGAGAGAGAGAGAGAGAGAGAGAGAGAGAGAGAGAGAGAGAGAGAGAGAGAGAGAGAGAGAGAGAGAGAGAGAGAGAGAGAGAGAGAGAGAGAGAGAGAGAGAGAGAGAGAGAGAGAGAGAGAATTTTAATACATTTCAATTTTAAAATTTATTAACAGAGTTTTTAAATAGAATATTCCATCCATTGATGCCTTTTTAGATGGCAACTGAATCTAGGGGGGTTACTCATGAACCCAAGTAGATTTCAGGGTGGTTTATGAGCTATGAAGATTCCAAAATGACATTTGAAATAGCGACAGGGTTGAGGGGATAATATGTAAAAATCATTTTTCTTTTTTGCCCATGAATTTTATTTACAAAGTAGTAAGAGAGCACCTACCATCCCCAATAAAAGACATATATGCACCCAAATTTTCCTTTTGCTAGCTTGGAAAAGTACTCATCTTTTGGAGGGGTAACTTTCCTACCTACGAGCCCGTGCCAATGGAGGTAGATGGTCTAATTTCGTCTAAGTCTGGTGAAATCTCTTGCTTTTATTATCAAATTAATAGAAAATCATACCGGAAAAGATTTTTCTCGTAATTTGCACAAAACATGATATAAATATTTATTAAGGAAATCTGATAAGGCTCAGTTTATGATCTTCTTTTAATTAGTAGTGGGAAGGGAAGACGTAGTAAGAAATGTACCTGTTGTGGATATTCCTCTTGCTTAATTGGGAGTGCCTCTGTTGCCATTAACACCCCGGATATGATCGAATCTCTCCAGACTTTATATTGACTGTGTTATGAAGGAAACAATTGTGTTGTAGATATATTCTATGGAGTTATAAAAGGCAACCTTCCACTGTTTGTATCATGCATTGCATGTTCATTTTTCAGAGATATATACTACTTTCTCTTCTGCAATATATTGTACTAACTAGTTGAAAACCCCTGCGATGCACGGTAGTTGTTTATAAAATATTAAGATAAATAAAAAATATTATTTATAAAAATATATAATTTTTATTAAAAAAAAATTTGTTAAACTAAACAGAAAAAGTTTGTTCTTAAAACAAAGGAAGGTGGACTGCACGAAGGTAGGCTTAAAATTGAATTTTTTTAAAAAAGTTATGATCTGCTCGATTTAGCAAGATTTTTTAGATGGTGAGTATCTTACCTTGTTTAGAAAGATTTCTTCGTTAATTTAGGTGACAATTAATGTTTGAGACTTGCATTACGGGAGGTGTGTTAAAGTTGATAGATTTATTATTTTATATTAGTTACTATATGTTAAGATTTGTTTACCCGAATTTTACTTAACCATATTTAACTGCGATATAGATAGATTTAGTGGAGAGGTTTAGGCGGAAAAACTCTACTTCTGGTGCTGTCACGTGGCTGCTCCAAAATTGAGTTTTATTAGAATAGTATAGATGGGGGGAACATCAGTATGCTTTGGTGGAGTTTGTTCTTCATCTCTTCTTTTCCGTACTTAGGCAATGGAGGTGGTGGTGGCGGGGACGCAGCAACAGTACTGGCCATGAAGCGGCGCTCGCATGTCAGAAAGGAGGCAATAATCGAGACATTTGAAGTAATTCATGCTTCTAATTAATCTTGCTCCGTAATGCCTTCATTTTTAAATATGGATTAATGCATATATATGATTTTGTGAACAAATTAAGTGAATCTCCTGTGATTAGTTTTGCAACACTGCAGGACAAACTTGTCCTTCTTTCTCCCCTTTTTACTTTTTACAACTTATACGATAAAAGGGTGAGTACATGAGACTCCCAATAACACGGAATCTGAGAATTAATAGACGATGTACGATCACTTTTAATTTGCTTTGAAGCAGTAATGTTTATAGAATTGTTAATTAAAGTTGTCCCTCCGTAATTTGGAGATCATAGATTCGATTCTGAACACAGTCTCTCAATTTATCAAGTAAGATTCCGTGTTATTGGGAGTCTCATGTTCAGATCTGCCCTTCTAAAATTGTCTCCCAAAAACGAAGGACTACATATGAGATGGATAACATTGGATAATGTCATACGCGATAATACTATGTTTGCACTACGAACTATGCATGCAGACGCGTATTGAGCTTATATTAATGAATTGAGAATATGAGGTTGAATCTTATCAGGTAAGAATTTGTTGCAATATTGTAATATAGCGCCATTAAGTACTATACATTGATATAGAGACCAGAAGAATGATCCATTAGTGTCGTGTGCGCGGGATCCAAAGGGAAATTTGTATATATCTAATGATTCTCCAAAAAAACATATCTATCCATTAAATGTTGATGTATTGATTAATTGGTGATATTTTTTATGTCTTTTAATTTGTTTTAAAGCAGTAATGTTTATAGAATTGTTAATTAAAATTGTTAACAAAGGATTTTATGATCACTTTTTAATTAAAGTTATCGGTGGTCAACAGTGACATCATCCATTTTTTATTCCTTGCGTTCGACACAAAATATTCTTCTTAAGCAGACGCTAAACTTTCTTATAATTTTAGTCCAACAGCTGAAGTTGCAATTTTAGAGCACAAGATGCAATAGAGGTGGTTTTCAAGCACACATGTAAGTGTTACAATTTAATAATAGATGACATATATATATTCTTCATGGGATTGTATTGGAGGCACTCTAACCCACCCAACAAAATTAGCACTTGCAACATCGTTCTAATTAAATCATGTATTCTTGGAGCACATAAATTAATTCCTAATTACATTTAGTTTAGCTATCGATCACTTATATATTTAATGATTTCATAAGGAAAAATATTTATATAAAATAAAATGCAATTTTCTTTACTATGAGCAATAAGCAGCTGAGAGTGCATCTGCTTATATATGAAAGATTAAATTGGAAAGACAAAACAGAGGATGTAAGTATAGCCCAAGGGTTTTCTTCCATTTTGTCCATCAACGAAGGTCTTCTTTTGTATAGTTAGTTACTTTTGGGAGTTTATAATGGAAGAGTGAATTATTTTTCAAAATTCTTCTAGAATTTACAGAACTTTGTGGTCCAAACCATGTGACCTTCAATTCTTAAGAGCTTTGAAATCCAAATGTGAACAAAAGAAAATATTCACTTTACCCCAAAGTCAAGAGTTCATTATATAAACTAAATATGCTTTTCATAATCATGTATAGACCGCCATTAATGTGATTTTTTAAACAGTTTAATTATCCATGTCTTTCTTTTATAGTTTGCTGGTGATGTTATTGACTGCGTTGATATCTACAAGCAGCCAGCTCTTGATCATCCGTTGCTAAAGAATCATACAATTCGGGTAAGTGTCATTTTTTTTCCTTCTTTCATAGACAATTCTGAGTAATCTCTACATCTTGTTTATTATTTATTTAGTAACGGAGAAGTGTATATCATGCCGAATATACTGCACTATATGATAAATAGAAAACAGTGCAACATCAATAAATTTGTTTGTTATATGATACACTAGAAGAATGCAAAATGCTTGATTTATATAAGAATTGGACCTTGAGAAGGGAACTCTAACACTGAATCATACTCCCCTCCTGTTGAGCTATGGCATCTTGCCAACCTGAACTTAATTTTCATGCCTATAGCTATATTTATGTTCATAAGATGAGAAACATATTCTTAGTTAGATACTTGCTTTCACAGTTCACTCGATTAACTGATGCTTTCATATATCTAGTCAGCTATTTCCTTAAGGAATGACAAATATATCAAAATTATACATAATTTTTTATGTCCGAAAGGCTTATGGAAGGATGGTTGGTAAGAAAACATAATTTGTCGGCCTTCTAATTAAACAAAGAGGTAGTTTCAGGTGATAGTCTGGTGCTACTTTTCTTGTTAATATAAAATAATAATATTGTGAACTATAATATTCCCTAACCAGAAAAAGTACATGTTATAATATAAAATTTATAATGTAAACCAATAGATAATTAAATTGTAGGAATTTTAATTCAAATATAAATTCTAGGAAAAGTTTGACATGCAGAAGAAAAAATTTGAAGTGAGGCAGCATTGTCTTCATGTGGAATGTTGGTTTAGCTATGCACTCCAAAAAAATTAGCATAAGACGCCAACATCTAGAATTCCCAAGAGAGAGTGTAAAGGGTTATTATTCGTTTCCAATATACCCATACATGAATCTGTAAAATAGTACTTGTAAGTAAACTACACTCACACCAGAACTCTATAAGCTACTACACTCATATTATACAAATTACTGATAAAGTATTTGAAAGTTCACATTAATAATAAGGCAAATTTATACCCCTACTACAACATCAGCATGCCGCACAATCTAGATGAAGAGATTGGAATGATTGAAATAATTAATTTGCATGGTGGTTTAGTTAGTTTCCTTTTCATGCGCCTAAAATGTGCTATTAACTGTCCTATAGGAATAAGAATCTCAAACAAACTACAGGAGGCAGATGAATTGCAAGTATTATTTTGCCATGTTTACTATGAACTACAAAATGATAATTTAATTGCATGGACGAGTAACTCCTACGTCTCACTAGAATAATGCAAGATGTGAGACATTACATTAGTAGTCTCTAGAATAATTGGATATACCCTAATCACCATGGAGTTAATTACTACGGGAATGGGACGTTAATTAGTAGTGTGTGCTTGTAATTATACATTCATCATTGACTAGTGGTTTAACCCTCCGGGAAGAAGTGCTAGCTCCATGAATTCTTCGTTACCACTGTCCAAATATTAGTATATATATGTAATTCTACATAATCATTTGTCATCTATTTGAAAATTTTAGCAATCGCAGTTTTTTAATATTAAGTCTAGATGTATGATGCCATGAATTGTATGATTATTTTGAACATATTTGTACAAAACATAAAATTACCATATTTGAATTTAGTCAGTTTCACAGCCGTTTACCCATATTTGTGGCAATGAGTTGTGAGAAGTTAGACAGATCTACACTACAACAAAACTGGGCAACACTTACGTCGTAAAAGCATAAGTGTAAGTGTCAAAACCGTAAGAACAGACCTATACTTACGGAACTCCCTACGGTTCGTTTTCGTAAGTACAGCAAGCGTGGCTATAGCCTTACTTACGGTTAATAATACGTAATAAATACATTCGTTTATAAACCGTAATAATATAGACTTGGCCTACTTTTATAAAGCGTAAGTATACATATGAAAGACCGTAAGAAATATCCAAATAGAAGATGACATACGAAAATTAATCACTATGTTAGAAACTGTAGCTATTATCTGTAGTTACGCACCTCTGAACCGTAAGAAAACTCCCAGTACAAACATATATAATCCATAATTTGACTAAAAATATAACCTACATATTAACATACATCCACACACATAGCACACAACCTGCAGATTTACAACACAATCCACACACATAGCACACAACCTGCAGATTTACATACACAATCCACACACATAACCCACAACTTGCATATTTACATTACACAACTTACACTATTTAAAAAGAAATATTCACATAATTACACCGCCAAAACTAGTGCATATAGCACTGATTTATATCACATTACAAATGTACAACATAAAATTTAAACATCACATACACCATTGTTTGTCCTGAGGATAAGACAATCGTAATTGTTTTGGTCATAACATAAATCCAATGACCATAATTGTTTCATAATGTAAAAGTGGAGAAAGTTCTCAAGGGAGGAGAGATGTTCTGTTGTCACAATAAAAACTTCAAGTCTCATCTAACTCAACCTGCAAAATAAAAATCATTCAATTAGTATACATATAAACAAGTTCATATATTTCCAAAATAATTCTGTAAAATAAAACTTCAGGTGTCATAAACTTACAAAGTCTCTGAACCACACAATGTGACTTCCAACAGCATCTTGGACGGTTTTTCGTTCATTATCTTTGACAAATAGAGGTGCATTGGGTTTGTAAGCAAACAAAATAGCTACCTCATAATACTCCTCGCCCAAACTCTTACCCATAACCATCTTAGATTTATCTAACGACATGATTATGGCATTGGCTACCGGCTATCCTGTCATGTCACACAACTTCACTTTCTTGCCCAACATCAAACTCTGTTATTCAATTCATTATATAGATCACACATCAAGACACAATTGAGTTTCTAATGAGAATATAGAACATAATGAGATATGAACATATTTACCTCTTTTCCTTTAGGTTCTATTACACTTACAGATGATTGCACGCATCTTTCCATATTGGGAGTACTTTCTACCTGTTTTGACTATCAAGAAAGAAGAAGACTAGTGAGAAAAAAAATATTTCACAAAGAAGACTTCATAAGCACAAGCCAAGAGTTTATTTCTACTACTGCAAATGTATTATGTAATCTGATAATTGGGTAATCCAACACCATTGATCTATGGACAAAATATGAAGGAATAACAAAACTCACTGATACATGTTAATCTGACAGAAATAACATTATGAGAAGTATGCAGGAGTTAATAAAACATTGTATATATGTCAGTTCTGATTTATCACTTTTATAGTTGGTAACTGTAGACATCAAAAAAAATTTTGTTGTTTGTTGGGGGGAGTGTAGGGGGGTGTAGGATTGGTGGAGATCTATGACCAGCAATGTAGATAAAATAGGAAAATAACTGCACCCCTCCCAAATATAAACAACAGCACCACAATCCTCCTATAATGCACTCCAATTGTTCCTCCATTGACAGAAAAACCACCTTCTCAGCCTGATGACTGCACACTGCAAGCAAGGAAAAGCTCAGCACCCATCCCAGACTCCAAGGAGCTGACTGGAATCCACCAAGCTCATTCCCAAAGAACATGTCCAGTGCCAGACGGCTCTACAATGTCAAGTCCCCCACCCCAACAGCCAAATTGATCCTCTCTCATGTGCTGTCGAAGTTGAAGTCAACATCAAAGACAAATTCCCTGAACAGATTGGTGGAAGAGGCTTTTGCTATAACAATTTCTTCTTTCAATCCTTTACATATTTACTAAACTTCTCTCCATGAAACTTTTCAGTGTTTTATTCTTTTACATCTTTACAGTGCAACTGTTCCACCAAATAAAAAAATTAGATTTCAAAAAAAAAAATGCCCAGTGCCATCAAAATATCATCAAGTGCCATAACTTTGGCCACTGCAGTGATCCACTGCAGTCTCTATAAATTACTAATTTTGACCCCATAAGCTTCATCCAAAGAGACACGCCAGGACAACATAGTAGATGCCCAGAAAGCCAACTGAAAAGTATTATCCAAATCCATCTAAAGTACTTGCTAATCACATTTAATTTACATGGATGAAATGAAAACATTTTAGAATTACCTCAACAACGATAGACTCAACTTTACCCAATCTCTCTGCCAATTCTTTAACCATGGCATTGAGTTGAGCATTTTCTGCTCTTAATTGGGCTTGACATTGGCTTGAAGTACCCCACAAACTTGTTGGTGTCGGGCCTGTGCCCACTCCACGTACTCGGCCAGGCCTTTCTTTCCAAATACTTGTGAGTAAATATCATCTGCACTTGCAATTGATGAACTTGAGGATGATGATGGTTGTGTGATTTTTACTTCTTGAAGTTTTGTCTACAATAAACACATATATAGTATTAATGAAATAAACACATAGTGGACATAACATAAAATTGGAAAACAACAATCTATGTCATACAATCATGGCAGCAGTCTCTTCATTAACAGGTTGCCCACTTTTTTTCACACGGGTCCTTATAAACAGGTCCCCACGATCAAGTTTCACTCCGTTTTTTACATACTAGAAGACAAATTGTAGAACAAAAAAAAAATGAGAATCTATGAAATAAGTGTTAGAAAAAAATGAGAACAGAAAGCACAGACATAAAACTTAGGAAAAAATAGGGATTACCTCCTCCTCATTGATGTCTGCAAAGCTCTTTGTCCCAGCACAATGAAAATACTTATGATGACTTTTACTTTTCTTGTTTATGTCACTATACCTCTATAAAGCACAAACATAACTCTTAGCAAAAAAATATGATGAACATGTCTTCAGCAAAAAAAAAAATTACCTTCTATAAGAAAAACATTTTAAGCATTTTACCTTCCAACTATTAGAAGACCATGTTTGAACAACTCTTGCCCATTGTTCCGCATTAACTCTTGGATCAGGTGGTATTTGTTGTTCATTTTGCTTCAAAGTTGGGTTGAAGTATTTGTTTCTCAATTCATATTTCCAAGACCTCCACTTTTGATCCAAGTCCTTCATCACCCACTCTTTCAAATATGCTGGAATATCATATTTTCTCTACAATACATACTCATATAATTAATATGTAATAGATTGAACATAGAAAAGTAACATATGTATTCTAGAAATCACCTGGACATACTCCCACACATCATCCTTATGGGTGGCAGACATTGCCCTCCAAGTTGGAGCATCAATTGGCATTTTATCACCAAGACGGGCAATTGTTCCTAAAAATAATTTCAAAGAATGGCCACCCTCTCCAACTGGTTGTCCAAGTTCATTTATCTGGACAACAATTCGTTTACCATTATCTAAACCATGCACAGAACTTAGTTTTGTTGATCCTCTGTGCTTCTTTTTAGAAACTTCCACCACCACCTCTTGCACCTCTATTTTTCTTATGATCAAGTCATGCACAAATTTCTCAAATTCTGCTCTACTGAACCAATCACATGTAAGCTGAAAACATTACAGGAAATTAGTATGTTGGATGAAAAAACAAGACATGTAATTTGAAAGAGGAGCATAACTCACAAATGATGGGTAATCATCCAAGGAAAATGTGGGTGGATCATTTTGTATGAAGTGGTAGATGAAGTATAATACAAAAAACCCACACTCAGTGCCATTGGTTTGTTGTGGAACCTATGAAAAAAAAAAGACATAAACAAGTGGTAGAAATAAAATATATCATGATCATGTAGCATATATGTCTCTAATCATTTACCGATGGAATTGAAATATCTATAGAACACATTGCATCAGCAATCACTGCCTTGTTCTTTGTAGCATATATGTCCTTCAAAAATCTAAAAAAAAAGAATGAATATATTAGAGATAGGTCGCCAATATATTACCTATGAATCATAGAACTAATGTAACACTAACCTTTGAATTGGCCGAACAAGTTTTGTTGGGTCAATACTATGGAGAGAATCAAGAAGCATGATGAATGGCAAATCATCTTCTTCCTCATGACACAATATTACAAGGCTCCAATGCCCCCTACATAACAACAAAATTATAAGGCCTATTTTTTTAACAACTTCCTCATGCTATTTTTTTTTTAACTTACCACATGCATATCGGCACGAATGAGTACTTCTTTAAAATACCTCTTTATCTTTGACCCATGTCAACATCTTTTTTCTTTGAGAAGCATTGGACTTATAATATGGAAACCATAAGCAATCCCAACAATCAAACTTTTTCAAATGCTCAGCTGACAGAATACTCCATAGATAACTACAATTCCATTTATTGTTAGAAATTATATAATTATAATGGAAGGCTTCAAGTTAAAAAAAAATTAGAAACTCACTCAATATGTTGTTGGAAGGTATTTGTATCCAACTTTTCAGATGCTCCAGTTCCGCCAGTTTCTTGGCTTTCTCCATCTGCTTGAGAAACCCCATAACATTCTGACAAGTCTTTCTTCTTTGCCTTCAAAATATCTGCACTTGCAATAGGGCCAGAAGGCTTGCTCGTCTTCATTACAGCCTGACTTTTATCAGACTCACCTACATAGTCCACACTTCTTTTTCTCCCCCTGTTACATGCAAACAATATAATACTGAATATTATAGACACAATTTAATCCTCTTTCTCAACATTAAAATGAAGACAGAAATAAGACTTACATGTCTCTTTATCAGCAATATCTGAAATTGAGATCAAATTTGAAGAATGGTTAAGATCAAGTTAAATAATACTGAAAGCATATACAAAAAAAAAAAATCTCAACACCCCAGGTTCCATAATTAATGACAGTAAAGTTGAGGTGACAGTGCACACTTTTTAAAGTTAAATAAAAATCTCCAAGAAAACATGACAGTAAAGACCCTTTGACAAGAACACAGACAAAAAAGAATGAGGAGTTATGGAGACCCACTTACAACAATGAGAAGCCCAAAAAACCACTTACAAAGTTCCCCATTGGCTGATTCTATCCTTTGTCCCACTGAAAGCATACCACACTCAATATCATCACCAGAATTGTAAAAAAAAATATCTATACAAAAACATTTCAAATAAAAATCTCTTGCCCATCAATTCCCACCCTTTCCCATGTAACATGGATATCATCTAAATTATCACTATCAACATCATGAATGCCCAGTATTTTGTTTTCTACATCATTCTCAATGCTCTCCTCAATTTGCAAATCAAAATAATTTCTTGGCTTTGTCTTCCTCACCACACACCATCCTTGCTCTTTTGGATCATCTATGTACCATACTTGCTCCACTTGAGAGGCTAAAACATATGGCTCAGTGGTACGTAACTTATATTTAAAGTTGACCATTGTGAAGTCTTGTTCTTCTCTCACTCCTCGCTGAATATCCACCCAGTCACATTTGAAGAGCAACACTGTTCTGGTACCATAATAGTTCAACTCCAGAATTTCATCTAAAATGCCGTAATATGTCACTTGCCCTCGAATAGGAGATTTATCTTTTGAACTTGAGAAACTTGAGGTTTTTGCAGACATGACAACTCCACTATTTTGTGTGACCCTATGTCGTTCCACATGTTGAGTTTGAAAGCGAAACCCATTTACTAAACAAGAGTCAAACTTCTTCACCATATTTATTGGTCGATCCTTTATGCAACGCACATTTCTATCCAACCCATCTCCACATTGTGCTTGCAAAGTGTCAACCTACATAACATGATGCATGTGGGTTATCATCACGAAAATGAATACACGTGGGTGAAAACCATAAGTAAAATGAGAATGGTCTACATCACTCACTTTAAATTTAAACCATTGCCGAAATTCTAATGTATGACACCTCTCGATCTCCATTTCTGTTGATTGTGGTCTTCCACTCCGTATAAAAGCAAGGTGCATACTATATAAAACACTTGTTATGAGATATACATATAAAGACTATCAATTAGGGAAACATATAATATACAAGTGATCATCTTACTTACTCAATAAAAGGAGCAATTGCCTCACAATTGAACAAGACATATTGATGAGCTTGGTTCAACTCTTCATCACTTAGATAACAATTGGTGCCGGCGCCTAAAGGTCGGCCTCCTTCAGAAAATATCTCCCATCCCTTTTCAATTGGAATGTTACCATCATCTTCATTTCTTAAGGGTTGATTAAGCCATGTCTGAACATCATCATCTAAATACCTAGCAGCAAATGTAAGTGTCTCCTCCGCGATATAGCCTTCGGCCATTGAACCTTCTGGGCATGCCCTATTTCGAACATAGGACTTAAGTCTCACCAGAAACCTAACAAATTAATATTAGACAGAAATCAGATTATTAATAGCAATAAATATTTTATAAATTTAGGCTACACACATACCTTTCAATGGGGTACATCCACCTATAATGTACAGGGCCAGCAACTCTTGCTTCATCAGGTAAGTGGATGAGAAGATGTACCATGATATCAAAGAAACTTGGTAGGAAAATCATCTCCAAGCGACACAAAATGTTTGCAACTTCTTGCCGTAGAGTATAGAAATCATTTGAAGATGATGTCTTTGAACATACTTGTGAAAAAAAATTGCAAAGATCAATAATTACAGACCTCAATTCCTTTTGTGCCACTCCCCTCATTGCCACAGGAAGTAATTGTTGGATGAGCACATGACAATCGTGACTCTTCAAACCCCAAATCTTCTTGCGATCGTTGGGGTTCACATGCCTTGATATGTTAGATGCATAACCATCTGGAACTTTCACATTTTTAAAGACTTTACAAATGGTTTGTCTCTCAATGTTGCTCAATGTAAACATGGCAGGCGGCAACAACAATCTATTCGAGCTCAAAGTTTGTGGCTGAAGTGCAGTCCTTATACCCAAATGTTGTAGATCATTACGAGCTTTCAAGCCATCCTTACTTTTTCCATCAATGTCCAAAAGAGTACCAAGAATACTATCACAAATATTTTTTTCAATATGCATTACATCAAGATTATGTCGGAGAAGTAACAACTTCCAATATGGCAATTCAAAAAAGATGCTTTTTTTCTTCCATGATAAATAGTTGGTAGAACCTTCAACATTACTCATAGATGTGTCTTCCTTATGTTTTCCCTTTACCTTTTTTTTCGTTTTAGGAACCTTGCCAAAATTAAACGTCAGTCCATGTAACTGCTCCAATATATCACTCCCAGATAATGAAATTGGTCTACTTCTCAGTTCTTCTTTTCCATCAAACCGCCGTTTTAAAGAACGAAATTTGTGATCATGTTTCAGCCATCGACGATGATTTGTGTAACAGAACTTCCCACTTGCTTTCAACCATTGTGAACTTGTCTCTACATTACATGTAGGACAAGCTAGTCGACCCTTGGTGCTCCAACCAGACAGATAAGCATATGCAGGAAAATCATTAATGGTCCACAGTAATGCAGCACGCATACAAAAGGTTTCACCTTTAGAAGCATCATATGTTTCAACTCCATGCCATAGTATTTGCAATTCCTCTACTAGTGGTTGAAGATACACATCAATATCATTTCCAGGTCCATTAGGGCCAGGAATGATTAAAGATACAAAAATATTTTGTGGCTTCATACACTGCCATGGAGGTAGGTTGTATGGTGTCAATACCACAGGCCATGTACTATGACTCGTACTCATTGTTCCAAAAGGATTGAAACCATCACTTGCCAAACCTAAACGTACATTGCGAGATTCTAAACCAAACTCATCTATGGCATCTAAAGCTTTCCAACAAGGGGAATCAGCTGGATGTCTCAATATACCATCTTCTTGCCGCTCATCGCTATGCCATCTCATGTTTGCTGAAAATTTGCTACACATATATAATCTTTTCAACCTTGGAATTAAGGGAAAGTGCCGAAGAACCTTCTTGGCTATCTTTTTTTTTTATACCCACTCTTTTCCCTTGTAGTCCATCTAGATTCTCCACATTTGGGACATTGCTCATGAGACTCATAGTCTTTCCAATATAAAATGCAATCATTTGGGCATGCATCAATTCTATGATAACTGTATCCCAACTTACTAATGATTTTTTTCAATTCATAAAATGTACTTGGCAATACCTCACCTTCTGGAAGAGCTTCTTTCAACAACTTCAATAGCATGTTGAAGGATTTGTTACTCATTTTACCCATACATTTTATGTTGAACAATCGGATTATAAATGATAGTTTGTTGAAAGTCTTGCATCCTGGATACAATGGTTGTTCAACATCTTCCTGTAGATTTTCGAATGTACCATTGTCCCCTTTATTCTGATTGGCAGAGATGTTTTCCATGTATATTTTATTTTCCAAGCCAAATACATCTCGCAACATTGAACGCATACCACCATCCTTTGAGACATCTTCACAGGCAGAATCTAGGGATGTCGGCCTACTGCAAGATGAATTAGGCCCATGAAACTCCCAAAACTTTTTGTCTTTGATGACTCCATTGAAGTATAAATGTTCCCTAACTACGTTCTTGTCCCATTTACACATACATGCACAATGAACACAAGGGCACTTGATAGTTGACAACATATCAGAATACCCACATGCAAAATCAATGAACAAGTCCACTCCATCTAGATATTCCTTTGAGTGCTTTGGCTTGTCCATCCAACTCCAATCCATTTTCGTAATGATTACTTTACTCTAACAAAAAAAAAATCTCATCATATACTCATTGACAAAAAATAAATTACAAAAAATAGATTTTAAATCCCCAAAGATTTCTACATGTATAATGATCATTCTTATAAGTCATACATACTTAGTTGCAGTTTGTAGCAAGATAAACAAGAAAATGGCAGCAAGAGATTACCAAGATGAGCCCGCCATGTTGGTCGGTGGTCTCCCCCCCTGCCAACGGGACATCGAGCATTTGTACCATACATTAATCAAAAATAAAAAAATGAGATACCAAGATCAAAAATACTGACAAGCATTGTAGACTATATCTAAACCAAACACAGCTCATTTCACAGCAACATGTCAGACATTTGAGTGGAGGGCAATAAATATGATACTATGCAGGGAGGTGATATTAGATGAAGTTATTAGTTGTTTATGCATCTCTTTCATTCAGAGAAATCCAAACCTCATCATAGAAGATTACATGAAAGTCATGCATGTATTGCATTATGAGTTCTTGAAACCTACTTGGTTGTAGGATACTCCACCTTAAAATCAATTGATGCCGCTGCTCTCTAACTGGATATGTGCAAAGCCAAAGTACGTATCAACACATGAATCAGTTCCCTGCAAGATTTATAGAAAAAATTAAGCTACTGAATGGAACTATGGAGACAATGGAGAAATTCTTTGTTTGTTAATTTTAGAACTGAATGCATTGCAACAACTACACAACATTTGGAAACAGTCATGGCAATAGAAGATTCCAAAACAAATTTGAGACGGGTGGTGAAGAGGAGGTCATAGGAGGAGTGCTGAAATAGCAGTGGGGGAAGAGGGGCTGGCAGTCAAAGGTAGAGAGGATATCAGTACATGGAGAGGATGGAAGGAGGAGGGTCGGATGAGGGCGACGAATATGGATTTGAGGTGAAGGCGGAGGAAAATGATGACTAGCTTAACAAAAAAGAGAGGACAAAAAAGTAGGTGAAATCGGAGAGAGAAGAAGTCTGGTAAGCGACAGAAGAGAGTCTGGGGGGGGGGGGGGGGGGGAGGGAGGGATGGGGGCCGCCGGAGGGATCGAAGGGGGCCGGGGAGGGAGGGGGCCGCCGGAGGGAAGGGAGCCGGCAGCGGAGGGACTCACCGGAGGGATAGGGGCCGACGGAGGGAATGGGGCCGGGAGGGAGGGGTGGGGGCTGCCGGAGGGGGGGGGAGGGAGGGATGGGGGCCGCCGGAGGATCGAAGGCGGCTGGGGAGGGAGGCCGGCAGCCGGAGGGAGGGAGCGGCAGCCGGAGGGACTCACCGTGGGGGGGGGGGGGGGGGGCAGCCGCCGGAGATGAGGCGTCGCCGGAGCCCTCGTTGTCGTCGGTGCGTCGCCGGAGGGAGAGGAAGGCGTCGCCGGAGGGAGAGGAAGGCGTCGCCGGCCTTCGGAAGAGAGAGAGAGAGAGAGAGAGAGAGAGAGAGCGATGGGGGACGGCAAAGCGCAGGGGGAGGAGATGGGGACAGCAAAGCGCAGGGAGGAGATGGGGACGGGATTTGTGTGAGTGATGGGTTCGGGGGCTCGAGGGTTTTGGGGTTTTGTTTTCAGAGGGCAGAGGGCGGGATTTGTGTGAGTGAAGACCGCCAGAATTTTTGGGTCTATACTTACGGTTTTTATTTTTTTACGTTTAGCACACAACCTATGCTTACGGTGTAGTTACGGCCTTGGAGATATCATATTAAAATATTAATAAATGTTATACTAACCGTAAGTACAGCAGCTAATATACTTACGAAACCAGAAACCGTAACGGACTTTCCGTAAGTGTTGCCCAATTTTGTTGTAGTGTGCTAGTACTATGTGCTAATGTATAGATCAATCATTACTAATATATTCTATAACTCTACCTCGATGCATACAGTATGAATAATATACATTTATAAGGTATATTGTTAGTGTATATACAACGATAGATCCATTTTTTGTTTGTGATCGGATACCAGAAAACAATATGCATGTTAGCTTGCAGGCCAACTTCGAAGTCATTACTCGGCCGGTCTCAAATGAACACTTTATGTACGAGCGCTACTATCATTCATTTAAGAGATGCTGTTATATGTACCAGGAATTATAACTAGCTAGTGTTCCCCACCTTCAATACGTTTCCTCTAGAATTTTCAAATACATGCACCAGTCGCTAGTATAATTATATATATTGAATGATAAAAGCTAACTGTGTCCATTTCTCCTTTGTAACTAGTATACATATTTAAACTTTGCGAGAAGACTGCTTTTGACACAGTTTTTATTATACATAACAACTAACAAGTAGTTTAATAGCTAAAACCCTTCAACATATAACTTAATCTTAGGTTCAAATCCTCGTCACTGCACTTATCCTTGAGGGAAAAAAAATAAAAACGGATTGTTTTATCTACTCGAGTAATATATATTTTTTTACTCATGGACATATGCTGCAGATGAAGCCTACCAGCTTCCCAAAGATACCAAGAAGATGAGGGCAGAAAATATAAATGTTTCTGTGGTGGAAGGCCCCCATTTCCATGGCGCTTGCCAAAAGCTGCCAAAAGGATCCATTCCTATCCCAAGGATGCGAGGAGGAGGACTGAACGCGTCCGTGAGTGATGATTCTTTTGTACATCCTCGACATCCTCTCGCGCAAAGAGGAATTAAGGACAAGAAAGATAATGATCCTAGATGGCATGAGGTAAGTAATTATTAGCATGCATATTAATTATCTATATTTTAGACCATTATAGCAAGAATGGCATGATCAATTTTTTTTTTTTTTGGTTGGAATAGCCCAGTGGCTTTGGGGTGAACACAACACTGCTCTGGGTTCCAACCCCGGGGCCCCTCCCATCGGTCTCACGCCCCCAATTTTAAAACAAACTTTAAATCCTTGAAAAAACACCTGAAACGTTTAGACGCACCTGCAACAGGTATAGAACCTGCACCTCCCGGTGTGCAACAGGGTGCCCCAACTATTCGAGCACCCCTCGCACACAGAATGTCATGATCAGTTACGTATTGTACTTATCTACATTTTTCCATGGTAAGAGAAAAATTAGCTAACGGTATTTTTTTGGTAGTAAGATAAGGTAAAGTAAAAAATACATAGTGTAGAAAAAGTGTCAAGTTAGAATGAATGGCTCTAATTGCACATTGTAGCTACTCCCCAAAATTTTAATTGGCCTAAAGGGCGTCGTGCTTAAGGTAGTTTCCTCTCAATAAAATGTACTTTTGAGAGTTTCTCCTTGTAAATTCTGCTTAGTTCCTTCGGTAGAACAAAAGACCAATTAATGTTGAATCTGAATATTATCCTCGCGAGTTTTACTAGTCAATCTGCTACGACTTTCTCAATGTTCAAACTACTCTGTTTAGAAGTCACTTGTCTCTAGCAACCTTCTGATTTTGACAACAATTCATTTGATCTCTAATAAAGTTTTGGGTAGTTCATATAAAACTTTAATAACCTCAGCATTGTCCCCTTCTAAGACTAGCCCTTCCACGTTAAAACTTCTAATTTTTTCTGCACCTTCTAAGGAGCTAACGTGACTATAATAAGTGGATTTTATATTTATATTTTAGAGATAAACATAAATATATCCAAAATGTATACAGAAATATCACATATATCTTGAAATCTCTCTCTCTCTCTCTCTCTCTCTCTTCTATCTGTTTTAGACAGTCTAGTGATCAAGAATCAAATGCAAATAACGCTAAACCTATACACTCAAGTATCGAACTGCACCACCGCCCACTCCCAATCCCTACATCTCTATATATTGTTCTGCCCCCTCACCTCCCTCCCCCGCCCCACACATCTTTCTCTCCCTTCACCATCGATCACTCCATCTCATCTCTCTCTCTCTCTCTCTCTCTCTGAATCAAAAGAGAAATCTCCTTCGGCACCCTTGCACACACTCTCTCTCTCACCCTTGAATCATTGGCCCTACAGTACCACTAGTGCCTTCTTCCCTGTCTCTCTCTTTGCATCTTTCTCTATATATCTCTCAACTACAACACCCTTGCACTACTACTTTCGCTCTCTCTCTCCTTGTTTAAGGAGTCCGAGGGCGGTAACCCCCTCTAATGTCCATGCACCATTGTCCCTTCCACATCCCCCCTCTCTCTTTCTCCACCCCCTACATTTCTCAATCCCACACATGCACTCAATATGGCACAAAAGGGTCAGATCCCCCTCCAATCTCTCTCTGACTCTCTCTCTCTGATCACCATAGCCTTGGTTCTTCCTCTACATCCAGAGGCTAAGAGTTGCAAGTTACTCCCTTGTGATAATTGATTAACTAGCTCCAAGAGATCCTCTCCAGTGGCTAACGGTCATAGGTTACTCCCTTGTGTTAATCGATTATCGACTCCCTCTAGAGACCCTTTCTGAGTGGTTAACTAGGTACTCTCCTACTATTAATCGACTATATAGGGAGAGGCGCTAATCGCTGGAAAGGTCTCCTCCTAATGACTAAGTACAAAGGTGTACCTATTGTGATAATCAACTACCTCTTGGGTGGCCCAAACTTCGAGCATAAGTTGACTCGGTTCCACCATGCATGCATCCCAATTCAACAGAGCATTCTCCAATGTAGTGATGGAGCAACACAAAGTCGTGGAGGCCCGTTCAAGACAACGGCCTTCGCTCACTTTGTCCTGCATCATTTTGACTTTTATTTATCATTAAATATAGACCAATCACATACATAAATTATCCAAATGCTTTATAATGATCGCACAATACATCTTAATCATTTCTCCTCTTTTATGTTATCTCTACCCGATGCCTTCACACATACAGGACTGCAGTCCCTTGAGTTCCCAATTCCATTATAATTTGTGATAGGTTGGATATTTTTTTGCCATTTTCGAATACATATTTATCTCTTTTTTTATGAAGATGATGAGAAGGAAATCAATTTCTTGTACACAGTTTCATTATATAATATTCAGCCATTCACTGTTTTTCGGACCACTTTTTCTGTATCACAAACATTACAGGTTTAGTATCTTCCACATTCATCGTGCATGATTAGAATTGGTATTTTGGGTCTATTCAATCGTTTGACACCACATTTCTCATGTACTACTCCAACCCCTTAATTGCAATCATCATTGATTTGCTTGTGCGTCAAGATTGTTGTCTTTTTGCTGTTGACAAGTTTTATTTATTTGAAATGATCAACAGTCCTGAAAAAGCAATTCTCACATGACGATGTTTGATTATCTCTTTGTATGATATGCTTTAGTTTTTTTTTTTTGGTAGTTGAGAGGAGCCCTATCAGCTCCAGAGACAAAAGTAGACTATTAAAATATAACCAAATTTTTCTAACCTTCCCTTCCATAGTACAAAATATGATTTAACCCCCTTTACGGTGGTTTCCTCTCACTGAAAAGTACCCTTGAGGCTTCACTCCCGCAAATGTTACTCAGTTCTTCAGGAATAGCATATGCCCAATTGATGTTGAATTTCGCGATCCTAACTTATTTTGCTAGCCAATCCGCAGCATTGTTTGCCAGTCTCCCAACTAGACTAACTCTGTGGAGAGGCCATCTAGTGAGCATGATGTTTATCTCTTCCGCTGATTCTCTAATTTTCAAAGGGGCTTTACCTGATTCCCTTATAGCTTTTATGACGTCAGCATTATCTCCCTCAACTATTAAGCCTTCAAAATTTTGATCTCTAAACATTTCTGCACTGGCTATACAATGTTTGGCAGCTAGAATTTCGATTTGAGGATTGAATTAGTTTGTTTGAGGTATACTGCTCCTGCAGAGAGATGGAGACCCTCTTCCTTTCTAAGTATGATATGCTTTAGTTGACTCTTGTGGTACATGACAAAACAATATTCGTGGAACATGAATCCTGATCATTCTTTAAACATTCTGATCAGTATGCTGCGGTCGGCATTTCTGCTCCCAAGGTATATGGTGCAAGAGCTATCATCAACGTACAATCCCCAAGATTGGACGGACATGACGAATTTAGCCTTGGCCAGATTTGGGTGGCCTCAGGCGATGCTAAGGCCACACTGGAAGCTGGATGGAAGGTAATGTTTCTACCTCTGTATGCAAACAACATGTGAAGATGTTAATGAGATCAGCTTATTCTCATATTCTTCTTTCCTTCCATACCCTTTTCCCTTGCTGATCCCCTGCATCATAAATCATCATTATCCACAAATTTAGTTGTATTATAGATCCATTCCCATTGCAGTTTGTGGGAGAAACAGTCCCTTGGGTTTTGAAGAGGCAAAACCAACCCCACCACAATCAGCACAAGTTAAATGGTGCCTCATTGGAGCCTCACAGATGAGACTAACCTCAAGCGATATGTTATGCCAACCCTATTTATAAGTCTTACATTTTTCCACCCTCAGTTTTCAATGCTTATTCTTTTGTATCTGTAATGATATTTCTAGAGTAAAGAATAGAACCACTTGTTTCATCGTTAAAAAAAAAACATTTACATTAATGTCCTCATCATTTATTTATAAATACTACACTTTATAGTTGTTAGTCCTTGTAATCTTTAGCAATTAAACTTTAATCACTAGAATTATGGAGCTTAATTTTTCTTGGAAAAAAAATATGTGGTATGTAGCTTTTACAATTATCTCTATCGGCGAGGCAGTGTTGTCCCTAGCCATTGTGAAAAGCAATACTTGTATTTTCCATGTCGTTAAGCGCTTCCCCACTGACTTTATCATTCTTTACTACAATGAAAATATGCTACAGTTGTTCCTTTGTTATTTCTCATTTGTATGTGGATCAGATATGATGATTAACCTCAATTTTAGGTGTTCCCACAAATGTACGGTGATTACAAAACTAGGCTTTTCACATTCTGGACGGTGAGTTAACTATTCAATAAAGTTATTCATTAATATAATTGCCACTTCTACAATAATCTTCATCCTTTGGTACACTGTTATTATTATTTTTTGCTTCTGTCTAATTGTATATTTTGTCCTTTTGAGTACAGCAATACCCTTCGTGTTCTTTTTATTTGAAACGATTCTCTTCTAAACTATACTTGATCTGTTTTGATCTAACTTTAGCATTAATAAGTTATACTTAAATTGTAATGATCGAGACATGGGGTCGTAAGAGGAAAAGGTTACTAATTTATTTGAAAATATAGACATGATAAGAAGACTATAGTGTGGAGACGTCATAAAGTGGAGCTACTACTATGCATGAGGGTTAAGATAAAAATGAATTGAATTAGTCTCACGTCAAGAAATGTGATAAATTTATTAAGTTATATATGTGAAGTGGTGTTACATAACTTTTGAGATGACTTTTAGGCACACTTTCATGCAAAGTGGACTTACAAACTTGATCATACGTAACAGACAAATATATATTTCCTCTACAACACATTGTTTGAGAAAACTTTAAAACAATGAATCACATAATGATTTGGTCAGTGACAAATAGAGAAGTGCTTTCCATTATATTTTCTTCTTTTGGTGATGGGGAGGATGAGGATGAGAAAAGTGGAACAGGAGCAGGTGAACAAATTTGGATAGGTACAGAAGCCAAACTTTTTCTAATGAATCCGATTTTTACTATAGCTCAACATTAGGCTGTTTATCTATTGAATGATAGAAAACAATCTAAGAACCGTAATTGTGCTTGACAAAACCTTTTTATATATAGGGTATTCTAATTAATGACCCTGTTATTTGACATAAATGCAAGATTTTCTTATCAGTTATATCTGATACGTACGACTGACACTGTATATGATTTATTATATGTTGTTATATGTAAATTTCTTTATGACAGAATTTTTCATTGCTATTTTCAGAACAATGGTTATGAGACATATTGCTAAAATCTTGAATTATGCCCTGGCTTTGTTCGAATGAATGCAAACATAAATCTGGGTATGTCTCTGGAGCCTGTGTCCACGTATGGAGGTCCACAATATGACATTGACCTTGAGATATTTCAGGTGAGACATTTGTATTTTGGTTTAAAATAGTTCTGTTAACATCTTCTCCAACTATATATAAGAAGTTGGAATATAAAAAAATACTCAAAGATCTGCTGCCTCAAAATGTCAAACTCGATTCCACCATTGTGCATGTTTGCTCTTCTAGATTTATAAGATTGTTCAGAAATTACTGCACATAATCCAATAGATCTTAAATACTAAATTTGTCTTACAGTCTACATTTGCCTACTTATTTAATTTTGTAATGTATCCTCCTCTTTACGAAATTACATGTTGTTATTTCTTTTTTGACGAACGTGTTAGCTATTAACCCTTCAATTTGTGGAAGTACTTTAACATGATTTTTGTGCAGGGATAGTTATGAAGGGAGATATTGTTTTAATGTGATATGATAGAATGTATAAAGTTATCATTTTTTTATATCTAATTTGACACTATTATTTCTGTATAAGAAGAGATACACAATTTTCTATAGTGAAATATCAATAATTAATTTGTTATGTCCAAGGATAGCTTTTATCCCCTCTTGAGAGGGATAAGTTATCACCTTTTTATCCCCCATTTTTCTTGGTTAGGTTTTATCACTAGTATTTATCTTATCTTAGCTACCTAGCTACCAAACTGTCTTTTAACTTGAAACTAGTGCTAAAAGAGGGATAATATCTTTATTATGACAACTGCAAATCGGTACATATGATGATGAAATGAAGAAGACATAAACATGATGAAATGAATATGGGATAATGGGGCATAATCATGGGGCCCTTTTGTCGAAGACCACTTAACTATTGCAGCATCCCCTCCCCCCATCGAACCTGTACACAGTTGGTTGGAGTTTCCCAGTTCATGGGTTCCTCAATGTAGGTCTTATTGCAGGCATAACAAAAATGACCATGGCTGAGTATATCAGATTGAACTGGTCTGATACATTCGGCTCATACTAAATTTAACCAATCTGGTATGTCCACTTCGTACAACCAAACTACTATGCTTCTATTCCTATCTACATTTGGAGTTTCCGGTCCTATCCAGTTCACCTGTTCTTCCCCACCATAAAAAAGATAACTCATATTCCCTAAAGTACTCTTAATTCTCTTCATACCCTTAATTAATAATCTTGACTAACTTTAGCACAAGCGCTCTTCTTCCATCTCGACTAAGTAGCCTCTAACATGTTCCTATCTCAATTTCAACGACGGGAGTATAAAAGGATAACTCATGACTTGGCAAGTTTTACCACCTAAGATTAAGTTATCATTTTGTCAAAACTTGAGTTATGTATAGGGATCATCATCTTTTTTTTTCCTTAACCAACAATCATCTATTACAACTTGCGATTATCAGAACTTGTAACTCGGCCATCCAATTCTCCCTCCACACAGTGCTACCCAACTCCTTATTTAGAATGCTACACTCAACAAGTCTGTTTGAATCTCTAGGTATAGCTCTCATATATTTGCTAGCAATATCCATTTGTTGTGCGTAGGATTAGGTTCCCCACAATCTCTAGCTAGCCTTGGCTCACGATAGAGAGGGTGCACAGCAAGCGTGCAGTAAGCTTCCCCTTGAGTGATGCTAGAGCCTGCCTCCTATACAACCAACCCAGCAAGATCAGGCAGAAAGTATCTTTCCTTCTCTTTGTACACCAGCTCCACCCTCCTGCAAAAGGTAGTTGGAGAGTCTGAGCGTGGCCTTGTGGAAGAACAGTTACCAGCCTCCACGAAGTGCGAACGCTTCCCAAACAGTCTCCTATCAATGAAGGAATTCTTAGTGCTTTACTTCCCCTGAAGTTCCAATTACAGACATTTAATTTGCTGATATGACGAGACTACCTTGGCTCTCCATCACGATATCTTTGAAAGTCAATTTTCGATAATGGACAGTATTAATCATGCTTTGAAATTCTCTGCCTTCCAATTTACCCATGATCTCAATGCACACCATTATTTCATGTCCTTAGCTTCAAACTCCATTCGCTCTTTCCTTTAACTTGTGTATTAAGTAGTCTATCAATCTTAATATGAAGGCATCTGCTACCTTATGGACCATGAGAAGCAAGACATCGATTTGATGCTGAGAATAAGTTTCTTGGTTTCTCATAGTTAAGCCATCTAGATTATCCAGCTAGACGTTTCCACCATAGTGTAACCAATTATGACGCGATGATGACCACAGTTCTTGGTTCTCAGGACACTATCCTCCCCGATCCTGCTACTAATAATTATAAAATATGTGCAACAAGATGCTGTGTTTTTCTTTTTTTTTGGTTGAAGAATGGAACCGAAAGGTACTCAAAGCCTGAAACAGACTCCGAAAGCATACTGGCCGAGACATATAGGGGTTGGCACTGGACAGGCCTAGTTCCGATCAACCAAAACAAGACAAACCTGAGCAGAGTGAAGGCGGTTTCCTCTCATTGTAATTTTTGTTTGAAGCATCCTGTATGCATCTTTTAGCCAGCTCCACGGGCTGAACTTCGCCATCCTTGCTTTCTTTGCTAACCAATCAGCAGCCCCATTGCATGATCTATCCTGGAGCACCACTCTGTGATTCTTACATTTGTTTAACAAAGATTTGGTGTGAACCGCAATCTCCTTTATCTCCAATGGTGCCTTGTTCGGGTCTGAAATTACTTTAATGACGCTACATATAAGTTTTCTAAAGGAGTCAGGGACCTAAACTTAAGTCCCCCCAAAATAGAAACTGATTGATGATTGTCCCTATATATAAAGCACCCGCAGCTAAGTGTTTTCCATCTTCTTTCCTTAAAATGTACCCAACTCCAGAGTGGATCATGTCCCTTTCTTCCTTCTTTGTCCCATCAAAGTTTCCTTTTAACCAACCCACTGCAGGTTTTCTCCAACCCCCCGGATCAAATTTAATGCCATCAATCTTATCATAATTCCTTAATGTAGCTGCCCTACTACTATCAGCTTGCCCCTCGCTTGGATGATAACCTTTCTGCCGGCCTTCTTTCGTGGTGTTAATGTAACGACCCAAGAATTCGATACCCGGAACCCTCCAAGTACTTGACCCTTGAGCCGCCACCCACGGATCCGAAGACCCGGAAGGGTTAGAAATATGTCCAGTGAGATATACAACAGATTAAAATAGCTAAACAATTAAAGAAGTGCAACAGCGGAAAAGAATTATATACACAAGTCCCAGATAATAATTCAAGTGCAAAAAGAAAAAGAAAAAAAATACTAACCATTGCTAACGCTACTGACCACAAGCGGCACAACGCAGACCGACCGATCACGAACATCGGCTCCCTCGAGCTCAAACCTGGAAGGAAGTAAGGGGGGAATGAGCTTCGCGAACAAAGCCCAGTAGGGAACCCAACCCCTCACCGGTTCGACAGCGGAAACAAGAACAACACAACTAAACTAGGCAGGAAGAACAGTGCTACTAAAGTAAACAAGCTAACTACACTAGGCGGAAGACGGTGGTAACTCAAGCAGCAAGACTACTAACTAAGCTAGAGATATAATAAAATAATAATACAAAAGAGCAAGTACTAAAATAAATAACGGAAGCACTCAAGTCCACAAGTACCGCCAACACGGCACAACAATGCACAGTCTCAACCTCAGTAAACGTGCTCCGAGCACGCCACAAAACTGCACAAGTAGACGACAAAACCCTCGTCTGGACAAAGCACAACCCAACACAAGCAGACGGTAAAACCCTCGTCTGGACAAGACACACTAGCCACAACCCAGCCTCTACTAGCAGTGGTCAGCTGCCCCCACCGGCGTCTTACCACTCGACACGAGTCAGGTCTCCCTCCCGTCGGAGTGAGACGCGGGACAAACACAACCACAAGTCGTAGTCTGGCGGACTACGGTCCCCACGTCTGTCCTCCCGACACGGCTCCGGAACCGTGTAAGACGAGGCAGTGAGAACGGACTAGCTGGCCAGCACTGCGACACCCCAAACTCTGCGGGACCCGGACCAACTAAGTGGAGCTCAACACAACGACTCAACGCCGCTGTCCAACACCATTTTCCCCTTCGTCGCAAGAGACAACGCTCGACGGACGCACTCGTGGCTTGGAGACCACCCTCAACGGGCCACGAGGATGGGGGTCCCGGGGAACGGTAACAACCCAAACGCGCACAGTGCGCTGGGACAAGCCCTCAGTGTCACAACACGGCGAAGACTAGTAAGGCGCAGTGCTAGGGAGTCAGCACAAGCGTCACGAGCACGGAACAGAAACTCGATGCGGAAACTGATCCGCAAAAGTACATGATTGACGGTCAACCACGAGAAGCTAATATTACCACCCCGGACAGTCGGTCGGCCCTCGGAACTCACCCCACAGGTGCCGGAAACCCCAACACGACTGTTCGGGTCAAACGGTCAAACGGCCCTCAACGGCCCGGTCGGAGCCGAGCCAGGCAGGCCCAGAAACCGAGGAACGCGGTATGACGACACAAATATATATATATATATATATATATATATATATATTACTACCCGAGACAGTCGGTCAACCCTCAGAAACACCCCCGACGGGTGCCCGAAAACACTGCACGACTGTCCCCAGTTGACCGGTCAACAGGCACTACAGGCCCGGTCGGAGCCGACCCGGGTGGGCCCGACTACCATGTGGCTCGGAAGACAGCCACCAACCCCGGGTCGACCCGCCGACACGGCCGGAGCGACAACACATGAAAAACGGTGCGAAAACGGCGCGAAACGGAGCTCAAACAGCCCACAAACGGGTCTGCCGGCACAATGTGCCGCAGGGGAGCCCCAGGGCAGCGCCCGGCGCAGTGCGCCAGGGGCGTGGGGCGCAGTGCGCCGCCCAGATCCCAGCCAGATCTGGGCGCACTGCGCCGCCTCCTTCTTCCTCCCGTCAGCTCCTCTGCAACACAGGGAGGTGAGGGGGAAAGAGGAGGGGGGGGAGGCCAGCCGGCCGGCCAACGCCGGCGCCGGCGGCAGGGGGGTCACCGGACAGCGCGGCCGCCGCCGATGGTCTCCCCTCGCCGGAAACCCCCCCCCCCCCCGGCCCGAAGGCCACGCGCAGAAGAGAGAGAAAGGGGGGGAGAGAGAGAACGGGAGCAGGGAGAGGATGGGGGAAGGAGCCGCGACGGTGCACAAGGGGAGGGGGGATCCGGACGACGCCGGAGAGGGAGGAGGACCCCTACCTCGGCGGCAGGATCCGCCAGCGACGACCCCAGGCGGCGACGACGAGTTCGACGGCGACGGCGGCGAGCTGCTGCACCCGCGCACGGCGTCCTCCGTGCGCGGCTCCGGACGGCGGCGGTGCGGCGACGGCGTCCTCCACGACGCAGAGCAAGGGAGGAAGAAGACGGCGACGCAGCGGCAGCCTCCTCCTCCGGGTGGTGCACAGAGCGACAAAGAGAGAGAAAGAGAGCGAGAGAGAGAGAGAGTAGAGAAATGTGAGAGAGTGAGGGGGGAGGGAGGAAGAAGAGGGTTGGGAGAGGGAGAGGGCAAGACGGAGGGGCTCTCCCCATTACCAGAAATGGCCAGCGGCCCTTTTCTGGCTTCCCCTGCACACTGCGTGCATGGGGAAAGGGGGGACCACTCCCCCACCCCTCCCAATCCTCACATCCTACCCCACTTAAAACAATTTTGCCCTCGAGATTACAAAAATAAAGCCGAAGCACGGAAGTAAGGCAGGGGCAGGAACAACTCACTCGAATTGATCCGACAACTTGAGGGAAAAGAACACGACAAGAAACAGCCAACGCGAAAAAGGCCACTAAGTCTCACCACGACTTCCTGGTGGCCACAACAGCGACACAGCCATGCGTGGAGTGCTCAACCAGACAACCGATGGCCCACACGGCACACCCTTAGATGGGCACGGAGCACTCAATCGGATGGTGACAACTCCACAAGCGTGGCACACACCAACCAACCGAAGACGAACGGAACCATTAGCCGACAACCACACGGCTGAAGTCATCAACAAATCTCACCATTGAAACCAACACGGTCAGTAACCCACTCTGTCACCAGAAAAACCTGACAAAAACCGCAGTGACTGGTGACAACTTGGAAAAAGACCTACGAGTCAACCATAGGGCTCAAAGGAATGGCCTCACGCAGCTAGCGACAGCTAGTATCGGCCACACAACCAAATGGATGCCTCGCAAAGGAAAACCAGAGTCTAAGCGGAACAAAGACGTGGAAAACCCCTCAACACGTGGAACGACATCCACAACACCACTCGGTCTCACCCAGACCTTCCTCGTGGTCCGACAAGGACACCAAACGAATGTGGAGTCACAGGAAAACCAAAAGCAGAACACGCTCCACAAGCACAACACACACAACGACAAAGGTCGAAAAGACGTCTAAGGTTTGGTCAGAACTAAGCAACCCAAGACGTCAGCGACTCACGCGGTCAAGCACCAGTAAGCCGATAGGCCTCACTGCCACATCAGACATAGACAGGAGTCCCGCCATCGGCTTCCGGGCTCTCCACCCGACACTCGATCGAACACACAATGGTTGGCAATGCACCCACCACGAAATGTGCAATGCCAAGAGCGAGTGCCACAAAACTGACCGCAGGAAAACACTCAACCACCAGAAAAATGGGGAAACCGCAGGAGCCAAAAGCAGCACGCTGACCCAAGTAGAACGCAAACCAACACAAGGTAGCACAACCCAACACGCACAGCGAGGGAACACCATACGCGGCCACAACCAAAATCGGGCGCACCACCACTAGGGCTACAAAACAACAAGGTAGCTACCACACTGTCGTAAGGTACGACCACAAGGGACAGGCCACCACTCGCACCCCAGAGGCGGAACAACTCAACGCCTCAAGCACCTCACAAATCGCAAAACAACGCACAACTCAAGGTCATCACACATGGGCACAAGAACACGACGCAACCACAAGCACCAGAACCCCAGGTGTAGTGCACATGGCCGCACCAGCGGCCCCAAAACGGCATGGGGCCAACCAAAGGGACTCCCTACCAGAGACCCACCAAGAAGAGAAAACACACGGAAGGTCACGAGCTTCGAAGAGCACAACAAACATGCTGGCTCTTTAGAAGCGCACCACACAAGGCATCGGCCCTACCACAACAAGTAGTGAGGGCCACACACTGAGAGGCGACAAAAGCCTCCAAGAGCAGAAAGAGGCACAAGGCAGAGCACATGCGAACATAACCCCAATACGAGCAAGCTAGGCGAGAGAATCAGCGTTACCTAGCACTGATCACATGGAAACACATTGTCCCACATTGACCAACTAGGAAACACCAATACCCTCACAATAAAATGCAGTAGACTAGTAGGTTCACAAACCTACAGCGCCAAGCGGAAACAACAACACGAGGGGAGCAACCCGCTCAACCCTAAAACAACACGAGGTAAAAGACCCTCACCAAGGAGGCCACCACAGCACGCACCACAGTGCCAAAGCACAAAAGCGAAGCATCACCACCCCGAGTAACCTACAAAACAGAGGATGAAGATGCACAACAGGCCTCTTCCACATGCAGGAGAGGGGACCGAAACACAAAACTAGCACCTCCACAAGGAAGTACCGCCAACCACATGGCCACGGCACACACCACATCACCAACTGCGAGAGAGAGTTGGGCACAAGAAAACGAAACAGAACCATCGGAGCCACGGGGACACCCGTAGTCCCACCAACGCAGCCAGGAAAATTGGAAACAAACAACAAGGCACCTGGCCAACACAACAACTAGACACACGGTCAAAGGTTCCGCACCTTGACTAACAATGCTCAGATAGACTGTAACACAGACAGTCCAACTGGAAACAATGACAGCTCATCTCTACAGAGAGAACAACAACAAGCAAATCAAACACTAGGCTGTCCTGGAAAGGATCTCTACCAAGAACGACAGAGAGTCGTCCAAGCAGAGCTCCACCAGAACAAACAACCCAAACAACCGATCCACACAGATCTTCAAAGAGAGCACAACAGCAAGCATAAACAATACAAGACAGTTCTGGGAGAACCTCCACCAGAACGACCAAGACATCGTTCTGGGAGAGCCCACCAGAACGCACCAGCCAACCAACAGCACACTCAACCTTGAGGCAGCACGACAACAACTAGAAACAAGCACGGAGCAGTCCTGGGAGAAACCCTCACCAAGACAACAACAAACAGTTCTGGGAGACCTCACCAGAACACAAGGCCAACCAACAACGCATCTCAACCCCGAGGGCAACAAAACAGAAACGAGCACGAAGAAGTTCTGGGAGAACCCTCCACCAGAACAAGCAAGAAAGAGCTCTGGGAACACCTCACCAGAACTCACAACTAATTAGCACAAGGCCACCAAGCAAACACAACATGTGACATAACACGCAACCAGCAACATCACAAGTACACACAGAGCAACTGCTAAGCCCAAGCAACGCTGCTGACTCAGCGGAACACGGGGCACCCACAACTCACCGACAAGGTGAGGCAACATGCCCAAGCAACCATTGCACAACACAGCCAAGAGGAAGGCACAACTAGGAAAAAAAAAATAAAAAATAAAAATAAAAAATAAGGGCACCTTCCACCGGACACGCAGACAACAGGCCTACACCGGTGAAGGCCACACCGTAAACAGACTCTCTCAGCCACCACAGAACACATGCTTCCGAAAGCGCAGCCGACGACGACCAAAAGCACCAAACTGGACTTGCCTGCAACCATCCTCCACATAGGGAAGACCTCCACCAGCGACTCCATCATCAACAGCACCAACAGCACGAACCAACTAGCGATCACGCACCATGCACGCAACACTGCAACGACAACAACCCTTCTACGACCCCCAGTAGAATCTTGTTGAACCACAACCTACCTGCAAAACATGATCAAGACACAAGCCTAACACTAACACACCACGAACGGTGCCAGCAACGCACTTGAACTATTTTCTGGGATAGCCATAGCCATTAACCCATTGTAAATCTCAGAAGACATTTTCTCTGATACCAACTGTAACGACCCAAGAATCCGATACCCGGAACCCTCTAAGTACTTGACCCTTGAGCCGCCACCCACGGATCCGAAGACCCGGAAGGGTTAGAAATATGTCCAGTGAGATATACAACAGATTAAAATAGCTAAACAATTAAAGAAGTGCAACAGCGGAAAAGAATTATATACACAAGTCCCAGATAATAATTCAAGTGCAAAAAAAAAAGAAAAAAAAATACTAACCATTGCTAACGCTACTGACCACAAGCGGCACAACGCAGACCGACCGATCACGAACATCGGCTCCCTCGAGCTCAAACCTGGAAGGAAGTAAGGGGGGAATGAGCTTCGCGAACGAAGCCCAGTAGGGAACCCAACCCCTCACCGGTTCGACAGCGGAAACAAGAACAACACAACTAAACTAGGCAGGAAGAACAGTGCTACTAAAGTAAACAAGCTAACTACACCAGGCAGAAGACGGTGGTAACTCAAGCAGCAAGACTACTAACTAAGCTGGAGATATAATAAAATAATAATACAAATGAGCAAGTACTAAAATAAATAACGGAAGCACTCAAGTCCACAAGTACCGCCAACACGGCACAACAACGCACAGTCTCAACCTCAGTAAACGTGCTCCGAGCACGCCACAAAACTGCACAAGTAGACGACAAAACCCTCGTCTGGACAAAGCCACAACCCAACACAAGCAGACGGTAATACCCTCATCTGGACAAGACACACTAGCCACAACCCAGCCTCTACTAGTCAGTGGTCAGCTGCGCCCACCGGCGTCTTACCACTCAATCACGAGTCCAGGTCTCCCCTCCCGTCGGAGTGAGACGCGTGGACAAACACAACCACAAGCCGTAGTCTGGCCGGACTACGGTCCCACGCCTGTCCTCCCGACACGGCTCCGGAACCGTGTAAGGCGAGGCAGTGAGAACGGACTAGCTCGCCCGCACCGCGACACCCCAAACTCCGCTGGACCCGGACCAACTAAGTGAGCTCAACAAACGACTCAACGCCGCTGTCCAACACTGTTTTCCCCTTCGTCCGGAGAAACGCTCGACGGACGCACTCGTGGCTTGGAGGCCACCCTCAACGGGCCCACGAGGATGGGGGTCCCGGGGAACGGTAACAACCCAAATGCGCACCGTGCGCTGGGACAAGCCCTCAAGTGTCACAACACCGGGCGAAGACTAGTAAGGCGCAGTGCTAGGGAGTCAGCACAAGCGTCACGAGCACGGAACGGAAACTCGATGCGGAAACTGATCCGCAAAAGTACATGATTGACGGTCAACCACGAGAAGCTAATATTACCACCCCGGACAGTCGGTCGGCCCTCGGAACTCACCCAACAGGTGCCGGAAACCCCAACACGACTGTTCGGGTCAAACGGTCAAACGGCCCTCAACGGCCCAGTCGGAGCCGAGCCAGGCAGGCCCAGAAACCGAGGAACGCGGTATGACGACACAAATATATATATATATTACTACCCGAGACAGTCGGTCAACCCTCAGAACACCCCCGACGGGTGCCGAAAACACTGCACGACTGTCCCCGGTTGACCGGTCAACAGGCACTACCGGCCCGGTCGGAGCCGACCCGGGTGGGCCCGACTACCACGTGGCTCGGAAGACAGCCACCAACCCCGGGTCGACCCGCCGACACGGCCGAAGCGACGACACATGAAAAACGGTGCGAAAACGGCGTGAAACGAAGCTCAAACGGCCCACAAACGGGTCTGCCGGCACAATGTGCCGCAGGGGAGCCCCAGGGCAGTGCCTGGCGCAGTGCGCAGGGGCGCGGGGCGCAGTTCGCCGCCTCCTTCTTCCTCCCGTCAGCTCCTCTGCAACGTAGGGAGGTGAGGGGGAAAGAGGAGGGGGGGAGGCCGGCCGACCGGCCAACGCCGGCGCCAGCGGCAGGGGGGTCACCGGATGGCGCGGCCGCCGCCGGTGGTCTCCCCTCGCCGGAAAACCCCCCCCGGCCCGAAGGCCACGCGCAGAAGAGAGAGAAAGGGGGAGAGAGAGAACGGGAGCAGGGAGAGGAGGGGGGAAGGAGCCGCGACGGCGCACAAGGGGAGGGGGATCCGGACGACGCCGGAGAGGGAGGAGGACCCCTACCTCGGCGGCAGGATCCGCCGGCGACGACGAGTTCGACGGCGGCGAGCTGCTGCACCCCGCGCACGGCGTCCTTCGTGTGCGGCTCCGGACGGCGGCGGCGCGGCGACGGCGTCCTCCACGACGCAGAGCAAGGGAGGAAGAAGACGGCGACGCAGCGGCAGCCTCCTCCTCCGGGTGGTGCACAGAGCGACAAAGAGAGAGAAAGAGAGCGAGAGAGAGAGAGAGAGAGAGCAGAGAAATGTGAGAGAGTTAGGGGGGAGGGAGGAAGAAGAGGGTTGGGAGAGGGAGAGGGCAAGGCGGAGGGGTTCTCCCCATTACCAGAAATGGCCAGCGGCCCTTTTCTGGCTTCCCCTGCACACCGCGTGCATGGGGAAAGGGGGGACCACTCCCCCACCCCTCCCAATCCTCACAGTTAATATAATTGATGGCAAGTTGAATTATTGATTTACCTTTTAGATCCTGAGCCTCATGAACTCCTTAAAAGATATATTAATTTCTTCTCTTCCAGATGGCATCCAAGGCGAAAGCTACTGTAGCCTTGGTAAGAATGTTCTCAGCCCTCTCACGCCTTCCACTCATGCAAATATCCCAGATATCCCTTAGACCAATTGGCATACTCCTCCACCTTAAACATTCCTCTATCTCTATCCACGCTTGCTCGACTCTTTTTTTTCCCCCTCCCGCTGACCCCCCTCCTTTTGACAGGGGGGACAACCACTGCGCTCTTGACTCCCTTGTAGTTGATGAATGTGTGTTGTTGGTCTTCCACCTCATCCATACAGAGTTGGCACTTGGGATTAACAAGAATATTACACTTTGTCAGATGAGAGGCAGTTGGAAGCCTACCCCATGCCATCTTCCGAAATAAGACCCTGATCCTTGGCGGTGTGGTCCAACCCCAAATTTCTGCCCAGCATGACGATCCCTGCTCAATTGGGTATCAAATTTTTCCTTCCTAATGTGTTCATACTTCATAGGCCCCTTTAGGGGTGAATCTGCCATGTTCGCCTGGACACCATATTCTCATCTTCATTCTCTCCACCTACTAAATTAAGGAAGTTTGGGGATATTCAACACCACTGAATTCAGAAAAATCTCCCCGAGTTTATCTGTGTTCCACCATCCATCCTCAATTAGTAGCATCTCCAATCTATCTTCTTCTCCTAGTGCCGGTGAATTGAACTCCAACGGCCGGCCATTTAGTCCTTTCCCGTTAAACCAATTGTCCTGATGAATTCTGATGTTTTTTCCATTACCAGACATCCATTCCAAGTCATTGTAATGTTTTTTGTATTCCAAGGTAATTCTTTTCCCGGTATCTGACATTGGGATTGAGCTATAGAGGTTTTCAATCTTCCTTTTCCTCATGTATTTGTCCCTTCCAAGTTCTGTCCAGCAACTCACCTTGCTCGAGTTGATACTGTGCTCCAATTTAAGCATGAGTGCTGAATTTCGATCTTGGATATCAGCTATTCCAAGACCCCCAGGCTTCAACGGATGTTTGAGATGCTCTCTCCAATAAGGCATAGCCCTTTGGTTTCCTTGTTTCCTTTCCATATAAAGCTCCTGAAAATTCTTTCAATTTTCTCTTTATGGATCTTTTTGAAATTAATCACAGCAGACTAGTAAGTGGGAATGGCCAATAATACATGTTTCACTAGCACAACCCGAGCTGCCATTAATAGAGACTTGCCCTTCCAATCCTTATATTTATTTTCAATCATTTTACAAACATCATTGAATGCTATCTCTGCCTGTTTGATATGTGAGATCTGAACCCCCAGATATCTGCCAATGCTACAAGTGTTAGTCATATTTAGCCTGGACTTAAATGCATGTCACAGTATCTGACTTAACCGCTGGACCAATGTCCAATTTACACTTCTTAAAGTTCATTGCTTGTCCCGTTTGGCTGCAATAGTCTTCCACTATATATTTCTTTAAGAACATTTTTATCTCCTGCTCATTGCCCTTGGCCACTAGTAGCACATCATCTCAATATAGCATATGATTGATAGATATGCTATTTTTTTTCTCCCTGAATCCTTCAATCTTGCTTTGGGAATAAGCTTTGTGAAGGCTCACCCACAAAAGCTCAGACATGAGGACAAGAAGGTAGGATGATAATGGGTCTCTCTGCCTTAGTCCTCTATATGGTTTGAACCACCTACCTAGACTTTCCATTAACCAGCACCGCTATGGTAGTTGTATTAAGGGAAGCCTGAACCTCACCCAGTTCCTCCACCATTCCCCAAACCCCATTGATGTCAAATCCTGGTCAATGCATCGCCATTCGACTTACATGCCTAACTTCATGAGGATTCATTGCCTGTTCCAGTTATTGAGCTACCAAGATGTTATCTATAATGGATCAACCAGGTAGAAAAGCTGTGTGTTCAACTGAGATAAGTTTACCAATCACCTTCCTTAACCTGTTAACAAGAATCCTTGCAATGATTTTATAGAAGTCGTTGCATAGACTGATCGGCCTATAATCTTTTGCTCTCTTGGGGTGTTCAACCTTGGGTATTAAAGTAATGAAAGTAGCATTAAAGGTTGTTGGGGGGGATGCAGTGGCCATGAAACAATGAATGACATCATATCTAATATCCTTCCATGCTTTCTTATAAAAAAATTCAGACATACCATCGGGTCCTGGCGCTTTACCTTCAGGAAGCTGATTGATGACCTCCTCAACTTCAAACATGGTAACTTTTCTCTCAAGAGCAGCTGCTTCTTCACTGGACAGCCTTCTAAGTGGCAAGGAGTTTTCAAGCTCGGACAACTCTGCCCATTGGGAAGTCCACTTCTCTTGGAAGTGTGAAGCTTACTCCTCACTGATATCCTCCTGTTTAAATATCTTTCTGCCCCTCACCATTAATAAGGTAGTCAATTCTATTTCTCCTCCTCATGATGATAGTCGAGAGGTAGAAAAACTTGGTGGTGTTGTCCCCTTCTTTTTAGCCATTGGATTCTAGCCTTGTGCCTCCATAAAACCTCCTCAAGGTGCAGCTAGCAGCCCTTGTAGCCTCGCTTCAACTATTCTGAGATCTACTGATATCTTTGGTTTGGTCTCTAACTCCTGTAGCCGGCTGATAAGTGATTGAGCACGTTGTATTTGTACTCGAAGATTGCCTACCACTTCCGTGTACCATCTTTTGAGGGCTTCTTTAGTTCTTCTCATCTTTCCTGCTAGCATGGTGAGTCGTTCACCCCTGACATCCTTCAACCAAGCATTCCTGATAACCTCCAAAGTCCTACCCTAAATTGACCCCCAGAGGTAGATCTTGCAGAAGCGGCAACAGAGCCTTATTTAGCAGGCGCTCAAAGGAGACCTACAGAGGTATTGCTTCACATCGACGCTTCGATGACAGGGTCCGAAGAGGAAGATCAATGGAGAAGAGAAACAGAGGTCTGAGATTGCAATGCACTAGGTCGAGATTTTCCCCCGACGGATTCAGGTCGCCAATAAAAGGTACCTAACCCACTAACTCTTACCCCATGAAGATCATTTTCTATAACTACCGTGGGGTGGGTAGAAGAAACTATAGCAAGATGATGAAGAGGCTGATGAGGAATAAGGAAGTCAAAAGTCATCATTTCGGTGGAGACTCACAAAGAGCGCACTGAGGATTTAGTTCCTCAGCCGGTGGAGAGGCTAGAATTTTCGCAGAGTGAAGGCCAACAACAAGCCAGAGGCATGTTAGTGTGTTGGGACTTAGGAGTGAGACTGGTGGACATGATTAACTACTCACCTCATGTTGTGTTCTTGGTTTTAAATGATGAAGAATCGGAAGAAGACTAGGTATTGACAAGGGTATATGCTAGCACCAACTGGAAACTAGAAGAATGCTATGGGGAAGAGCTCCTAACTACAACTAAAGCTTTCTCTAATATTCGCTTCCATCACCTTGAGAGGAAATTTCCCCAATGCCACTCTCACTCACGTAACCAGGCTTCTCTCAAATCATGTGCCCCTTCTTCTGGATATTGTTCGATCTTGATTGAGGTGTTTACCTCGAATGTTGTGGAATCTCGTAGGATCGAGAAGAAGGCTACAAGAGTCTTCTTCATAGTTTGCTCGCTCCAAATGTCCTCGGGATCTGATGGTGATGTCCCGTGAGAGAAGTCTTGCACAAGAGTGTGAGAGAGAGAGAGAGAGAGTGACTTGCGTAGGTCTTTTTTCAAGAGAGAGAGAGAGAGAGAGACTTCTCTTACATGTGCATGGGGGAGAAGAAGACGGGACCAGCACCCACGCATGGATCTCTTCTCTAAGAGTCCTAGAGTGCATGGGACTCTAGGGAGGTAACCGCACTTATGGTTGCCATTCTCCAAGGGTTGCTTAGGCAACCTTTGGTGCCCAACGTGGGCAACCAACCAATGGGACTCCATCGATTAACATCTCCCACTTGCCCACAGAGGGCATAATAGAATGTCACTTGCTTACTAAGAGCAATTCATCTCTCGAGACTTGCTTCTCAACCTTACATACGACGAATGGAGTGAGCGACCTTACAAGAGTCGGCACAACAAATGAGTAGTGATCTATTAAGTTATCACCAAAACTAACAGATCACAATACTCTAAAGGAATCCTGTAGTACCCTAGATATCTTCAATATTCACCAGCTTTGACGTCCTGGATCTCTTAAAAACTAGCGACGTCAAAACTCGAATGTTTTGTACTCACAACTTTATCGCCACTAAGTCGAGATTATAGTCCCTCGAGGTATGAGTCACAAAACATGGTGCAATATTTAGATGTCTTTCTTGAGTTCTCATGTCAATTCAATTAGTCTTGACTGCTTTCCTAGTCATGTCCCGCTGGACTGTATCAGCCATAGCCCTAAGGAGCATGCTAAAGTAGCGACAACAAGCTTCCTTTTACATATATCTCAAGTCCTAAGGGTACAGATGGATCAACAAATTATGATCCAAGAGCTCACATAATGATGAAACAGAGATCTTATTCATCATTCTCTTCAACGGTCGTTTTACGCACATGTGGTATGGACACATGCTACGGTGTTCTTCCATCATTATGGGCGTGTCACATAAAACATAAATTAAAAAAAAAACACTGTACGGTTCTTAGTCTAGCCACTCCCACTGTGGCTAACTCGAGTCTCACGACGTCTTATAATAAGATTCGCAACCGGCTTAATGAAGGCTTCACGGATTTGATTCTCATATCCTGTGATCGATCCAGAGGGATCTCATCTTAATTCAGTTTAAGGCGACAATAAAAAGAAAATATCTTGCTCGTTGTCATAGCGCCATAGATATAAATATATCTTGCTCGCTCTCTTAGCGCCATAGATATAAATTGTCTCATCTTGCTCGCTTTCTTAGCGCCAAGGCGAATGACCCGTGTGAGGGGGTCCATTCAGAGCCTAGTGACACTTTTCTTGATGTGTAAAGTATTCCAACCATAGACACCCATAAGGAAGGAAAACAAAATAACTTAATTGTCAATAAATATTGTGCACATTACAATTTACACAATCCCATATTTCTAATATGGGTTACAAATACCTCCCTCGGGATTTGTTTGGTTAGTGGATCGACCAACATATGACCTGCTGAAATGTGTCGGAGAACCACCAACTCCTTTGCAACTAAATCCCGAATGTTGTGATAACAAATGTCAATGTGTTTGGTTTGCCCATGGTATTTAGGGTCCTTAGCATAGGCCAAGGCCGATGTGCTATCAACATACAACACCACCGCCTCCTTTGACAATTGTGTCATGGCCAATCGTTGTATAGGAAACTCTGCAACCAAATAGTCACTTGACATGCAGCAGAACAAGCCACATATTCTGATTCCATGGTGGATAAAGCGATGCACATTTGTTTCTTGCTACACCAAGAAATGGCCCCTCCACCTAACATAAACACATAGCCTGAGGTAGATTTGTGCTCATCTTTATCACCGGCCCAATCAGCATCGCTGTAACCTCTCAATCTTAAGTCACCTCCTTTGTAATATAACACAAGGTCCGAAATACCACGGAGATATCAAAAAATTCTCTTAACTGATTTCCAGTGAACGAGACCGGGATTACTTTGATAACGACTAACAAGACCCACCGTAAAGCTAATGTCTGGCAGTGTACATAACATGGCGTACATTAGACTCCCAATTGCATCAGCATATGTCACTTTAGACATTTCATTCTTTTCCTTATCAGTTTGAGGACATTGACTGATACTTAAAACACAACTCTTATCAATTGGAGTATCGATGGGTTTGGAATAATGCATCCAGAATCGCTCAAGAATCTTATTTATATAAGTCTCTTGCGACAAACACAGAAGTTTATTCGAGCGATCTCTCGTGATTTTTATTCCTAGCACATAATTTGCTTCACCCATGTTTTTTATCTTAAAGATAGAAGACAACCATTTTCGAGTGGCTTCGATAGATTCCATGTCATTTCCAGCCAATAAAATGTCATCAACATATAATGACAAAATAAGAATCTTTTTCGCCGTACGTTTAACATACACACAGTGGTCTTCTTCAATCATCTCAAAACCAAATGAGATAATAGTTTTATGAAATCTAAAATACCACTGCCTAGACGATTGTTTGAGGCCATAAATGGAACGTTTGAGTCGGCAAACTTTGCGCTCTTGTCCCTTTGCCTCAAAACCTTCTAGTTTAACCATATAAATTTATTCGTGTAGTTCTCCATTGAGAAATGTTGTTATAACGTCCATTTGAAAAAGTTCTAAGTCTAAATGTGCAACAATGGCTAGAATAAGGCGAACCGATGTGAATCTCACCACTGGGGAAAATGTCTCATCGAAATCTATACCCTCCTTTTGAGTATATCCTTTTGCCACAAGTCGTGCTTTATATTTGTCGATTGATCCATCCGCCTTACGTTTGCCTTTGAAAATCCATTTATTTCCAATAGCCTTATGCCCTGGAGGGAGGTCGACAGGTTCCCAAACCTGATTCTTACTCATAGAGTCCATCTCATCTTGCATTGCTTCCTTCCACTCTTTACTAGCAGATGAAGTTAATACTTCTTTAACAGAAGTAGGCTCATCGTCATCAGCAAACTGGCACACAAGAGCTTCCTCTTCAATCTCAAATCGACGACGAGGCATGTGTCCACGTTTGCTACGGCGTATCTGATCGTCTTATTCTTCTACAGGTGTTCTCCCACTTGGCACAAAGCTCCCACTATCATGATGATCATCTCTACTATCTCTGGCGGCTTCCTGGTTAGGAACTAATTCCCCCCCTTCGCTGGAAGATGGTGGAACATCATTTGGGTCATCCAACTCATGGAGATCAAGACTCTTTCTAGTGTCGCCGATACTAGGAAATTCTATTTCTAAGAAAACAACATCTCGGACGTCTTTTTCTGTCATTCCTCCATTGGGATGTTGTTCGTACATGACATAACCCTTAGAGCCTTCAGGATATCTTATAAAGATAAACTTTCTAGCTTTAGGGCCAAGTTTTCCAAACTTGTGAGAAGTGTCATGGACATATCCTGCTGAACCCTATGGGCGTAGATTATCTAAATTTGGGTTTTCACCACACCATAAGGGGTAGAAGGAACTGACTGTGAAGTTACGCGGTTAAGGATGTAGGCCGTAGTCATTATAGCATCCCCCCAAAAAGATATTGGAAGGTTGGCATGCGACATCGACCTAACCATATCTAACAGTGTTCTATTCCGTCTCTCAGCAACACCATTTTGTTGCGGTGTATATGGAATAGTTAATTGTCTGCGTATTTCTTTTTCTTCACATAAAGTTCGGAACTCATCCGAAAGATATTCATGTCCTCGATCTGTCCGAAGAACTTTTATGGTTTTGCCTAATTGATTCTCAACCTGCCAAGACGTGTTTGAAACAATCTAACGCTTCATAGTGGTGAGCGATCAGATAGACATATCCATATCGTGAATAATCATCTATAAATGTGAGGAAATAGGAAGCCCCTTGACGGGTCTTCACACTCATGGGTCCGCAAATGTCGGAGTGGATCAATTGTAAGAGTTCAGTGGCTCTCTTAGTCTTTCCGAAAGGCTTGCGACATGCCTTATCGGCTAAACATGATTCACACACAGGAACATTGACTTTAGCGAGTGAGCCTAGTAAGGCTTCTCGAGCTAACCTTGTCATTCTATCTTGTCCTATGTGTCCTAGCCGAGCATGCCAAATTTTCGAATCAAGGTTATTATCAGTATTCACCACATAAGACACAGAAAAATTATGATAATCCAAATCTAATTTAAACAAACCATCCATGAATAAGGCATGACCATATATAACATTGTTCAAACAAATGTCAACTTGGTTGCTAGTAAAAGAAAAAGAGAAGCCAAATGCTAATAATGACGAGACAAATAGTAGATTATGCTGAACTCTAGGCGCATAGAGCACTTCATGGAGAGTTAAGACTCGTCCAGTCTTTAACTTGAGTTGATACACACCAACTCCAAGGACTTCCTCGTTAGAACCATTTCCCATGTATACTCTTTGCGATCCCGCTGAGATTCGGCGATAATCCACAAACCCTGCTCGATCCCTTGTTATGTGCTTGGTCGCTCCTGAATCCACTATCCATTTAGGATTTGTTCGAGCAACTAGGATATGCGAACAAACATGCACATTTGGAGAGCAAAGAAATTGGAATACCTTTTTCGGCTTAGTGCATTCACGAGCGAAATGTCCAAGTTACCTACAATTATAGCATTTGGCCTTCAACTTGTCTCTCTTTCCACGGCGCTTGCCTCTTTGGCGCTTCGGTGTTTGCCCCGCCTTTGAAGTGGATGCAACATTTTGCCTCTTCCTCTTGAAGTTCTTCTTTGGACCCTTCTTGCCCTGTTATCTGCCTCCCTGGGCGACAAGGGCAGTAGCACACATAGCTTCCTCGCGTTCAGCCTCTAACTCCACATGGCGAGAGATGTCAGAAAAATTCTTAATGCTCTCATTGTGAGTGAGGATTTGTTTCATGTGAGTCCAAGAATCTGACAAAGATCTTATTACAGCCTGCACCTGCTGCTCATCGGTGAGATTGTGACCTGCAGACTTCAAGTCGCGGATCATGCTTGACATCATCCTTAGATGCTCAGTCATGTTCTGACGGGGATCCTTTCGGTCTCAAATTTCAAAACAAGAGCCCTTAACCTCGTGGTAGAGGTTCCTCCAAAAGTAATCTTCAACTTTTCCCACATCTCCTTGGCAGTCTTACACTTATCAAACTCGCCAATCAGATCATCCTGTATGCTGCTTAACAGTGTAAAGCACGTGCTGTGATCTTTGTTGAACCATGACTTGAAAGCCTCTTGATCTCTACGGTGTTGAGCAGTGTTGCCTTCTTTGGGCGGGGTCATGGATGTAGTAATGTGATCAAGTAACTCTTTCTCATTCAAGAGATATTGGATTTTTCGATGCCAAATGTTATAGTTAGTGCCATCTAATTTATTTCCTTTCGTTAGGTCAGCAATAACATTCTTTGAGGCCATCGATGAATCACTACATTTAGATAGTAATGAGAAGGCTAAGTTGACAATTCTACTCATTAGTCTATTTGATCCAAAAATCTACCCTAGAATATTAAATATTCTCCATATAATAAGATCAAAAGTAGACTTAGAGTTCTACAGTCATCTCCCATTTATATAAGAATATTCAATATTATTAGGGTAATTTCGATCAAATAATTTAAAGGGAGAGGAACTAACATCTCTCAATTAATAAGCATGTATATACAAAATATGAATATTCAAATAAAGAATTGACAACAACTAATCATGTTCAAAAGATATTCTAATAATTTTGAACAACAATTAATTATGCATGTTCAAACAACAATTAATCATGCATGTTTCAAACAACAATTAATCATGCATGTTTCAAACTCTCTTTTAATAAAGGATTCAACACATGATTTTAAATCATCGGATCATACATAGATTGCTTGAATATAAAGTGCATGAATAAATTTATTATAAGATCAAACTAACTAGTACAATTTATTGCATGGACTTAAATAAGACAATCTCATAATCATGAACCTAATAATGATCTGAAGAAATAATAAAATCATGTTTAAAATTGCGATAACATCATAATAGCTAAAGCAATCGTCTGGACGCGAGCCGGAGTCATAGCACGGTGCCAGGGAACATGCCGTATGTGACATCGGACTCGTCGTACCTCCAAATAATCATTATGGTGGTGACGAGAGACTAGGTTAGCATTCCCTGCCGGTCCACGTCCAATAATGTGGCTAAGTCGAGCTCGACCATGAGGTCCGCTCGGCAACACCACGTTAGTGCGACGTCTTGCAAGACGGCCAAGTTCACGTCGCCGATGAGCCGATGCTCTCATGCGGGCTTGTTCCACTAGAAATGTGCGCCTAGGCATGGGTGGACCAATACCCATGTGTTCAGCCAAGCCAACATGTTCACGTAGCGCCACGCCTGCATGGGTGGGACCACCCATGCACTCCGAAACACGGTCTACATGGCCACGAGGACCCCCGTGCACACCTTTGCGCGAACCTGGGCCGCGCTCACCACGCCCGCCTGCATGGTGGCCATCCACGTCACCTACGGGTACTCCATCACTGTCAGCATGGCCGCGAAGGCCGCTGACCGTGCGTCCACACCAGCCTGCATGGCCACGGGCCGCGCGTCTGCGCCATCGGCTCCAGCCTACGTGGTCGTGGGCGCTGGGCCCGCCCGCGCGCGTGCTTGCCGTTGAGGTGCCCGCCCGCAAGGCCGCGGGCGATGCGGCGCCTGCCCGCGCCCGTGTGGCAGCGGGCGACGCGGCGCCCGCCTGCGCTCGCATGGTGGCGGGTGACGCCGCACCCGCGTGGCCGCGGGTGACGCGGCTCCCGCCCGCGTCCTCGCCTCCGTGCTGGTCCGCCTCTCCGCGGGCTGCTTGGCCTACATGGTCGCACGCAGTGTGCACACCCCCGTGGACGTGGGCCGCGCGGCCTGCATGGCTGTCACCTGCGGCGCCAACAGGCGCGTGGACGTCGCCTCCTCCATGTCAGTGTCCAGCCTGTGGTGCAGTTCCATGAACAGCAACGTGGACGAAGGTCGCCCAGCCTTTTAGTCGCGGTTGCGGTCAGTGCGGCCTCCCGTGAAGCCAGGGTCCACATGGCCGACTGCGTAGTCTGCATGGCAGTCGTCTGCATCGCCTGCAAACGTGCGAACCATGCCTCCATCACGTTCGCATGAAGTGCCTCCGCCATGCCCGGGAACGTCGACTGGGCGCGACAAGGGAGAAGCGCACAGTGCTACGACGTAATCCCTTGCGGTCATCAATCACCGAAATTTAATTGGCGCCACAGACTCCTGCATGGGTGTCGGGCCGCTGCCAACCACGCTATCCCCATCATCATCCGTGGAGATCTCTATTAGTTCAAAATCATCTTCATCCATTGCAGCAAGTTCTTGCGCATGGAGATCATCCGACAACATCATGGAGAGAGGAACATGAAGGCTCTGATACCAATGTTCGATCTTGATCGAGGTGTTTACCTCGTACGTTGTGGAATCTCGTAGGATTGAGAAGAAGGCTACAAGAGTCTTCTTCATAGTTTCCTCGCTCCAAACGTCCTCGGGATCTGGTGGTGATGTCCCATGAGAGAAGTCTTGCACAAGAGTGTGTGTGTGTGTGTGTGAGAGAGAGAGAGAGAGAGAGATTTCTCTTGCATGCGCATGGGGGAGAAGAAGACGGAACCAGCACCCATGCATGGATCTCTTCTCCGAGAGTCCTAGACTGCATGGGACTCTAGGGAGGTAACCCCACTTGCGGTTGCCATTCTCCAAGGGTTGCTTAGGCAACCTTTGGTGCCCAACGTGGGCAACCAACCAATGGGACTCCATCGGTTAACATATATCAATGGAGATGTAGGCAGAAGGGGCTCAATTCCATTTAGATTTGAAGATTTTTGGCTTCAAAGAAGTGGTTGCTTACAAGACGTTGTGTTTGTTGAACAAACATTCATGATTGAGAAAATGTTTGAATATTTCCAAAACAAGAAACCTGTCATCACAACATATCAGGCTGTAATATATAGATGATCTTGGTTGGCCAGCACTGAGATATGTGTTCCTTTGTCATTACACCATGCCAGATGAAGACAGAAAATAAGATCAAAAGATTATTTGAAGTACCCCTTGAAGAGAGTTCGAGATAGGGGGAACAAGAACAAGTACTATTGGCTTCAATGAGATCGTAAGTATATAGCTAATCGGTGAAGACGGGGAAGGCCTATAGGGAACTGTGGAGAAAGTTGTTCTTTTTTGACAATAAAAAGTTACTTCCATTAAACTAGTCAATAGTACATAGAAGATATAATAGAACAAGAGAGCACAATAAAGAGTGGAATAGGGGAAGACCTAAGGCTAAAGAGAACAAACCACAATAGAGAACTAACAAAAAAAGATGGACCATAATATCCTTCAGTATGATGATAGATATAACAAGGAACAAACAAAATCCAAACACACTGATGGAGCCACAAAATCTTTTGCAAGGCCATATCGAGCTCTAGAAATGGAAGGCTGATCAACGATTATGCAGCAAGTCAAGAGGGGCAACTCAGATGACGCACAGGGCGAGGATGTATGTGGAATAACTTCGACACTCGAACTCAACCATCTGTTCGGAAACCCCAGAGTTGGGTGATCCAGAGTCATATGGAAACAAGAGATAATATTGTACAGAAGCTGTGGGCTTTCACAGTCGGTGGTGAACATTGGAGCCTGCACAAAATAGAGCACAATAACAGAAAACACAAGTAATACGCTGGAATCAGAGCGGTCTACACCTGTCACAAAATGTGCGAGATAGATGAGGCAGGCAATAGGCGGAGGGGTAGAGGAGGAACTGGTGGCTAGTCGATGGCGAAGAAGGCAGCGGCGCTAACTGGCTAGTCCGTAAACTCAACTTTATATATAGCGGGGTAAAGGAGATGATGGGGACCATATCTGAGATGCTTGTTTCTTCATGCGACTGTATATTTTGAACGTTGTGTTCTTTGATAATTGGCAGAAAGAAGACTCTGATATCTCATAATGTGCATGTTTGTTGGGCTTATCCATGCATATATATTGCTCGTTGTTGTATATATATTTGTCTAAACTTCATGCATGGTTATTAATTTCAACAGGATCGGGGTACCAAGGACTGGTGGTTACGTCTACAAGGAGTTCTATTGGGTTATTGGCCGAGCCGAATTGTGCCACAGCTTCATGATGGCGCGCAAATTCATAAATTTGGAGGTGATATTCTCAACAGGAAACCGCCAGGGCAGCACACAGGCACACAGATGGGGTCGGGCCATTTCGCCCACGAAGGCTTTAAGAAATCTGCCTACTTCAGGAACATTCTGATACTAGACAGCGAGGATCCGTGGAAATACACATCACCGACGCGTGGTGACACTGACATCATAATAACGCACCCCCATTGTTACGATGCGGAAGTAGCTGACAATATCGAGTTACAGTGGGGATTCTACTTCTTTTATGGGGGCCCTGGCAGATCTGCATCATGCCCTTAATTAGCTTAATTTGTCAGTCATACGGCATCATTCAATAATCTCTGCTATCAGTGCAGAGGGGTGGCCAATGCCCATTGAAACATTTGATCAGATGTTGCATGAGCTACTACTGCTTAATTAATCACATCAACGTAAATTAATGATATGATATATAGTCATACAACTCTTTAAGTTTTGCCAGTGCTATCATCGCAGTCTAAAATCCTCAGATTGTTTGATGTCATAACAGGGATTTTTATTGCATCAGCTCATTCCTAAAAGATAATACATACATACATACATACATACATACATAGTGATTTAAGTCTGATTGATTAAGAATTTAGATAAGTCTACATATATAAAACAAAAGGAAGAAAGAGAAATATTTTGACACGATAAATAATCTCGACTAAATTAAGGATTAACATTTATGATTAATTAACAAGTGGATTAAGACAGATATCTAATTTATAAAATGCCTCGAATAGATTATAAAATAATAATAAGTTAAGCTTTTAAATATGAGAAGAGTATTGTAAAATAATGTCATTAGTTTTAATCTCAACTAGTTTAATTAATAGAAATATATTTAACTTATAGAACTTCTTAATTATTGGATCATTTAGGTTGTAAGAAAAAATCTTAATTAATAATGATGTCAAAATATTAACATTTTAATCACCTGGAATTAAGTGAAGAAAAGTAAATAAAGATAAAACTCTTAAAGTAAAACGACTTGTTATTTAAATGACGGAATCATCCAACTTTTGCACTCTTATAATTTCCAGTTCTATGACTGGTCAAACATAATGTCCGGCCCATAAGCCTAAAGATTATTAATTTCCAATCCAAAACTAGGCCTAACCGTTAGTTCCTCACGTTTTCTATGGCTGATAGACTGAAATATCCCTCTTGGGCTCCCCACGTTTTCTATGGCTAAAAGACTGCAGTTAAACTCTTGGCATCCTCACGTTTTGTTCCTCACGGTCACTTGCAAAGAGTTTTTCCTCACGCTCATGTTCCGTTTTTCTTAATGTGATAATAACATTTTTTTAATGTGTTCCTCACGATTTCATATACGCTTGTTCCTCACATTTTTTGTTCTAACATAAATATAATTGCCCTTGTCTGCTGCAACTCACAATTGCAGCAAATAACAAGATATCACCATTAACAACACCTGCTGCCAATACACAAACCTCACGTTTGTTCCTCACATAATATTATATCTTGTACTCTGTAGATTTTGATGGTCACAAAAAAATTAATTGTAATTTATGTCGATAACATCACAAACACAAGTTGCAATTCATGTTGATGACCCAAATATTTGATTTATATTTATTTAATTTGAGAGTCTAATTTGTGTGCTAAGTGTGCAGTAATTTGTTCAAAAATCGCACTTGAAGTGGACAATACAAAGCCCAAGATTTGAACAAAACATAAAGACAAGATAGGAAGGAAGTCTACAGAACTGATATTCGGACGACCGACATGGAGGAATCGGTCGACTGATATTGAGAGGCCAATCGATTGTAGAACAAGGGCAATCGATTAAAGAACCCAATCGATTGATGACCAAGTAGAAAGTCGGACGACCGATTTGGGAAAATAGGACGACCAACCTAGTCAGTACTAGTTGGCACTAGGACAGTCAGAAAATCGGACAACCAACCTATCCAGCACTAGTTGGCACTGGGACAGTCAGAAAGTTAGATGACCGACTTGAAGAAATCGGTCAACCGATTCACTAGTCGAAGCACCAATAGAAGTGCTGGTCGAAGCTAAGCGCATGAACCAGACGATCGATTCTCCATAATCGGACGATCGATTGTCTAGTCGATTTGTTAGTCGATTTGCCAATCGAAGCAAAGGTAGAAATTCGACTACCGATCCGAACAATTTGGTCGACCGATTCTAGTATTTCTACATTCGGACTTTCTTAAACAGATTCCTATGAAAATCCAAGTCTTTCCAAACATACAAGGACTCTCCTATGAAGATCCAACTGTTTACAAACATACAAGGACTCTTTGGGATTATAAATACAACATTTTCCCACATTTTGGAAGAAGAGAACACGTCTCCCAAAGGTCATATCGTACCCTAGAGTTCAGAGGAGATTCGTGAAGCCCTAGGAAGAGCCAACAGATGCTCTGACTTCTGTAGAAGTCTGAAGAATGAGTCTTCATCATTCAAAAGTCTTCCAGACGTACCTGAATGGTGATCCTCATCAGAAAGTCATGGACTATGTACTGATCATGCAACATCTCATTTTGAGGAGCTTTCTACATCAGCCAGTTTACTATGTACATCGTCGGGAAAAGACGAACACAAAGGCCTACTCTTTTTGTGATAGGAGAACTCTACACCTTACTCTTTAGATTGTTGTCCTCCTGTTCATGTTTTCATTTGTTCTTTATTGAACCCTGAACATATCTGTCTGTGTGTGTGCTCGACTATGAGCACGTTGTTTGTGAGTGTGTAGTGCGTGCGTGCATACATGTTGGGTTGTCTCATCCCTAGGAAAGGAGGTGGGGCTTGTGTTGTCCCTATAAACAATCGAGTGTGTGGATTTTTGCTTGTACTCGGGAACCAAACTAGTGGAAATACTCACAGGGGTGTGGGGTAGTGGACGTAGGCGCACACGTGGGTGTGTTTGCTGAACCACTATAAATTCTACGTGCATGTGTGGTTTGATCCATATCTTCTATCTTTGGTCTTCACACGTTAGGATAGTTGATTTCGTCTATATACTTCCGCTGTGCATATCACATAATTAATAGATTTGATTAATTTAGTCTAATTTATTCTCTGTAAAAGATTTGTTATTGCACTATTACCAATTCACCGCTCCCCTCTTGGTTGTCCATCGCATCCCTGGACATCAATTGGTATTAGAGCAGAACTCTTGATCTAAAGAGAGATCATGTTTGCAATGGCCAATAAGGGATTCATGCCTGAAGGTTTCTCTATCCAATGTCCACCATTCTTTGATAGCAGCAATTACTCCTATTGGAAAAATCGTATGCACGTCTTTTTCAGGGCTCAAGATTATGAGATCTAGAAAGTTGTGAATACTGGTCCATATACACTGCCAGAAGATGAGGGAAAGTGGACAGAGGATCATCTTAAAAAATCCAAGGCTAATTTAAGTGCCATGAATATAATGCAATGTGATATACACTCTAATGAGTATTCTCGTGTTTCTATATGCAGCTCAACAAAAGAAATGTGAGATAAACTGAAGTTAATTTATGATGGAACTTTAGATGTTAAGGAGAACAAAGCAAACATCCTGGCCCATGAATATAAGATGTTTCAGATGAGCCTGGTGGAAAAATTTCCTGACATGTTTGCGCAGCTCTCCAACATCACCAATGGACTGAAGGCACTTGGGAGGAACTACATGGACATAGAGAGAGTCTATAAAGTTCTAAAGTCCCTCCCACTGGCATGGCACACCAAGGCCATAGTCATTGAAGACTCCAAGAACTTATCAACCCTCACCGTGGAGGAGTTGATTGGGAGTCTCATGACATGAGATCAATCTGAAGAGGGAGAAGGCTGAGCAACCAATACCCCTTAAGCAAAGGGATGTGGCTCTCAAAGACAAGAAATCAAAGGCACATATTTCTGAAGAAAACTCGTCAAGTGAAGATGAGGAGGAAGTGACCAAGTTAGCCCAAAATTTCAGTTCTTGGAAAAAAGGTCACAATATGCAAAGCTTCCTATGGATTCCAAGGGAAAGAACAAGCAAGAAGACTCTAGCAGAAAATCAGAATTGATCTACTATGTATGCTAATGAATTGGGCATATGAGATCAGAATGTCCAGTATTTTTGAAAAAGCAGAACAAACAGAAGGCAAAGAAGCCCAAAGTCATGGTTGCCGCGTGAAATGACTCTGATGAGTCAAGCTCCGTAATAAAAGATGTCAAGAAAAAGAAGGACGTCAACTGTGGACTCATGACTATTGAAGATGAATCTCTTGAGGTAATTTCTAATCATGAATCTTTTACCATTGAGGAGATGGAATCAATGTATGTTGCTTTGCATGAAAAATATAGGAAAATTAGAAAAGAAAATAAGGGACTAGAAAATATGTTCGAAACATTCTTGCATGCTGAAACAAATTGTATGTCTTGACATGAACATAAAGCAATGTGAAAAGCTTCAAAATCATAATGAACTACTTCAAAGTTAAATCACATTGTATGAAGATAAAATTGAATGCATGGCTCGTGACAATGGTAACTTTGAAAAACTCAGCATGTTTGAAAATGAAAACATATCCTCGAAATCTGAAAATAAAAAATTGAAAAATCAAGTGCAGAGGAACATGAGTCTTGATGTGTAGGAGATTGACCCCAAGTCTTTCAGAGGGAGCATGTGTGCAGGAGATCGGCATCATGCCCTTAATTAGCTTTGTCAGCCGCATGCCATCATTCAATAATCTCTTCTATCAGTGCATAGGGGAGGCCAATGCCCATTGAAACATTTGATCAGATGTTGCATGAGCTACTACTGCTTAATCACATCAATGTAAATTAATGATATGATATATACTCATACAACTCTAGAATTAAGTTTTGCCTGTGCTATCATCACAGTCTAAAATCCTCAGATTTTTTGATGTCATAACAGGGATTTTTATTGCATCAGCTGACACTACAAGAAATCTTAGCTCTGCCTACAAAAGTTGCTTACGGTTCAGTATATTCGTATGGATAGACATATCTATACTTACGGACTGTGCATGTCGTAAGTATATCAGGCAAACTTTGTTCTTAAACTTTTAAGATATGCCTACCCCTATGGCGTAATGCCGTAAGCACATAACGTTTTCATTTACCTACGGAGTTTTAATTGGGCGCCCATTCAACTTTGGCCTCCCGCGCCCAGATTGAAGGGAAAAAAAACCCTCCTTCGACCCCTGGCCTCCACTCTCCTCCTTCGACCTCTCCACTCTCCTCCTTTGACCCCTTGCCTCCACTCTCCTCCTAGCGAAAAAGGGCAGCAGCAGCGATAGGGCAACAACGGCGAAAGGGCAAGCAGTGGCATCTCCTGCCGAACTTGCGGAGAAGGTGGTAGCAGGCAGGCAGCGCGGCGGAACTTGCGGAGAAGGCGGTAGCAGGCAGCACCGTCAGCGGTTTAGGGCAAGCAACGGCGGCGAACTTGCAGGCGGCGAACTTGTGGCGATAGCAGAGGAAGGACACTCCGGCCACCCGTTCCTCCTTCCCCTATTCCTCCGCGTGTCCTCCACGCCGCCGGGCGTCTCTTGCCGACCCCATCGCCTTCTTCCTCCTCCGCTTCGTAGTGGGCGTTTAGCCTCTCCCACTGCTCGTCCCCCGCCGCCCATTTTCTCACGAAGGCTGTGCTGCTGTGGTCTATTTTTTGCAAAGTTGTAGGCTGACTGATCGCCAAAGGTGAGTCCGTCGCGGCGAAGGTGAGTACTCTTTTCTATTTTCTTTGCTTCTTTGTCTCCCTCATGGTTGGGTTAGGTTGAATGTGTGTATACTGATGACGACCGTCTTGATGGGAACCCCATTTTTAGAATCCAAATTTATCCCATCTGTGTTTTCCACATCATCAATGAGACCAAGATACTATACAGCAACTCTTAGTAACACCAAGTCTAGCTTAGATAGACCAATGTGTGCCTGCTCAGCTTCTATTGTCTTTTGGCAGTGTGCTTAGCTTTTATTTCCTGGTGTTGATCAATGTTGGTGCCACAGAGTGATGGATAATCATTAGAGAACGTCTTTGCCATTTCAGCTGCCTGTAAAGCTGCATTCTTTGGTAAGAATGGAGAACGCTTAGCTTAGCATCCTTCAGTTGTGTGGGTTATCACACGTCGTGTGCACGGCACCTTAGCATCCTTTACTTGGCCTCATGAGCTCATCTTGCACAGGGCTGGGTGGCCATCCAAGGTATTAAGTATGCTTTTTTATTGGCCCAAAAAGGAATATTATAGACTGTGTAAGCCCTCACCTCCTAGCAACTTGTCTTTGATTAATTGCAATGGCCCTCCTTTAATGGTGATCTTGGAGTAGATTTCAAAGATACACAAAGATTAGGCTCTTGGGTCTACCTGTGACCTGACAGAATTAAGTAACTGGGATTAAGGAGCATCTTAGAGGAGTGTCTCAAAGCAGACACCAAAGCATCACAATTTTTTTGTTTTAACAAAGGTTGAACTAGGGACAACATTTGGGGATGGTGTGATCTCCCAAGATTTAATTAACAGGGGGCAGGCAAAGCCATGTCCTGCAACCTTATCTCTGAGGCTTTGTGATTGTGATGGCTGGCTGGTCAACTGTTTCACAGGCACTGGTTGTCCCAGTGGGATTAATCAAATGCAGCTGCGCAATCTCTCACCAACTCTTATTGATGGTTCAAATGGCATTTGCACTCAAAACTATGAGCTGTATGTATAATATTCTGAAGGATGGGATCAAACATGGGTAAGAAATTGTCATTGTTGAACTTTTCTCTCTGTGGTAAGAATAGAGAACATCTTTGCCATTTCAAAGATTCTCATTGTTTGTTTTGTGCTCTGGCACTCCTTTTTTATTGTCCTATTAATCTTAGTGACATGTGCTAATTATATCAAAACTATAACATTGATATATCATACCGTAGTTGAGTCATTCCTTGGGACACTCTATTTTCAGCTTTTTGGCATGTTCTTTCCCATGTACTCTACTTTGTCCTATCGTTAGACAATTCATTTGACATCTTGCAACATTTATAGTATGAAGAATATAATGTAAATGAATTTTTTTTGTGGTTAGACGTTATGGATTGGAGTTGGATGGATAAATTGAAGAATACAAGAGAATATATGGATGGAGTTGACACATACATTCAATTTGCTTCTGCTCACTTTTCTCCATCAACAAAGATTAAGTGTCCTTGTTTGGAGTGTGTATGCCTCTTGAAACATGAAAAGGAAATAGTAAGACAACATTTGTTTCAATATGGAGTCAATAAAGACAAACAATTTTGGAAGTTCCACGGGAGTAGTTCTTCTTCCAGGCACATGCTTACGGATTTTACACGTACAACACTTCCGAAGGATGTTGTTTGTTAACTTTAATGTCTTTTATATTATTAATGTGTTGTGCATTGTGAATGAGTGGGTGTGAATGTGTGTGGATGTAAATGTGGAATATGGATCTAAATGTGGATGTGTATGTGTGGAACTAAATGTGGATGTGGATGTGTGTGTGGAACTAAAGGTGGATGTGTATGTGTGGAACTAAATGTGGATGTATGTGTTGATCGATCCAAATGCGAATGTGTGGATTAATTGTGGATGTGTACATGTTGATCCAATTGTTTGTGAATGTAGACATAAATGTAGGTGAATGTGGATCCATTTAAATATATTATTATTATTATTATTTTTGCTGAAACAAAATACTTATGGTGTATGTGGCCATAGGTAAACATACTTGGTTATGGTGTACGTGGCCGTAGGTAAACATATTTACTTATGGTCTGTTTAGCCGTAGGGAAACATACTTGCTTATGGTGTACGTGGCCGTAGAGACACATGCTTACGGTTTAAATTGTCGTAGGGATATTCGGCATCACTGAGTCTATCCTTACAAAAAATATGACTACGGTTAACATCGTCGTAGCCAAAAACAGATATCCTTATGGTGTTACTTACGGCTACCAACACCGTCACTATAGCTATATACTTACGGAGTTTAAAACACCGTAGCCTTAGGCCTTTGCCATCGGACTTTAGCCGACGAAACCCAACCGTAGGGTAACACCGTAAGCAAAGACTATGCTTACGATTTTTGGTTATCAACCTACAGTGTTTGGACGTAAGCAAAGCCTGGTTTTCCTGTAGTGTGATTCCTAAAAGATCACACATACATAAATACATACATAGTGATTTAAGTCTGATTGATTAAGAATTTAGATACGTCTACATAGGTAAAACAAAAGGAAGAAAGAGAAATATTTTGACACGATAAACAAATAATCTCGACTAAATTAAGGATTAACATTTATAATTATTTAACATGTGGATTAAGACAGATCTAATTTATAAAATACCTTGAATAAATTATAAATTTATAATAAGTTATGCTTTTAAGTATGAGAGTAGTATTGTAAAATAATGTCATCACTTTTAATCTCAACTAGTTTAATTAATAGAAATATATTTAATTTATAGAACTTTTTAATTATTGGATCTTTTAGGTTGTAAGAAAAAATCTTAATTAATATTTTAATCACCTTAAATTAAGTGAAGAAAAATAAATAAAGATAAAACTCTTAAAGTAAAACGACTTGTTATTTAAATGACAGAATCAACACCCGGTCCACTTTTTGCACTCATATTTAATTTCCAGTCCCATGAATGGTGTCCGGTCCATAAGCCTAAAGAATATTAATTTCCAATCCAAAACTAGACCTAACCGTTAATTCCTCACGTTTTGTGGCTGGAAAACTGAAATACCCATCTTGGGGTCCTCACATTTTCTATGGCTAATAGACTGCATTTAAACTCTTGGCATCCTCACGGTCATGACTTGCAAAGAGTTTTTCCTCACACTCATGTTACGTTTTTTTTAATGTGATTATAACATTTTTTTGAATGTGTTGCTCACGGCTTATACACTTGTTTCTCTGATTTTTTGTTCTAATAGAAATATAATTGCCCTTGTCCGCTGCAACTCACAGTTGCAGCAAATAACAAGATATCACCATTAACAACACCTGCTGCCAATACACAAACCTTATGTTTGTTCCTCACATAATATTATATGTTGTACTCTGTAGATTTTGATGATCATAAAAATACTAATTATATTTTATGTCAATAATATCACAAACAAAATTTGTAATTCATATTGATAACCCAAGAACTTGATTTATGTTTATTTAATTTGAGGGTCTAATATGTATGCTAAGTGTGCAGTAATTTGTTCAAAAGTCGCACTTGAAGAGGACAATACAAAGCCCGTGACTTGGACAAAATAGAAAGACAAGACAGGAAGGAAGTCTACACAACTGACATTCGGACGACCGACATGAAGGAATCGGTTGACCGATGTTAAGAGGCCAATTGATTGTAGAACAAGGGCAATCAATTAAAGAACCCAATCGATTGATGACCAAGTAGAAAGTCGAATGATCGATTTGGGAAAATCAGACGACCGATTTAGCTAGTACTAGTGGGCACTAGGACAGTTAGAAAATCGGATGACCAACCTAGCCAGTACTAGTTTGCATTGGGACAGTCAGAAAGTCAGACCATCGACTTGAAGAAATTGGTCAACCGATTCACCAGTCGAAGCACCAGCTAAAGCGTCGGTCGAAACTGAACGCAACAATCGGACGACCGATTCTCCATAATCGGACGACCGATTGTCCAACCAATTGTCCAACTGATTTTCCAGTCGAAGCAAAGGTAGAAATCGGACGACCGATCCAAGAATTTGGCCGACCGATTCTGGTGTTTCTGCATACAGACTTTCCTAAACATAGTCTTATGAAGATCCAACTCTTTCCAAACATACAAGGACTCTTTGGGATTGTAAATACAATATGTTCCTGTGTTTTGGAAGAAGAGAACATGTCTCCAAAAGGTCATATCGTACCCTAGAGTTCAGAGGAGGTTCGTGAAGCCCTAGGAAGAGCTAATAGACGCTCTGATTTCTGTAGAAGCCTAAAGAACAAGTCTTCATCATCCAGAAGCCTTCCAAACGTACTTGAATGGTGTTCCTCATTAGAAAGGCGTGGACTACGTATTGATCCTGCAAGATCTCGTTCTGAAGATCTTTCTCCATTGGCCAATTTTCTCTGTACATTGTTGGGCAAAGATGAACACAAAGGCCGACTCTTTTTGTTATAGGAGAACTCTACACCTTACTGTTTAGATTGTTGTCCTCCTATTCACGTTTTCATTTGTTCTTTATTGAATCCTAAACATATATGTGTGTGTGCGTACGTGCTTAGCTGTGAGCATGTTGTTTGTAGGTATGTAGTGTGTGTGCTCATAGACACTGGGTTGTCTCATCTTCAGGAAATGAGGTGGGGCTTGTGTTGTCCCCGTAATCAACCGTGTGTGTGGGTTTTCACTTTTACCTGGGAAACAAGCTAATGGAAATCGTCATAGGGGTGTGGGGTAGTGGACGTAGGCGCATACATGAGTGTGTTTGTTGAACCACTATAAATCTTGCATGCATGTGTGGTTGATCCGTTTATATACTTGCTTTATTCTGTTGCGCATATCACATAATAGGTTTGATTAATTAAGTTTAATCTATTCTGTATAAAAGAATTTTCATTGCACTATTACCAATTCATCCCTCCCCTCTTAGTTGTCCATTGCATCCTTGCACATCAATTGGCATTAGAGCAAAGCTCTTGGTCTAAAGAGAGATCTTGTTTGAGATGGCCAATAAGAGATTCATGCTTGAAGGTTTCTCTATCCAACGTCCACCTTTCTTTGATGGCAGCAATTACTCATATTAGAAAAATTGTATGCACATCTTTCTCAGGGCTCAAGATTATAAGATCTATGTGAATACTGGTCCATATACACTTCTAGAGGATAAGGGAAAGTGGACAGAGGATCATATTAAAAAATCTATGGTTAATTTCAGTGCCATGAATATAATGCAATGTGCTATACACCCTGACAAGTATTCCCATGTTTCTATGTTCAGCTCAGCCAAAGAAATGTGGGATAAATTGAAGTTAATTTATGAAGGCACTTCAGAGGTCAAGGAGACCAAAGTGAACATTCTGATCCATGAATATGATATGTTCTAGATGAGTAAAATGGAAACAATTTCTGACATGTTTGTGCGGCTCTCCAATATCACCAATGGACTGAAGGCACATGGAAGAACTACACGGACACAGAGATAGTCCGTAAAGTTTTGAGGTCCCTCCCACCGGTGTGGCACACCAAGGTCATAGTCATTGAAGACTCCAAGAACTTGTTAACTCTCATTATGGAGGAGTTGATTGAGAGTTTCATGACATATGAGATCAATTTGAAGCGGGAGGAGGCCAAGCAACCAATACCCCTTAAACAAAAGGATGTGGCTCTCAAAGCCAAGAAATCAAAGGCATATATTTCCGAAGAAAACTCCTCAAGTGAAGATGAGGAGGAAGTGGCCAAGTTAGCCCGAAATTTCAAAAGGTTCCTAAGAAAAAGGTCATAATATGCAAAGCTTCCTATGGATTCCAAGGGCAAGAACAAGCAAGAAGAATCTAGCAGAAAATCAGATTTGATCTGCTATGAATGCCAAGGAATTGGGCACATGAGATCAGAATGCACAGTATTTCTGAAAAAGTAGAACAAACAGAAGGCAAAGAAGCCCAAAGCCATGGTTACCACGTGGAGTAACTCTAATGAGTCAAACTCCGCAACATAAGATGTCTAGGAAAGGAAGGACGTCGACTGTGGACTCATGGCTATTGAAGATGAATCTCCCGAGGTAATTTCTGATCGCGAATCTTTTACCATTGAGGAGATGGAATCAATGTATGCTACTTTGCATGAAAAATATAGGAAAATCAAAAAAGAAAATAAGGGGCTGAAAAATAAGTTTGAAACATTCTTGCATGCTGAAACAAATTGAATGTCATGCCATGAACATAAATTGCAATGTGAAAGCTTCAAAATCATAATGAACTACTTCAAAGTAAAATCACATTATATGAAGATGAAATTGATTGCATGACTCATGACAATGGTAACTCAGAAAAACTCAACATGTTTGAAAAGGAAAACATATCCTAGAAATCTGAAAATGAAAAATTGGAAAATCAAGTGCAGATGAACATGGGTCTAGATGTGTAAGAGATTGACCCCCATGTCTTTCAGAGGGAGCATGGAAAGCAAACCTGAATTGAAGACTCTTTGCAGAGCAAAGGACCGAGATGGCAGTTGGGTAGGGCTGTTGCCAAATTTTGGCATCATTCGGGATTAGCTTTCAATGCAGCCAATAGTCCATACTACAAACCAATGGTGCAAGAGATCCAAAATCCTAGAAAGCATGTGCAGCCTCCCACACTAAAGGAGCTTGCTGGTGTTTATCTGGAAGTAGAGGTTGAATAATTGAAAATTTACATTGCCTTATTCAAGAAAAAATGGCAAAAGTATGGCATCACTCTTATGTGTGATGGATGGTCGGGCATTACGAAAAGTAGCCTCATAAACTTTCTAGTGTACTGCGATCGACAGATCTTCTATCATAAGTTTATGGATGCTTCTAACCATATTCATAACCATCAATACATTTTGTAGCTCATGGAGCTGATGGTAGCAGAGATTGGTGAGGAATACATTGTGCAGGTGGTGACAAATAACAACTCAAACTACAAGAAGGTATGTGAAGAATTGATGAAGTCACATCCTCACATTTTTTGGACCCTTTGTGCAACGCATTGTGTTGACTTAATGTTGAAAGAAATTGGTCAACTTCACCAGGTAAATTTCAAGTTATATGTCAATTTTTGACAGCTTTACTATGTGTAACGTTCCGACCGTTCGGATCGTCATTGTGCGGTTATGGAGGCCAGTGTGTGGCCGATGACGTGTGTGTGGCACGTGGTTTCCGCAAGTTATGAGATTTTGCCCAAAGCACTCACTGTTTCTCAGTTCTTAACGCGACAGTGAGGGGCATCGCATTTTGATCGCGACAGCCCATGGCACCGCGTTCATGACACCGCCGGTTTAAGTGAACGTGTGCATGTCTACCGCGTGTCGCATGCAAGGCGCAAGGACTGACGTCAGCAGGCTTAAGGCGACAGTCTAAGGCGTCGCTTTCAGGTCGCGACTTAGTCGGGCGTCGCGTTCTTAACTTCACTGCATTTTTTTAAGAAACCCTGGCAGAACAGAGCTCAGAGAAGCTATGCTCGACCAGGGGGTTTTGCTGTGGAATTTTTGGGCGATTCGGCTTGTTAGAGCTTGGCTTGACGAGTTTCCACTGCGAGGATGCTACGTGGAGCAGAGGAAATCTCGTACGAGCTTCGTTCTTCGTGTTCTTCGCAAAGGTAGGGAGATTTCCTATGTTTTGATTCGTGAATTGCTCGTGTGTGGTGGATAATGTGTTTCCTGCTTTCCAAACCTTAGATAGCATGTGTAGAACACATTAAAGCATGAAAACGGAATGAAAACCATAGGTTTTAAAGAGTTTGGGGTGATCTGAATGATGGACCCTGGTTTAGGGTTCGCACCTGCTAAGGCAACGACCCTTGGCGTCACGACCAGGTCGTGACACCGCGATACGTCGCATTATGAAGGCGACGCAGTACCCTGTCGCGATAACAGCCGAATGTAGTTATTCATAAATACGTATAAGTGTTTAATTATCCATTTAGTGTGATTTGTGGTATGTGATGATAGTAAAGGTGCATTGGCACTCTTTCAGCGCTCGGGGAGTGTGTGGTTCATATGGTGTTCATGTGGTTCATGTGAAGGTTTCACGTGGCTTGTGCATTGCGCACGTGGTTTCTGTGTACGTGGTGTGTAGTTTGACGCCTTCCGAGGATATCTCTTCAGTTGGGAACCCCAGGTTTTGTGTGAGCCAGGCACGTGAGTGCTCGGAGCTTCTCCCAGTACTGGGTACCGATGAGGTCTTGTCGTCTTCCTGGACACCCTCACTCTTGTGTTGAGTAGTACGTCCGGCTAAGGGAAAGACGGCAGTGGGACAGCGACTAGAGAGAGTTTGTTGTGTTGTCGCTTGTAGCGCGCTCGTAGTTGGGGGAGACGGACACCAGTAGACGTACTGGACCCCAGCTAGTCCTGTTTTCCAGTGCCTCACTTTAGGGAGCTCGGGCCAGAGTCCCTAAAGGTGCCAGGCATGGGCCTGCGAGGTGTGTGACTTGCAGGTTGTGGTGGTTTAGTTGGACTCCATAGTTCTTTGTACTTATTTAGTGGAGCGACAGCTGGACCTTTCGTCCGTGGCTGCGAGACTGAGAGGTAGTCCTGTGTTGTTTGTCCGGGTCAGTAACTGGTGTCGCGAACCAGTTGACGTGGCCCGAGTGTGGCGTTTCTCTATAGTAGCTCGTACACCTGTTTAGTTTTGCTGTTTATTTATTTACGTCGATTCCTGTCAAGCAGCAAAGGGTAAGTGGTACTTACAGTTTTATATCCTGCTAGATAATATTATAAATTGCTAGCGTAGTATTTCCTGATTTGCTACTTGTGTTGGTTTGCTCGGTTTCTAGGGAGTTTCCCTACTGAGCCAGTGACTCGAGAGGCTCACCCCTACCTCCTACCAGGTGAGGGAGATCAGGAGATTTCGCGCCCATCGTCCAGTGGAGGGTCAGCACCACCAGCAGTGTAATATTACTTTTCTGTTGTTTACCTCGAGGTATGCCCCAGGTTCTGTTGTAGTTTGGTTACAGATGTACGATGGCTATGTATATTCATGTAAATATTTGTGAGATTGACAGATCTTATATTTATTTGAGCTGGTTCCTTTATGTTTTTACGGACTAGTGGTTTGATATCCCTTGCGAGGCTTCAGCCCGTTCGCGGGAGGTGGACTCGAGTTAGGCTCGTTATTTGGTTAACGGGTCTAAACGGCGAGGACCGTCACAGTTGGTATTAGAGCAAGGTCTGTAAGAATATAAAGGAATTGGAAATTACATAGCTATGTCATTACTATAACCCACTGCTGGTAGTGACCCTGGTTTTGTATTGATTTCTTGTGTATTGTATTGTTGGAATAATGTTTGTGCAGGAGTAGTAATGGTTGAAAGGAGAAATGTGGAAGGTGATGGGGCAGGAGAGGATCCTACGCAGAGGATGATAGAAAGAATTTGGGAAAGTTTGATAGAGATTCGGGTAAGTCTGGATCAGCAACCACAGGTGCAGCCAGCGGCAGCAGTACCACCATTTCCAGAGGAGGCAGTACTAGTAGCTCCTCTAGTTCCACCCCCGCCCGGAGTAGAGGTACCTCCTGTAGTACCTGTACAACCGGCAGTTCGAGTGAGACCAGTTACTGGAGAGGAGATTACAGTAATTGTGGAGCGATTTTTGAGGTTACAGCCCCCTACATACTCAAGAGGCCCTAACCCAGATACAGCCGAGCATTGGATACATGAGATCGAGAGGATATTTGCGATAATTAGGTGCCTCGAGGAAGATAAAGTGATTCTTACCGCATACCAGCTACGAGGGTTTGCGCAAGAATGGTGGCGATTAAAGATGCAAATAGTTTTTACGGGTAGGACGGAGGACACTATTACATGGTCGGATTTTTTGTCAGTATTTAATGATTCCTTCTTCCCAATTCAGATTCAGCAAATGAAAAGAGAGCAGTTCAGGACACTCCAACAAGGGAATCTTTCGGTACTTGAATATCAGATGAGGTTTATAGCCCTGAGTAGGTACGCCCCATATGTAGTAACTGATAATACTAAGATGGTGGAATATTTTATTCGAGGTCTGAGGCCAGAATTGCAAGATGCAGTGATTCCATTGATGTGTAGAATAGTGGAAGATGCAGCTTAGAGAGCAGCAATACTTGAGAGAACTGTCCGGGCCAGGTAGGGGCAGTCTCAGACAGGTGGTTTAGGCTCAGGTAGTTTTCGGCATCCGCAACCATCAGGAGGAATCATTAAAGGGAAAGCACCTTCTGGAGCTTCTTCATCATCTGGAATAGCAAAATGGGGCAAGCAGATTAAGAAATTCTTTCAAGGAGGTCGTGGTAGAGGCAGGCAACAGGGCTTTCAGCAGGGAGGCTTTCAGCAGAGTCGCGGCTATAGGCCATCGGTTCTAGAGGAATCCCAGCAGAGTACGGTAGGGCAGCCGATAGCATACCCAGCTTTCAGATGTTATAATTGTGGGCAGCCAGGACATTTAGTAAGGAATTGCCCATATCCTCGAGAGCAGACTTATGGTAGAGGGACCCAGCAACAGCAACAGCCCTTTCAGTGGCCAGCAGAGCAGGGCAGAGGTGCACCGTATCAAAGAGGAGGACGGGGTCGAGTGATGGCTGTTACCAGAGCTCAGGCGGAAGCATCCAATCTTACTGAAGGTATTTTACCTTTCTTTGATTTTACTGCTAGAGTATTAATTGATCCGGGTGCTTCCCATTCATTTATTTCTGAAGATTTTCTGGATAGCATGGTACTTCCTTTAGAAGAAAGGTCTTGTGAGTTGGTGGTGGAAATTCCTTCAGGAGGGTATTTGTTGACTTCCTTCTTTATAGAAGAGGTCCCGATAGTAATCCATGGGAATCAAATGCCAGCAAGATTGTATGCCTTAACATTGAAAGAATATGATGTGATTCTGGGGATGGATTGGTTAGAGGCCTACGAGGCATTGGTTGATTGTAGAAAGAAGAGAGTCAGATTTTGCAGACCTGGTGGTGAGGTGTTTGAATTTCAAGGTATGCCTTTTTACACTCCCAAGTTTATTATTTCTGTACTTAGAGCTAGAAAGTTAATTAATGCGGGATGTGTAGCGTACCTTGCTTCTGTTAGTCTAGTTGAATCTAGTAAGTCTATAGATTCAGTGCCTGTGGTTAGAGAATTTACAGATGTGTTTCCGGATGAGTTGCCAGGATTAGCTCCGCATAGAGAGGTGGATTTTACAGTTGAATTGCAACCAGGCAGTTTACCCATTTCTAAAGCACCATATAGAATGGCCCCAGCAGAATTGAAAGAGTTGAAAAAGTAGTTGCAGGAATTATTGGAAAAAGGTTTTATCAGACCTAGTCAGTCACCTTGGGGAGCGCCAGTGTTATTTGTCAGAAAGAAAGATGGCAGTTTAAGAATGTGTATAGATTACAAACAGTTGAATAAAGTTACAATTAAGAATAAGTATCCACTTCCTAGGATTGATGATTTATTTGATCAATTGCAGTCAGCTAAAGTATTTTCCAAGATAGATTTGAGATCAGGATATCATCAATTGCGGATCAGAGAAGACGATATTGAGAAGTCAGCCTTTCAGACCAGATATGGGCACTATGAGTTTGTTGTGATGCCTTTTGGATTGACAAATGCACCTGCAGCTTTTATGAATTTGATGAGCAGAGTATTTCATCAGTATTTGGATCAGTTTATAGTGGTCTTTATTGATGATATATTGGTTTATTCAGCATCAGAAGAAGAGCATGTAGCTCATTTGCGGACTACTTTGCAGATATTGAGGGATCATCAGTTATTTGCTAAGTTTAGTAAATGTGAGTTCTGGTTGAAGGAGATTCAGTTTCTGGGTCATGTGATATCAGGTGAAGGTATTGCAGTGGATCCAGCCAAAGTCGAGGCAGTAATGAAGTGGGAAGAGCCGAAGACTGTGTTTAAAATTAGGAGTTTTCTGGGTTTGGCAGGTTATTACAGAAGATTTATCCAGGATTTCTCCAAGATAGCAGCACCAATGACAAGGTTGACAAGAAAGGGTGTTCCTTTTGTGTGGTCCCCGGAGTGCAGGCGCAGTTTTGCAGAATTAAAGAAGAGGTTGACATCAGCACCAGTTTTAGAGATTCCATCGGACAGTGGCGGATTTGTTTTGTTTACAGATGCATCCAAGAGAGGTTTGGGTGCAGTTTTAATGCAGCATAGTAAAGTGGTAGCCTATGCCTCCAGGCAATTGAAGAAACATGTGGAGAACTATCCTACTCATGATTTAGAGCAGGCAGCCATAGTTTTTGCATTAAAAATCTGGCGACATTATTTGTATGGTGAAAGATTTGAGATTTTTACTGATCATAAAAGCTTAAAATATATTTTCTCTGAGAAAGATTTGAATTTAAGGCAGCGCCGATGGATGGAATATTTAAAGGATTATGACTTTAATTTGGCATATCATCCAGGCAGAGCAAATGTGGTAGCAGATGCACTGAGCAGAAAAGCAGTTATGAATCAACTTATGATCAGAGAATGTAAACTTTATGAGGATGTGGCGGAGAATTCCTTCCATGTGCCAAGCAGTCAACGTAGGGCAATATTAGCAACTAGTGTAGTGGAGCCTTCTCTTTACTGGCAAATAGTAGAGGCACAGAAAGCAGATACCAATTTAGCAGATATTCTCAGAATGGATGAAGTAAATTTGGGGCATGATAATGTGGTCAGACTAAAAGGGCGATTGTATGTCCCAGAAGATACAGAAATTAAACAGAAAGTTTTAGAAGAAGCTCACAGATCGAGGTACACCATTCACCTAGGTGGCACTAAAATGTATCAAGATATGAAGAAGCATTTTTGGTGGCCAAATATGAAGAGAGAAATTGCAGAGTTTATAACCAGATGTGCAGTATATCAGCAAATAAAAGCAGAGCATCAGAAGTCAGGAGGATTGTTGCAGCCATTACCCATTCCGCAGTGGAAGTGGGATGACATAGCAATGGATTTCATAGTTGGTTTGCCCAGTTCATCAGGTCATAATGCAATATGGGTTTTTGTGGATAGATTGACCAAGGTCTGTAGATTATTACCAGTTAGCATGACATGGTCAATTGATAGATTAGATAAGTTGTATGTAGAAAGGATTGTACCTTTGCATGGAATACCAGTCACTATAGTTTCAGATCGAGATCCTCGATTTACTTCAGGCTTTTGGAGGAGTTTGCAAAGAGTAGTCGGCACAGAGCTAAGGTACAGTTCAGCATATCATCCTCAAACAGATGGGCAGACAGAAAGAACAATTCAGACTATTGAAGATATGTTGAGAGCTTGTTGTCCTGTGTGGGGAGGCATTTGGGAGCGTCATTTGGGTCTGGTTGAGTTTGCATATAACAACAGCTACCATTCAAGTATTAAAATGGCACCTTATGAAGCCTTGTATGGTAGACAGTGCAGATCACCATTAAATTGGCATGAAGTAGGAGAGAGGCAGGTTTTGGGCCCATAAATGGTTCGTCAGTGTGTAGAAACAATAAAATTCATCCAAGAGAAGTTGAAAACAGCCCAAAGTCGCCAGAAGAGTTATGCAGATGTTAGACGTAGACCATTACAATTTGAAGTCGGCGATTATGTATTTTTAAAGGTGTCTCCTACTAAAGGTGTATTAAGGTTCAGTAAGAAAGGTAAGTTGAGCCCGAGATATGTTGGGCCATTCCAAATAAAAGAAAGAATAGGTGAAGCAGCTTATAAATTGGATTTGCCAGCAGATTTCACTGATGCACATGATGTGTTTCATGTCTCAATGTTAAGAAAATATATCAAGGATCCAACCTAAGTAGTCAGTTATCAAAGAGATGATTTGAAGCCCGACATGTCAAAGCCGGAATATCCAGTGCAAATTTCAGGTCACAGAACCCAAAAGCTCAGGAACAAAGAAATTGAGTTGGTAAAGGTTAGATGGGAAAACATGCAAGGTGGTGAAGATACTTGGGAATTAGCGGAAGAAATGAGAAAAGCATATCCATACTTGTTTGAGTAAGTCTTAATTTTTTTTTAGGTGATAGTACCATATGGATTGAATTGAAATTTTGATAATTGGCTTCTGTTCTAAATTTCGAGGACGAAATTTCTTTTTAGGTGATAGTAATGTAACGTTCCGACCGTTCGGATCGTCATTGTGTGGTTATGGAGGCCAGTGTGTGGCCGATGACGTGTGTGTGGCAGGTGGTTTCTGCAGGTTATGAGATTTTGCCCAAAGCACTCACTGTTTCTCGGTTCTTAACACGACAGTGAGGGGCATCGCGTTTTGATCACGACAGCCCATGGCACCGCGTTCATGACACCGTCGGTTTAAGTGAACGTGTGCATGTCTGCCGCGTGTCGCATGTAGGGCGCAAGGACTGACGTCATCAGGCTTAAGGCGACAGTCTAAGGCGTCGCGTTCAGGTCGCGACTTAGTCAGGCGTCGCGTTCTTAAATTCACTGTGTTTTTTTAAGAAACCCTGGCAGAACAGAGCTCAGAGAAGCTTTGCTCGGCCAGGGGGTTTTGCTATGGAATTTTTGGGCGATTCGGCTTGTTAGAGCTTGGCTTGACGAGTTTCCACTGCGAGGACGCTACGTGGAGCGGAGGAAATGTCGTACGAGCTTCGTTCTTCGTGTTCTTCGCGAAGGTAGGGAGATTTCCTGTGTTTTGATTCGTGAATTGCTCGTGTGTGGTGGATAATGTGTTTCCTGCTGTCCAAACCTTAGATAGCATGTGTAGGAACACATTAAAGCATGAAAACGGAATGAAAACCATAGGTTTTAAAGAGTTTGGGGTGATCTGAATGATGGACCCCGGTTTAGGGTTCGCACCTGCTAAGGCGACGACCCTTGGCGTCGCGACCAGGTCGCGACACCGCGATACGTCGCGTTATGAAGGTGACGCAGTACCCTATCGCGATAACAGCCGGATGTAGTTATTCATAAATACGTATAAGTGTTTAATTATCCGTCTAGTGTGATTTGTGGTATGTGATGATAGTAAAGGTGCATTGGCACTCTTTCAGCGCTCGGGGAGTGTGTGGTGTGTGGTTCATATGGTGTTCACGTGGTTCATGTGAAGGTTTCACGTGGCTTGTGCGTTGCGCACGTGGTTTCTGTGTACGTGGTGTGTAGTTTGACGCCTTCCGTGGATACCTCTTCAGTTGGAAGCCCCAGGTTTTGTGTGAGCCAGGCACGTGAGTGCTCGAGGCTTGTCCCGGTACTGGGTACCGACGAGATCTTGTCATCTTCCTGGACACCCTCACTCTTGTGTTGAGTAGTACGTCCGGCTGAGGGAAAGACGGCAGTGGGACAGCGACTAGAGAGAGTTTGTTGTGTTGTCGCTTGTAGCGCGCTCATAGTTGGGGGAGACGGACACCAGTAGACGTACTGGACCCCAGCTAGTCCTGTTTTCCAGTGCCTCACTTTAGGGAGCTCGGGCCAGAGTCCCTAAAGGTGCCAGGCATGGGCCTGCGAGGTGTGTGACTTGCAAGTTGTGGTGGTTTAGTTGGACTCCACAGTTCTTTGTACTTGTTTAGTAGAGCGGCAGCTGGACCTTTCGTCCGTGGCTGCGAGACTAAGAGGTAGTCCTGTGTTGTTTGTCCGAGTCAGTAACTGGTGTCGCGAACCAGTTGACGTGGCCCGAGTGTGGCGTTTCTCTACAGTAGCTCGTACACCTGTTTAGTTTTGCTATTTATTTATTTACGTCGATTCCTATCAAGCAGCAAAGGGTAAGTGGTACTTACAGTTTTATATCCTGCTAGATAATATTATAAATTGCTAGCGTAGTATTTCCTGCTTTGCTACTTGTGTTGATTTGCTCAGTTTCTAGGGAGTTTCCCTACTGAGCCAGTGACTCGAGAGGCTCACCCCTACCTCCTACCAGGTGAGGGAGATCAGGAGATTTCGCGCCCATCGTCCAGTGGAGGGTCAGAACCACCAGCAGTGTAATATTACTTTTCTGTTGTTTACCTCAGGGTATGCCCCAGGTTCTGTTGTAGTTTGGTTACAGATGTACGATGGCTATGTATATTCATGTAAATATTTATGAGATTGACAGATCTTATATTTATTTGAGCTGGTTCCTTTATGTTTTTTACAGACTAGTGGTTTGATATCCCTTGCGAGGCTTCGGCCCGTTCGCTGGAGGCGGACTTGAGTTAGGCTCGTTATTAGGTTAACGGGTCTGAACGGCGTGGACCGTCACACTATGAGTCATAAAAATAATGTTTTATGAATATGCGGGTTAAGCACGTCGTTGAGGCAACACAGAACATCACACGATACATCTACAATCACACCCTTGTGCTGCAATAGATGCGAGATTTCTGTGGTAGTGTAACGCACTGACACGGAATATCGGAGCGGTAATACAGTTAAATAAATAGTATAGAGCGATAAATAAACATCCAACCATTTGCACAAATTGGAATAACGCCAAATGAATTCCAACTTCATTAATAATACCTTAAACTAACTATTACATTCACTAATCAGAGCCAAAACTAGAGCCCAGAGTACTTTATTCAAATCCAAACTATTACAAACTGACTAACTAACAACTATTTAACTACTAAAAGCAATGGTTGTTGTAAAGACAGGTCACTCTTGCACATCCTCGTCCCCTTTCTCCTGAGTGTGGTAGTCTCCATCAGACTCACCTGAAACACATGAAATAAATAGTGTAGGATGAGCGATATACGCTCAGTAGGACATAATATCTCATATAAACAGGCATGCTTTAAGTGATTATAGTCTTATTAAATAGGATATCTAGAGAGAATGATCAAGTATAGTCTAGAAAGTAATGTCGCTTGATAACGAGAAACAATAGCACTTTTCATGAGAGTATAGCACAACAAGCATGATAACGGATTGGCCATATAACGAAATAGCACATAACGTTTGCACAAAGGTGCACTAGTAGAGATAGCACTTTTGGTCGAGCTTCTTATCAACCCAGAGAACATAGTATAGTGATTGATTGTCATATATTAGATTTTGATAGTATAAATGGCACTGAATATAATGTCGGCATCCTGATCATTGAACTTCCGCGGGTAAACAGCACTTTTTGGGCGCACCTCCCAAGACCAGATCAGGCCCTATTGCCTGGCATTAGTTATGTTTATTATCTTAGACAATCAATTGGATGGCCAAATAGAATACCAAGAATAGAAGAGAGTAATTGATGAATAGATGAGAGTATAGAGAGAACGTGAACAAATGAGAGTGTAGAGATAATAGATGAGAACAGGGTCATATTCGTAAAACAACGATAAACATGCGATAATAACAGTTGCACAACACACGGTCATGTGTCGGCAGTTCGATAGAAGTCCCAACCACCCATAAGTCGTGCTATGAACACAAGCCAGAGGTCCGTCGTGATCTCGAGGTAAGAGAGAATAAACTAAGGCCGTTGGATCATGTTGATCCCTAAGGGTGTAATAGGTATTAATGGTACAACCTGCTCATCGGCAATGGACGTCCGCCAAAGCCAAGGAAACTTACGGAGGCCTTGACAAGGAGTTCCTTGTCCTGTCAGGAGTATTCCCAACAGAGAGGTCATCCAAGCCAAGATAGAGGTGTGTAATGAAACGGTTGTCTGTCATGCCTTGATGCTCGAAGGCAGAGGGACGTGATAGCGGTATTCAAAACACGCGAATAAAATGAAGACATGTTCATTTAAAATAATAGGGAAATTATATGAATAATTGCACTTAATTACCATATATATTATTGAGTAAATATGGTAAGGTTTCATGGCAAACATTTATGTATAGTGTGTGCATGTGTAAGATAATCATGATAGCAAGAAGTTGTTGTGCACATGGCTTTTATTTAATAGAAGTCATATGAAGGTTACCCATTATTATTAAACAAGTCGTTACTGTTCATAACAGTACATGGCAGGGGTTAAACAGTGATTAAATGACTTAATTAACGTAGTTTACATGAACATTTAAGGTTCTGTTTGACACATTATGAACGCGACGGGGGTACCTGTCGCGATTCAAATCGCGACGGGTAGGTTAGTCGCATTTACATGAACTCGGTCGGGTAAATCGATTCTTGTGGTAAGTGCAATGGGGTGACTAACCGAGATTAGGGCAATCGATCCATGAACGCGACGTGTCAGGTCTGACACACTCTGGGCAATCGGTACAGGGAGGAAGAATGCAACGTGTCGGGCCGTCGCATTCTCAGAGGGTTTGGCCGAGCCCCAAAGGTGAACTAGTTCACCTTGGACTTCGGTCCAGTCTTCCATGGCATGACACAGGGCCATTCAAAATTCAATATAAAATCATATACATGTCCAAAGGTTCTGAAACCAGATTCAAACAAAAATAGACAAGTATATGTATCAACAGTAATGAGTAATTTAAAAATAGACATGGTATGGACATGCTATGAATAGGTTACATATCGGTGACCTAAAATCATACACAGAGATGGAATCTGATTTAATTCGAAGATGTTACATGATATAAATTGGGAAAAATAGGATCATTCAGACCCTAACATCATGGAGCATGTATGGTAAAAATTGCAAGGCAAGAGATCAAGTGTATGCATAGATTGAAGGTAAACATGTTGGTTCGGGTACATGTTCATGACAATAGTTGGAGCATGAAATACTCTTACTTGGCACGGTCAAAATTGGGGAAAACATAGGGTTTTGAAAGAGTGGATCATGGTCTACCTATGGTTGAGGTTAATTAGGTTTTGCTTAAGAGATTGCCTACCTTTTACGCTGTGAAAATCCTAGGGCATTAAAGTTGAAGAAACGAAATCCCCTTTGTTCCTAGCCTTTCCTCCTTGCTCTCCTCGTCCAATAGCTCCTTTTCCTCGTGCTCCAAGCTTCAGAGAATGCCTAGAGTCAGCTAGAGACGAAATTGGAGAGTTTTGTATGTCCAATGTCTCCTTATCAACTTAAAACTCTTCTTTTTCTCAAACTCCGAATTTCTCACATTTATCTCCCATTTTCCTAGCCTTTATCCATCCAATTTACATAGGGTGGGCTCTAGATCCGTGGCCAAGGGGTTTGGGTAGGTCTAGGACTTTTTTAAGGATAATTATGAGTTAAATAGTTATTATCTTACCCCTTTTATATTTACTAATAATTTAGCTACGAAATTAAGCTCAATTATCTCTAATCAAACTTGGGCTCTTCACTTTTGGGTCTATTAATTCATGTATGGATCATATTGGTTAACCCATAGCTTATTTTTACTTAATGGGTTTTAATTTATTCATATTTTATTCTAATTTAATTTGTATATCACTATTTAAATTTCAGAGTTACTACATCCTCCCCCTCTTAAAAAGAATTTGGTCCCCAAATTCATATGATCATAAGAGGAAGAATGACTTACTAAATAATTCCGGATAATTTTGTCTCATTGTCGCTTCGGGTTCCCACGTGGCTTCTTCGACTCCATGATTGTTCCATAGTATCTTCACCACAGATATGGGTCGATTCCGAAGTTGTTGTAACTTCTTGTCCATAACCCTAACAGGCTTTTCTTCGTAGGTCATATCTTTGTACTGGATGATATCATCATAGCTAATTACATGTGATGGGTCGTACACATACTTCCTCAGCATAGATACATGGAAGACATTGTGTACGGTTGAGAATTGTGGAGGTAATGCTAGACGATACGCCACTTCGCCAACTCTTTCAAGTACTTCAAATGGACCTATGAATCTTGGTCTTAACTTTCCTTTCATCCCAAATCATTGAAATCGTCTGGTCGGGGATACCTTCAACAGTACATGATCTCCTATTTGAAATTCTAGATCCCTTCTTCTTTTATCTGCATAGCTCTTTTGCCTGGACTGAGCTATTTTAATTAATGTGTCTCTGATGATCTGTATATCTCTGCTTGTGTTTTGCACCATGTCTGTCCCAACCATTGTTGTTCACCCACTTCATTCCAGCACATGGGTGATCTGCAACTTCTTCCATACAGAGCTTCAAATGGAGCCATCTTAATACTTGCTTGGTAGCTATTGTTGTATGCGAATTCTATTATGGATAGTTGTTCATTCCAGTATCCCTCAAAGTCTATAGTGCATGCACGCAGTATATCTTCCACGATTTGGTTTGTTCTTTTTGTCTGCCCATCAGTCTGTGGGTGGAATGTTGTGCTAAAAGAGTTTGGTGCCTAGTGCAGTCTGAAGTCCCTTCCAGAATCGAGAGGTGAATCTAGGGTCACGATCTGAGACTATGGATACTGGGACTCCATGCAATCTTACAATCTTCTTTACATATAAAGCAGCTAGTACATCCACACTCCAAGTACTTTTGATTGCTAGGAAATATGCAGACTTAGTCAATCGGTCTACTATGACCCAAATAGCATCGAGTCCACCACAAGTTCAAGGTAAATTCCTGATGAAATCCATACCGATGCTCTCCCATTTCCACTCTCGTATGTCCAGGGGTCTGAGTACACCCGCAGGACGTCGATGTTCTACTTTAACCTGTTGACAAGTGAGGCAGTGCGCGGCATGCTCAACCACCTCATGATTCATGTTTGGCCACCAAAATGACCTTTTCATGTCCTGGTACATCTTGGTTACTCCTGGGTGAATTGTGTACTTTGTCTTGTGAGCTTCATCCATCAGCTTCCTTTTTAATTCTTCATTATCAGGCACGCATGTCCTTCCTTGAAATAACAACCTCCCATCTTCTGTGATGGAGAAATCTGGTTGTTCTGCTAGGGTTTCCTTGACTCGGATAAAAACGGGTCGTTGGCTTGTTGTTCCCTAATCTCGACAAAGATGTCGGGTTGTTCCCTAATCTCGACAAAGATGTCGGGTTGTGCCCTAAGGTTTGCAACGAGCACCTGATCACTTCTTTGCTCAATATTTAGATTTAGACTGGCGAATTGCTCTAATACCTGCATCTCTCCAATGACTAAGCAAGACAAGGATGCTATAGGCTTCCAGCTAAGTGCATCTGCTACAACATTACCTTTGCCAGGGTGATATTGAATATTGAAATCAAAATCCTTCAGATATTCCAGCCATCTCCTTTGCTTCATATTGAGCTCCTTCTGTGAAAATAAATATTTCAAACTCTTATGATCGAAGTAGACAATGAATTCCTCTTCATAAAGATAATGCCTCCAGATCTTAAGTGCAAACACTACTGTAGCTAGTTCTAAATCATGGACAGGGTAATTAACTTCATGAGGCTTCATGTGTCTAGATGAGTAAGCTATCACTTTTTCATTATGCATTAAAACACAGCCTACACCGATTCCAGATGCATTAGTGTAGACTGAGAATCCTTCGCCCTCGACTGGTAACACGAGGACAAGTGCAGATGTCAGGCATTTTTTCAACGTCTGAAAGCTCTTCTCACATTCTTTTCTCCATACATAGGGGTTCTCTTTTTGTGTAAGGCGAGTAAAGGGTACATCTATCTTGGAGAAGTCTTTTATGAACCGCCTGTAATAGCCGACCAGTCCAAGAAAGCTTCTAATCTTAGTGACATTAGTTGGTCTTTCCCAATTTAGGACAGCTTCGACCTTGGAAGGATCAACTGCGATACCATCCTTGGATATGACATGGCCTAGAAATGACACCTCCTCGATCCAGAACTCACACTTACTCAATTTGGCGTAGAGCTTGTTGTCGCGTAAGATCTGTAGAGTGATCCTCATATGCTCCTCATGCTCTTCCTTGGTCTTGGAGTATATAAGAATATCATCAATAAACACCACGACGAACTTGTCAAGGTATGGCCGATAGATGCTGTTCATTAATTGCATGAAAGCTGCAGGAGCATTGGTTAATCCAAAAGGCATAACTATAAATTCATAATGTCCGTACCTACTCTTGAAAGCTATCTTGTAAATATCCGCATCTTTATTTCTCATCTGATGATGTCCAGATCTAAGGTCAATCTTAGAAAAATATTTGGCTCCATATATTTGATCAAATAATTCATCGACGCGAGGCAGAGGGTATTTGTTCTTGATAGTCAGCTGATTCAACTACCTGTAGTCAATGCATAGTCTCATGGATGCATTCTTCTTTTTGACAAATAACACGGGTGCTCCCCATGGGGAAGTACTCGGTCTAATAAAACCCTTTTCCAGCAATTCCATCAGTTGCTCCTTCAATTCCTTTAATTCAGCAGGAGACATTCTGTAGGGTTGACGTGACACCGGTGCTGCTCCAGAAGTCAGATCGATTGAGAAATTTACATCTCGTTCAGGTGGTATTCTTAGCAGCTCATCGGGGAAAACGTAAGAGTATTCTTGCACTATATGTATGTCTGACATCTTGGATGTTTTTTTTTTTCAACCACTATAGCAGCAAGGAATGACATACATCCCTTTCTTATCATGCTCTGTGCCCGAATAGTCGATACGAGAGACAAGTGCCTCTTGTGTCTACGTCCCGTGAAAGTCAACTTAGGGAATTCGCTAAAGGAAAATTTTCCTCTACTACAATTGACAATAGCCCCATAAGTGGATAGCCTGTAAGGCCCTCGAATTTTGTTGCATTATTTGTATTGCATGTGAATACTTCATGTTTGTGTATGTACGTATGTAAATATCTACGTAAGTACTAGTTAGTATACTTATGCATGCATGTGTATAAATTAGATGTAAATAGTGTATGAATTGTATGGTGATGGTATGTACATGATAGTATACATATGGCACATATATAGGTATAAGTTGTGCATGGTTTCTGCATGTTTTTGAGTTCTGGTCGAAGGCCAACTTGGCGTCAACATCAATGGACGTTTGTGTTGTGTCGGCGTCAACCATGTGGACGCCAACACTAAGTCCAGCGTCCAGCGATGTGGACGCTAATTTCTCTGAATTACATGCGTTGCAGAGCCGGATTTTCGGGAGCAAGCTAGCTCACCCATTGGGGAGCTGTCCCCAACGGCTCTGAGCCTTCCCATCAGCCCCTGCGTGGGTTGAGGGGCCTCTATGCTATAAGACTTCACCCCTCTGCAACCAGAAAACCTCTCTTGACCTCTTTCAAGAGATAGAGAAAAACCCTAGCTCAGAGCTGCACAAAGACTCAACTTTGGAGGCTTCAATCCGGCGATTCAAGGCTTCATCCGGCAACCTACTGCATCAGGAGGGTAGGTGGAACATCGGGGAGGACTTCCCGAACCGTGGCTTGGTTTCTGCATCGACATAGAACCCGGAGGAGAGCAATTGTGGAGGCTTCTTGGGACTGCCCAAGGAGAGCTTCTCCGGCCATTTAGATCCCTTTGGAGTTTTTGCAAGAGGCAAGTAACCTACCCCTATCGTCCATGTAGATGTCAAGTAGGGTTTTATGATTTTTACACATTTTTCCTCGTGTCCTGGATCCCCCATTCACCCCGTTGTTTGGAGTTCGGTCTGTGTTCCTGCATAGACAGGAACTTGGCGTCAATGCCTTGACACCAAGATTCCCGTGTGCGTCTAGCGATCTTGCCGTCCACTCCTGGAACGACCAGAGACCGCCGTTAAGTTCGTCTGGGTAGAACAGTGAACTGTTCTCTCCTTATATATGATTACTTTCGATGTGTTTTGAGATGAGGATATATTGTAAACCTATTATGCTACGTAATGTGAATGTTGGAATGTGTGGGAGAATGGTTGGACATTTATTTTGTGGATGGTTGAGTTATTATTTATTTAAAATGCATGTGGAAGAATGGCCATGTATGTTCACCATGATCCTAATAATCCAGGGGAAATTATGATGCCCTAATCTTGTTGAATCATGTCTATATACGTCAGTCTCTGCTCTGAATTTTCTGGAATTTTCCCATGTCAATGTGATTTACTGAAAATTTATACTTGGGAAATAGAAAACATGTGTAGGATTGCTAAATTTCCAGTAAATCGTTGTGTAATAAATCCGGGAAAAATCCCTGTGGTATTGTGTATATTGGGATCAGGGTTATGATCGGTTAAACTAAACTTTTATGTTATACACCATGATAAATTGAATTTTGAATAATACGGGAATTTATGTTAAATTTTCTGCAATTGCATTTTGGATCATAAAAATGTGAAAATTTTCATGTGGGGTCCTAAACCCGAAATCAGCATGTGGTTAAATTCTCAGGTCGTTTGGACAACTATACAATATAATATAAATTTTCCATGCAAAAACGTGAAATTAATGCTTGCCATTGTGAAATGATTTAATTTCTGTGTAACCCAACCTGATTGTGAAGCTTCCTGAATGTTAATTTCTGTCATCTGTAGTGGCATGATTAGAAAAAATAGAGTCATGTTGTGAATGAGAGAATGAATGAGATATGAGCGTCATATGTAAAATGTGTGTAAAAACCGATATGTGTAATGTGTAAAACTGTGCCAAGTGTGATACTGCTTCCATAGAGGGCTGTGGAACCGTACCATGGAAAAGTCACCATGGGAAGGTTCAATGTGTTGTGATCCTAAGGGCATTAGGATGAAATCCTAGAGGTGGACAAGTACCACTGGTTAGGGTGGAGACTTGTTCTCCCGGTCTGCGCAGTCCAAGAGTCGTCACTGTATTGCCTAGGTGGCGTCTATGTGTATGTGATGTGATGTGTCCTTCTTATGGTGGTTTGGACTATGTGTCACAGCACTAAAGTGTAAAATGTGAAATGTGATTGTGATCATGTGCAAATTGTGTAGTGTGAACATGTGTAAATGTGCAATGTGTAAAAAGTGAAGTATGTGAATTAGAAATTGTGTAAAAAGGTGAAACCAAAATGTGAGGATGTGAAACTGAAATCCATGTTATGATGATCTGAAATCATGTTAGAACAGAAACATAAATGTGGTTATGATCATGTCCTATATGTGTATAATGCGTAGAATCCATGCTAGGGACAATCCTTACTTATGTGTAAACCATTCCACGTATGTTTACTCTCACGTTGTGGTTGAATGAGAATGTAGCTTTCATGTGTTAGATTGTAAAGTGTTAAACCACGTCAAAACAGCAAGCTTAAAGCATGTAAAATGGTTATGTGCATGTATAAGAATGAGTAGTAACCATGTTAGCAATGTTTTCTTTCATGTATGTAAGCTATTCATGCTAAATTGCTTTCATGTTTTAGCTTAATTGAAAGTAGAACTTTCATGTGTTGGAATGATTAGAGAACATGTGGTAGGAGATTTTAATTTAGGAAATCTGAAAGCATGAATCATGTGTTTCATTAATAGAATTACCATGATAGGTTGTTAATTTCAATGTCATGCATGCTACATGTTGTGTCTTGTAAATGTGTATGTAAAAACCTGTTATGATATGTGCATGGATGATAGATGTAGTGTTATTTGCTGAGTCTTTTAGACTCATTACTTGCTTCGGCGTACAGGTGTAGTAGGTGACACACCTTTGGAGGAGACCGTGGAAAGCGACTCCGAGCGCGGGGAGTAGCTAGCTTGGTGGAGCTTAGTTGTGACATTTTGATATTTGATGTATGTAATTGAGGCATTGTATTAGATTTATCATGTAAACTTGGACAAACTATGTAATTTATCTTAGCACTTCCTTTATATGGATTATGTGGACTTCAGTTCTTTAAATGTTATTGCAATCATGTATGTTAAATGTGGATGATGAATGAAATGAAGACATTAGTTCTTTTACTTCCGCTACTCTGTTCTTATATTCACGTGTATCTTAGCTGAATGTTATTGTTGGGTAAATGTCCCACTGTGGCAACGTTCACTATACCGACGTGGGTTGGTATAACCGTACCGGTATAATGAGGGTCGCTACAGAGATTGGTATCAGAGCAACCGGTTGAGATTGCACATGAATATACATAAGTCATCATCCCCATTACATGCTAAGTCTACATAGGAATGTCCACATGTGTAGAAAACACTAATAAGAAGTGGAAATGAGATAAGAAAATGGTTAGAAAACTTAGTAACCTAGTAATGGTGGCTGAAATTTATTACAGCCATGGCTTCGAGAGGTAGGCGTGGCGGAGCGCCGGCCCGTGAGGACGAGCCGAGACGTGACGAGTGGGCGGAGCAGCAGGCCCCAACACCGCAAGGTCCTGTACTTCCCCCACCGCCGCCTGTGGATTATGGAGTATTCATGCAAGGTCTGGTGCAAGCCATGCAGACACAGGCTCATACTCAGGCAGCACTCCAGGCACAGTTGGAGGCTCAGGTAAGACTAATAAAATGATTAATAGTCTGTTTTATTTGATTATGCGATATTTTGTTGATTGTGTATTGCTTACTGTGTACTGTAGCAGGCTCAAGTACCAGCTCAAGACCATGGTGGACCTTCTACCATGGAAAGATTCAAGAGGATGCTGCCACCCTCTTTTAAGGGGGAGAGCGACCCATTGTTGGCAGAAAGCTGGATGAGGGAGATAGAAAAGATCTTCCGAGCCATCAGGTGTGCAGATGAGGATAAGGTCACATTAGCCACCTACATGCTACATGTATGCTTTAGTTTATATGCTTGTATGTTCCGTTAAGCTAGATTTGTTAGATGGTGCTTATGAACGGTGTACTGCAGGAAAGAGCTGATGTGTGGTGGGCTTCATTGCTGCGTACCCGGTTTGAGGACGGAGCTATTGATGTTGCTTGGGACGAGTTCGTGAGGCTCTTTTGGGCCAAGTTCGTCCCCGAGCATGTTCAAGATCGGATGGAGCAGGAGTTCCTCTCTTTGACTCAAGGCTCCATGACTGTGCTAGAATATGAAGCAAGATTTTCTGAACTCTCTAAATATGCACCTCATATCGTGGCAGATGAGCGCAAGAAGACAAATAAATTCGTGATGGGCCTGAAGCCATCACTGAGGACGAGGCTCGTGGCGTTTGACCACCGCACTTTGGACGAGGCCCTCAGTGCTACTTGCAGGCAGGAGGGTGAGATGGAGCAATACCTTGAAGAGAAGAAGGCTTCGCAGATAAGACCTGCAGCTACGTTCCAGCGACAGGATAAGAAGAAAATGGTGTACCAGACACAGCAGTGATCAATGGCAGTCGACAGTTCTCAGGTACCTTCTGTACATTCCTCTGGTGTGAAGAAAGAGTGTCCCCACTGTGGGAAGACACATGGTGGTACCGAATGTTGGATGATTACGGGAAAGTGCTTGAAGTGCGGAAGCAGCGACCACAAGATCAAGGATTGCCCAAGACTTCAGCAGGGAGTCTAGCGCGGAACGCCTGCCCCAGTGGTAGCGGCAGCAGCGCCAGCTACAGGAAGACCAGGAAGGCCTCGAGCCCCAGCTTGAGTGTTTGCTTTAGCACGCAAGGACGCCGAGCAGGCGGAGCATGTCACCGAAGGTACGGTTTTACTTTTAGGTGTGCACGCTCGGGTTTTGTTTGATACGGGTGCTACTCACTCGTTCATTTCCGAGCGGTTCGCTAGGCAGTTAGCCCTAGAGTCAGGTGTAGAGTCTGAGGATTTAGAGGTCCCTTTGTCTGTGCACACCCCTGTGGGTACGGTATCGACTAGGAAGTGCATTCCATCGTTACCTGTGTGCATTGAGGATAGAGTCCTAGAAGGGTGTTTCTTCTTGCTAAAGATGAAGGACTATGATGCTATTCTTGGTCTGGATTGGCTAGAGGAGCACTATGCGTTAGTGGATTGTCGTCGGAAGAGGATTGTTTTCCGCATTCTTGGTGAGGATGAGTTCTCTCATCCCTTGCCAAGGAACTTGGCAGGAAAGTTAGTCATCTCTGCCATGAAGGCGATGCGCATGGTAAACAAGGGTTGTGACGCTTTTCTTGCCAGCGTGGTACTAGTGCCAGAGGCTGATGAGTCACCTACTCTTGTAGAGATTGAGGTAGTGCAGGATTTTCCAGATGTCTTTCCTGATGACTTGTTTGGATTGCCATCGGATAGAGAGATAGAGTTTACCATAGAGTTACTTTCGGGTACCTCGCCTATCTCGAAGGCTCCATATCAGATGGCACCTGCAGAGTTAGCCGAGTTGAGGAGGCAATTGCAAGAGTTGCTTGATAAGGGATTTATTCGCCCGAGTGTTTCCCCTTGGGGCGCACCTGTATTATTCGTCAAGAAGAAAGACGGGTCACTTAGGTTGTGCATTGACTACAGGAAGCTGAACCAAGTGACTGTGAAGAACAGGTATCCCTTACCTCATATTGATGATTTGTTTGACCAGTTGCGAGATGCATCAGTCTTTTCTAAGATTGATTTGTGATCTGGTTATCATCAGTTGAGGATTCGGAGTGAGGATGTGTCCAAGATGGCGTTTAGAACCTGTTATGGACATTATGAGTTTTTGGTCCTTCCTTTCGGATTAACCAATGCCCCTGCAGCATTCATGGATCTCATGAACAGGGTGTTTAGGCCTTATTTAGATAGCTTTATCGTAGTGTTTATTGATGATGTGTTGGTCTACTCTCCAGACGAGGCCACACACCGTCAGCATTTGAGGGTAGTGTTAGAGGTTCTTCGTGAGCACAAGCTGTACGCTAAGTTCAGCAAGTGCGATTTCTGGTTGCGCGAGGTTCATTTCCTCGGGCATGTTATCTCGGGTGCTGGTGTAGCAGTGGATCCAGCAAAAGTCTAGGCAGTTATGGATTGGGAGATTCCCAAGACCCCTTCAAAGATTCGTAGTTTTATTGGTTTAGCTGGTTACTATCGGCGATTTATTGAGGGATTTTCATCCATCGCCGCCCCATTGACCCAGCTCACCAGAAAGGGAGTGAAGTTTGTTTGGTCCGAGAAGTGTGAGAGTAGTTTTCAATTGTTGAAGACTAAGCTCACGACAGCCCCGGTGTTAGTCTTACCGAGCGGTGTAGAGGGTTTTACTATCTACACGGATGGGTCTCGGATTGGTTTAGGCTGTGTGCTAATGCAGCAGGAAAGGGTAGTGGCTTATGCTTCTCGTCAGTTGAAGGAGCATGAGAAGAACTATCCGACTCATGACTTGGAGCTCGCAGCAGTGGTTCATGCACTAAAGATCTGAAGACACTATCTTTATGGTGTCAGATTTGAGGTGTTTACCGACCACAAGAGCTTGAAGTATCTTTTCTCCCAAAAGGAACTAAACCTGAGGCAGAGAAGATGGATTGAGTTCTTGAAGGACTATGACTTCGACCTTCAGTATCACCCTGGGAAGGCGAATGTCGTAGCGGATGCTCTGAGTAGAAAGAGGCCATCTCTCCAGCAGGATTGGAAGATGTTGGAGGATGCGGCTTGCGCGTTGACTGAGTTAGAGCCATCGCTATGCCAGGCTTTTGTAGCTCAGTTATCTCTTAGGTCCTCGGTTTTGGATGAGGTGATCGAGCAACAAAAAGCCGACCCTAGACTCTTAGAGTTAGTGGGCAAGGCAGGCATTGCTCGTGATGAGGACGGTGTGATTAGATTTCATCACCGTGTTTGTGTCCCTGATTTCGTAGATGTCCGTGAGCATGTGTTAGCGGAGGCTCACAGATCGCGATTCTCTATTCATCCAGGTAACACTAAGATGTACCAGGATTTGAAGAGATCCTTTTGGTGGTCTGGCATGAAGAGGGATGTAGCGGATTATGTGTCTAGGTGTTTGGTGTGTCAGCAAGTAAAGGCCGAGCGACAGCGACCATCCAGCCTGGTGCAAAGGATGGAGATCCCAGTATGGAAGTGGGAAGCTGTCACTATGGACTTTGTTTCGGGTTTGCCTCGATCTAGAAAGGGCAATGACTCGATTTGGGTAGTTGTAGATAGATTCTCGAAGACTGCTCATTTCTTGCCTATGAAGAAGAAGCAGTCAGTAGAGAGTTTAGCTAGATTGTATGTTAGAAGTATCATTAGATTGCATGGTGTGCCGAAGTCGATCATTTCGGATCGAGATCTGAGATTCACTTCGAGGTTGTGGAAGGGTCTTCAGGATGCTTTAGGTTCGGAGCTGAAGCTCAGTTCGGCGTTTCATCCCCAGACTGATGGACAGTCTGAGAGGACTATCCAGACGCTCGAGGATATGTTGAGAGCGTGTGTTTTGGATTGGAAGGATGATTGGGAGCGTCATTTACCTCTTGTGGAGTTCGCATACAACAACAGCTTTCATGCGAGTATTGGTATGGCTCCATTTGAGGCGTTGTATGGTCGGCCCTGCAGATCTCCTTTATGTTGGGAGGAGACCGGTGATAGGCAGCTGATCGGTCCAGAGTTAGTGCAGGAAACTTCGGATAAGATCCAGCTTATCAGGAAGAGGCTTGTTGCGGCTCAGGATAGGCAGAAGAGCTATGCCGACATCAGGAGGAAAGATTTGGAGTTCGAGGTGGGTGATCATGTCTTCTTGAAGATATCGCCTACTCGAGGTGTTGTCAGATTTGGCGGCATAGTAAGCTGAGCCCTAGATTTATTGGCCCGTATGAGATTCTCAGACGTTTGGGTAGTGTGGCATATGAGCTAGCATCACCCCCAGCTTTGGCTAGTGTTCATCCCGTCTTCCACGTTTCGATGCTCAGGAAGTATGTCCGAGATCCGTCTCATGTGATTAGTCATGAGCCAGTGGAGATTCAGCCAGATCTGTCGTATGTCGAGCAACCAGTAGCTATTCTTGACCGGAAGGTTCAGCATCTCCGGAACAAGAGTATTGCGTCGGTGAAAGTTCTCTGGCGGAACTTCTCGCGAGAGGAGGCTACTTGGGAGCTTGAGGATGCGATGAAGAAGAAGTATCCCCTTTTGTTTGAGTAGTGTCGTTCTAACTTCGAGGACGAAGTTTCTTTAAGGGGGAGAGGGTGTAAGGCCCTCGAATTTTGTTGCATTATTTGTATTGCATGTGAATACTTCATGTTTGTGTATGTACGTATGTAAATATCTACGTAAGTACTAGTTAGTATACTTATGCATGCATGTGTATAAATTAGATGTAAATAGTGTATGAATTGTATGGTGATGGTATGTACATGATAGTATACATATGGCACATATATAGGTATAAGTTGTGCATGATATCTGCATGTTTTTGAGTTCTGGCCGAAGGCCAACTTGGCGTCAACATCAATGGACGTTTGTGTTGTGTCGGCGTCAACCATGTGGATGCCAACACTAAGTCCAGCATCCAGCGATGTGGACGCTAATTTCTCTGACCTGCATGCGTTGTAGAGCCTGATTTCTAGTAGCAAGCTAGCTCACCCATTGGGGAGCTGTCCCCAACGGCTCTGAGCCTTCCCATCAGCCCCTGCGTGGGTTGAGGGGCCTCTTTGCTATAAGACTTCACCCCTCTGCAACCAGAAAACCTCTCTTGACCTCTTTCAAGAGATAGAGAAAAACCCTAGCTCGAAGCTGCACAAAGACTCAACTTTGGAGGCTTCAATCCGGCGATTCAAGGGTTCATCTGGCAACCTACTGCATCAGGAGGGTAGCTGGAACATCGGGGAGGACTTCCCGAACTGTGGCTTCGTTTCTGCATCGACATAGAACCCGGAGGAGAGCAATTGTGGAGGCTTCTTGGGACTGCCCAAGGAGAGCTTCTCCGGCCATTTAGATTCCTTTGGAGTTTTTGCAAGAGGCAAGTAACCTACCCCTATCGTCCATGTAGATGTCAAGTAGGGTTTTATGATTTTTACACATTTTTCCTTGTGTCCTGGATCCCCCATTCACCCCGTTGTTTGGAGTTCGGTCTGTGTTCCTGCACAGACAGGAACTTGGCGTCAATGCCTTGACGCCAAGATTCCCGTGTGTGTCCAGCGATCTTGTCGTCCACTCTTGGAACGGCCAGAGACCGCCGTTAAGTTCGTCTGGGCAGAACAGTGAACTATTCTCTCCTTATATATGATTACTTTCGATGTGTTTTGCGATGATGATATATTGTAAACCTATTATGCTACGTAATGTGAATGTTGGAATGTGTGGGAGAATGGTTGGACATTTATTTTGTGGATGGTTGAGTTATTATTTATTTAAAATGCATGTGGAAGAATGGCCATGTATGTTCACCATGATCCTAATAATCTGGGGGAAATTATGATGCCCTAATCCTGTTGAATCATGTCTATATACGTCAGTCTCTGCTCTGAATTTTCTGGAATTTTCCCATGTCAATGTGATTTACTGAAAATTTATACTTGGGAAATAGAAAACATGTGTAGGATTGCTAAATTTCCAATAAATCGTGTGTTGTGTAATAAATCCGAGAAAAATCCCTGTGATATTGTGTATATTGGGATCAGGGTTATGATCTGTTAAACTGAACTTTTATGTTATACACCATGATAAATTGAATTTTGAATAATACGGGAAGTTATGTTAAATTTTCTGCAATTGCATTTTGGATCATAAAAATGTGAAAATGTTCATGTGGGGTCCTAAACCTGAAATCAGCATGTGGTTAAATTCTCAGGTCGTTTGGACAACTATACAATGTAATATAAATTTTTCATGCAAAAACGTGAAATTAATACTTGCCATTGTGAAATGATTTAATTTCTGTGTAACCCAACCTGATTGTGAAGCTTCCTGAATGTTAATTTCTGTCATCTGTAGTGGCATGATTAGGAAAAATAGAGTCATGTTGTGAATGAGAGAATGAATGAGATATGAGTGTCATGTGTAAAATGTGTGTAAAAACCGATATGTGTAATGTGTAAAACTGTGCCAAGTGTGATACTGCTTCCATAGAGGGCTGTGGAACCGTACCATGGAAAAGCCCCCATGGGAAGGTTCAATGTGTTGTGATCCTAAGGGCATTAGGATGAAATCCTAGAGGTGGACAAGTACCACTGGTTAGGGTGGAGACTTGTTCTCCCGGTCTGCGCAATCCAAGAGTCGTCACTGTATTGCCTAGGTGGCGTCTATGTGTATGTGATGTGATGTGTCCTTCTTATGGTGGTTTGGACTATATGTCACGGCACTAAAGTGTAAAATGTGAAATGTGATTGTGTTCATATGCAAATTGTGTAGTGTGAACATGTGTAAATATGCAATGTGTAAAAAGTGAAGTATGTGAATTAGAAATTGTGTAAAAAGGTGAAACCAAAATGTGAGGATGTGAAACTGAAATCCATGTTATGATGATCTGAAATCATGTTAGAACAGCAACATAAATGTGGTTATGATCATGTCCTATATGTGTACAATGCGTAGAATCCATGCTAGGGACAATCCTTACTTATGTGTAAACCATTCCACGTATGTTTACTCTCACGTTGTGGTTGAATGAGAATGTAGCTTTCATGTGTTAGATTGTAAAGTGTTAAACCACATCAAAACAGCAAGCTTAAAGCATGTAAAATGGTTATGTGCATGTATAAGAATGAGTAGTAACCATGTTAGCAATGTTTTCTTTCATGTATGTAAGCTATTCATGCTAAATAGCTTTCATGTTTTAGCTTAATTGAAAGTAGAACTTTCATGTGTTGGAATGATTAGAAAACATGTGGTAGGAGATTTTATTTTAGGAAATCTGAAAGCATGAATCATGTGTTTCATTAATAGAATTACCATGATAGGTTGTTAATTTCAATGTCATGCATGCTACATGTTGTGTCTTGTAAATGTGTATGTAAAAACCTGTTATGATATGTGCATGGATGATAGATGTAGTGTTATTTGCTGAGTCTTTTAGACTCATTACTTGCTTCGGCGTACAGGTGTAGTAGGTGACACACCTTTGGAGGAGACCGTGGAAAGCGACTCCGAGCGCGGGGAGTAGCTAGCTTGGTGGAGCTTAGTTGTGACATTTTGATATTTGATGTATGTAATTGAGGCATTGTATTAGATTTATCATGTAAACTTGGACAAACTATGTAATTTATCTTAGCACTTCCTTTATATGGATTATGTGGACTTCAGTTCTTTAAATGTTATTGCAATCATGTATGTTAAATGTGGATGATGAATGAAATGAAGACATTAGTTCTTTTACTTCCGCTACTCTGTTCTTATATTCACGTGTATCTCAGCTGAATGTTATTGTTGGGTAAATATCCCACTGTGGCAACGTTCACTATACTGACGTGGGTTGGTATAACCGTACCGGTATAATGAGGGTCGCTACATAGCCAATTGGCTCCCAATATAACATCATAGCCTTCCATGGGCATACAGACCAGGTCGGCCCCTAGATTGACATCACCAATCATGACATCAGCTAATGGATTACTTTCTTATTGAATTTTAGAAATAAAATTTATCCTTTGGTTGATCGCCTGGTGGAGTGAGAACATCTCATCCCTTTGGGATGGGGTGCACTCTCCTGGTCGCTGACCCATTGGATTTTTATTGAAAAAAAAAAGCTAATGGAAAATATTTGTTCAATTGAGCTTTCTCCCCCAGTGGTGTAGTAACAGGTAATTCAAAACTCATAGATGCAGGTTTAACATTTAGTGTATCATCAAATGCTTGTTATATGAATAAATGTGTAGTGCCAGTATCAAACATAACAAATGCTGATTGAGAAAAGACTCATAGTGTACCTTCCACAACTCCACCCTCTTCCCTGGTCTCTGCTTCCTGCACAACTTGTAATCTGCTTGGCTTCATTTGTCCAATCGGATGCTTTTCAATTTTTTTTTAGTAAGGGGCAGTCGGGAACGCGATGCTCTCGACTCCCGCAGCGTAGGCAGGCACCTACCTTCCTCCAGCATTCTTCGGCAGTGTGACCAAGCTTGTCACAGTGCTTACACTTAGGCTTGTTTGGGGCAGACGGGGTGAAAACTTTGGGCTTCCACTCTTGGCTTGGCCCGTCAGTGATGCTGAACGGCCTTTTCTTGTCGTTAGTGGGTTTACTCGAGGAACCAGATTCTTGTTCCTTCTTGACAATTCTTCCCTTGATGCGATCGGTGAGATCGATCGCATCCTCCAACAACTAGGCTTTCTTGACCATCTCGGCATAAGTCTGGATGTCGAGTGGTCAAGTTGAGTGATATATGCGGGCTTGAGCCCGTTGAGAAAATGTCTAGCCTTCATCTTCTCAGTGCCGACAAGGTGATTGGCATATCGAGCCAATCGAGAAAATTGAGCTTTGTACTCGGCAACGATGAGGTTCCTCTACTTTAGGGCAGCAAATTCGGCAGCCTTCCTTTCCTGTACTCTTTTCGAGAAATATTTGGAGTTGAAATGATCCTTAAATTCATCCCAGGTGAACTGTGTGTTGGCCCTTTTGGTACGGCAGCAAGCTAACCTAGAGGGGGGGTGAATAGGTTTTTCTGAAATCTGAAATAGAAACTTAAACACAGAAATCAACACTTGAAGGTTTGGTTAGTTTAGTGTGATAAAGAGAGTAGTGTGGAAGCAAATAAACAATCACACAAAAGACACAAGGAGTTTATCCTGGTTCGGCCCTTCCCATATGGAAGTCCTACGTCCAGTCTCCAAGCAACTTCTTGGGATTTCACTAACCAAGGGTACAGTCCCCCTTAAGGACACTACAACACCCAGCACCCCAGCTGGTCTTCTTCTCTTTCCCGGGCAAGAAGGCAGCCCACTTCTCTTACAGGTAAAGAAGTCAACCTCCTGGTACAAACCCCAGTGCGGTTCTGTTAGACACAAACCCCTAGCTAGGTTCTACATTGTATACAGTCCTACAGCTGGACAGAAGTCTTTCTTAGAAAAGAAAGAACAAAGCTGAAAGTTGGAACAAATAAAAACCAACTAAAAGAACTCTCAGCAAAAGACTCTCTCCCCCAGATTACAAGATGCACACAGAGAGAGAGAGAGAAGAGAGGAGAAGGAGCTTGAATGCTTCAATACTTCAGATGCTTGAACACTTCTTCTTGGGCTCAGGCTCTTTCTCTCTTTTTCTTTGAGTGTATTTGGAGTTCAGGTTCCTCACTGGTTGTACACTCATTCAAAAGATCTTCAGGAAAAGCTATGTTCTTCTTCAGCCTTGCTTCATCTTTTATATGAGCAATTTGAATAAATCCGTTGGAGTTCTAGCCGTTGCTCATCTTCTCTTTCTTCTGATAATTTGTGGTCTACGAGGTCTGCAAGCATAGAAAAAAGTGTTTAGATAAAAGAGTGTTTCTGTCAAAAAGGTTCATACCTTTATGTTTCCTGATGCCACCGAGAAGTGGTAAGTAATCTCTCTTTTGTTGGCAGGAGAGAAGAGATCTAGAAAGATAAGCAAAAAGATCTCCTGTCAGAAAGATAGAGGATTACGCAAATCAAGAATATTGACTTTTTCACTAGATGCCAAAAGGCACTTTGAAATATAAAGGAAATCTATGTTTTTACAAAGAAATCCATGTTTTACAAAGGAATCGATGTTTCACTTATCAAATCCTTATGAGAGTTACAAAGGAATCCATGTGAGAGGTCTGTGTGAGTTACAAAGGAATCCTTATGAGAAGTCTGTGTGAGTTACAAAGGAATCCTTATGAGAAGTCTGTGTGAGTTACAAAGGAATCCTTATGAGAAGTCTGTGTGAGTTACAAAGGAATCCTTATGAGAAGTCTGTGTAAGTTACAAAGGAATCATTATGAGAAGTCTGTGTGAGTTACAAAGGAATCCTTATGAGAAGTCTGTGTGAGTTACAAAGGAATCCTTATGAGAAGTCTGTGTAAGTTACAAAGGAATCGTTATGAGAAGTCTGTGTGAGTTACAAAGGAATCCTTATGAGAAATCTGTGTGAGTTACAAAGGAATCCTTATGAGAATTCTGTGTAAGTTACAAAGGAATCGTTATGAGAAGTCTGTGTGAGTTACAAAGGAATCCTTATGAGAAGTCTGTGTGAGTTACAAAGGAATCCTTATGAGAAGTCTGTGTGAGTTACAAAGGAATCCTTATGAGTTACAAAGGAGTCTGTGTGAGTACAAAGGAATCCTTATGCGTTACAAAGGAGTCTGTGTGAGTACAAAGGAATCCTTATGAGTTACAAAGGAGTCTGTGTGAGTACAAAGGAATCCTTATGAGTTACAAAGGAGTCTGTGTGAGTTACAAAGAAATCCTTATGAGTTACAAAGGAGTCTGTGTGAGTACAAAGGAATCCTTATGAGTTACAAAGGAGTCTGTGTGAGTTACAAAGGAATCCTTATGAGTTACAAAGGAGTCTGTGTGAGTACAAAGGAATCCTTATGAGTTACAAAGGAGTCTGTGTGAGTTACAAAGGAATCCTTATGAGAGCAAATCGATGTGGCACTTTGAACTGAAATCGATATATATTGAATGGACATCGATTTATGTGTTTAGTGCAAATCATTACGGTAATAATGTCATAAATTTATATTTATTAGAAAATCATGATATTTAATTTATAATTAGAAAAATCATGGTATTAAATATATTTAATATTCAATTAATCACATAAATTTATATTTATTAAGAAAAACATGATATTAAATATTTTTAATAATAATTAATTAAACATAAATTTTGTTACCACCAAAATAAAAGGGTAAAATATAGGAGTGGTTCAACACTATGCATCAGCCCAGGTAGCTTCAACAGACTCCCACCGCACGCGGGCGTCCCTCTCAAGTTGGAATGTGGCCAAGAAACGTTTATCGTCGTCTGCGCATTGCATCACGCGAAAAATGCATTCTATCTCTTTCAGCCAGTGTTCTGCTTCATCTGGGTCAGTAGTTTCGTTGAACCACGGCGGGTTCTGCTACGGAAATTTCTGTACAAGTCTCCCGCTCCACGGTTACCACCTCCTTGAGTAGCTTGGACTAAGGCGCGAGTCAGATCCTGCAGAGTCTGTTGCATATCACGGAGTTGTGCATGCTCCACTGCCATTAATGTTGTCTTAAGTTCCTTCAAAAGAAAAATTTAATGTAAGATTTTGAGGTTGCACTAAGTTTGTGCGTGTGTGAGTTTATTTTAACTTATTACCCATAGTTCTACCCATCTCTCACATAGGTGTGGAATTAGACTCTTAGTCAAGGCAGGTCAAACCTAGATCATCCTATACTTAAGAACAACCTAGTCTCTGATACTACAAAACTGTAATACCCCGACGCGGAATATCGGTGCGGTAATACAGTTAAATAAATAGTATAGAACGATAAATAAACATCCAACCATTTGTATAAATTGGAATAACTCCAAATGAAATCCAACTTCATTAATAATACCTCAAACCGACTATTACATTCACTAATCAGAGCCAAAACTAGGGCATAGAGTACTTTATTCAAATCCAAACTATTACAAACTGACTAACTAACAACTATTTAACTACTAAAAGCAATGGTTATTGTAAAGACAGGTCACTCTTGCACATTCTCGTCCGCTTCCTCGTGAGTGTGGTAGTCTCCTTTAGACTCACTTGAAATACATGAAATAAATAGTGCAAGATGAGCGATAAACGCCCAGTAGGACTTAATATCTCATATAAACAGACATACTTTAAGTGATTAATGTCTTATCAAGTAGGATATCTAGAGAGAACGATGAAGTATAGTCTAGAGAGTAATGTCGCTTGATAACGAGAAACAATAGCACTTTTCATGAGAGTATAGCACAACAAGCATGATAATGGATTGGCCATATAATGAAATAGCACGTAACGTTTGCACAAAGGTGCACTAGTAGAGATAGCACTTTTGGTCGAGCTTCTTGTCAACCCAGAGAACATGGCATAGTGATTGATTGTCATAGATTAAATCTTGATAGTATAAATGGCACTGAATGTAATGTCGACATCTTGATCATTGAACTCCCACGAGCAAATAGCACTTTTTGAGCGCACCTCTCAGGACCAGATCGGGCCCTATTGCCTGGTATTAGTTATGTTTATTATCTTAGACAATCAATTGGATGACCAAATAGAGTACCAAGAATAGATGAGAGTAATTGATGAATAGATGAGAGTATAGAGAGAACGTGAACAGATGAGAGTGTAGAGATAGTACATGAGAACAGGGTCATATTCGTAAAACAATGATAAACACGCAATAATAACAGTTGCACATCACATGGTCATGTGTTGGCAGTCCGGTAGAAGTCACAACCGCTGATAAGCCGTACTATGAACACAGGCCAGAGGTCCGACGTGATCTCGAGGTAAGAGAGAATAAACTAAGGCCATTGGATCATGCTGATCCCTAAGGGTGTAATAGGTATTAATGGTACAACCCGCTCGTCGGCAATGGACGTCCGTCGAAGCCAAGGAGACTTACGGAGGCCTTGACAAGAAGTTCCTTGTCCTATCAGGAGTATTCCCAACGGAGAGGTCGTCCAAGCCAAGATAGAGGTGTGTAATGAAATGGCTGTCCATCATGCCTTGAGTGCTCGAAGGCAGAGGGATGCGATAGTAGTATTCAAAACACACGAATAAAATGAAGACAAGTTCATTTAAAATAATAGGGAAATTATATGAATAATTGCACTTTAATTACCAGATATATTATTGAGTAAATTTGGTAAGGTTTCATGACAAACATTTATGTATAGTGTGTGCATGTGTAAGATAATCATGATAGCAAGAAGTTGTTGTGCACATGGCTTTTATTTAATATAAGTCATATGAAGGTTACCCATTATTATTAAACAAGTCGTCACTGTTCATAACAGTACATGGCAGGGGTTAAACAGTGATTAAATGACTTAATTAACATAGTTTACATGAGCATTTAAGGTTTTGTCTGACACAGTATGAACGCGAGGGGGGTGCCTGTCGCGATTAAAATCGCAACGGGTAGGTCGGTCGCGTTTACATGAACTCGGTCAGGCAAATCGATTCTTGCAGTATTCACGATGGGGTGACTGACTGCGATTAGGGTAATCGATCCATGAACGCGACGTGTCGGGTCTGACGCATTCTGGGCAATCGGTACAGGAAGGAAGAACGCGACGTGTCAGGCCGTCGTGTTCATGTCATGACGGGACCCTCTGTCGCGACTTTCTGAGAATCGCGACGGGTCGGGCCGTCGCGTTCTCAGAGGGTTTGGCCGAGCCCCAAAGGTGAACTAGTTCACCTTGGACTTCGGTCTAGTCTTCCATGGCATGACACATGGCCATTCAAAATTCAATATAAAATCGTATACATGTCCAAAAATTTTGAAACTATATTTAAACGAAAATACACAAGCAGATGTATCAACAGTAACGAGTAATTTGAAAATAGACATGGTATGGACATGCTATGAATAGGTTACAAATCGGTGACCTAAAATCATACATACAGATGGAATCTTATTTAATTCGAAGATGTTACATGATATTAATTGGGGAAAATAGGATCATTCGGACCCTAACATCATGGAGCATGTATGGTAAAAATTGCAAGGCAAGAGATCAAGCGTATGCATAGATTGAAGGTAAACATGTTGGTTCGGGTACATGTTCATGACAGGAGTTGGAGCATGAAATACTCCTACTTGGCACAGTCAAAATTGGGGAAAATATAGGGCTTTGAAAGAGTGGATCATGGTCTACCTATGGTCGATGTTAATTAGGTTTTGCTTAAGAGATTGCCTACCTTTTACGCTGTGAAAATCCTAGGGCTTTAAAGTTGAAGAAACGAAATCCCCTTTGTTCCTAGCCTTTCCTCCTTGCTCTCCTCGTCCAATAGCTCCTTCTCCTCGTGCTCCAAGCTTCAGAGAATGCCTAGGGTCAGCTAGAGATGAAATTGGAGAGTTTTGTATGTCTAATGTCTCTATATCACCTTAAAACTCTTTTTTTTCTCAAACTCCGAATTTCTCACATTTATCTCCCATTTTCCTAGCCTTTATCCATCCAATTTACATAGGGTGGGCTCTAGATCCATGGCCAAGGGGTTTGGGTAGGTCTAGGACTTTTTTAAGAATAATTATGAGTTAAATAGTGATTATCTTACCCCTTTTATATTTACTAATAATTTAGCCACAAAATTAATCTCAATTATCTCTAATCCAACTTGGGCTCTTCACTTTTGGGCCCATTAATTCATGTATGGACCATATTGGTTAACGCATAGCTTATTTTTACTTAATGGGTTTTAATTTATTCAGAATTTTTTCTAATTTAATTTATATATCACTATTTAAATTTTAGAGTTGCTACAGGTAGTGAGATATTGAGGCCTGCCGTTACATATTTTGTGACAAATTACATTGCCTTGGATAGCCTGTTGAAGCATAGAGATGGATTAAAGAAAATGTTCAGAAGTGAGCAATGGCTATCCTCCCATTTTGTGACTTCACGTAATGGCCAGGAAGTGGAAGGCTTGGTGAACAACTCAAATTTTTTGTCGAGGGTTAGCAAGATTGTGAAGATAATTGAGCCTCTTTATGAGGTCTTGAGACTTGTGGATGGTGATAGAACACTAACAATGGGGTTGGTGTATGCGAAACTGGAGGCTACCAGAAGCGTATACTTAAAGCGTTAGCCAAATATGCCCATATGTTTATCGACATCGTGAAGATATGTGGGATCGCAAGATGAGTAGAGACTTACATATGGCAGGTAAATAAATATCAACTAATGTCCATAATATGCTACAATTATCATGTACTGACATTCATCATACTCATTTGCAACATATTATCTTTATCCTGGATTCTAACACGAGGATGAGCTTGCATATCGAGATGATTTGTTGGGTGCAATAACATCGGTGGTAGATAGGATGTCACGAAATCATGAGAAAGTTGCGGCCATCCTTAATGAGGTACCCCCAATCTCAGTCAATAGTTCCCCCTTCTTCTTGGCCTAGGGGCCCCCCTCCTCGACCTCTATCTTTGTCTGTCATCTTCTACATACCATCATGGTTCATTTCAGACCCAAGTGATACAAGTTAATTTGTAATATCTCATACATTTTATTTGATTATGTTACTTATAATGACATGCTACTCTCGTAGGCATCTGTTGGTTGGCCAAGTAGTTCAAAACAAGGAAGGAAGAAGGATACTTTACAGGGAGGACCACCGAATAAATCTGGATAGACAACAGAGATTTTTGGTTCCAAGAAAAAGAAAAGCTTGTAGCATGAAGATCCCCTTGACATTGCAGATGCCACAACAGTGGATGATTCAGATGTGACTCCTTCACCGTCTAAGCCATCTTAGAGACAAAGTATGGGAGATGGCTCCTCAAATCCTTCTTCTCCATCTCATATAGGTGGCAGTGGTGGTGGTTGGAGCATGCACTTTTCATTGGAGTCTGAGTTCATGCATGCTACCCAAGATGACATAGATCATGGTGCTCCACTAAGCACAACAAGAAGGTGGAAAGGAGATGACAAAGGGCGACACATATGTCCTATAGACAGTAGTAGCTATCAAGGGATTGTATCTGATTTTGAGAGACTGAGCACACAGGATGACACAACATCTAAGGTTGCTAGTAAGGGCCATAATTTCTTTTCAAGACATGCACAGCTGGATCCATATGGACATCATCATGGGTATGGTGGCTATTATGCCTCTGCATACCAGTATGGTGATGATGGTTTGTACATACAAGTTCCAATCGTTCCACCACTAGGACCTATAATAGTACGCCAAGAAACATGCAAATATATAAAATATCAGTGTATGTATCAAGACCTATATGAAAATTATATGTGTTATGTTGATTATTTGCTCTTTTTGGAGAGCACCTATAATGTGAGGTTGTTCGGAGATGGAAGTTATACCCCATACTACAAGGGTTTTGTGGACATACATGCTCAGCATGATGAGGAGGATTAGGTAAGAACTTGTTAAATGTTCTTATTTATATGTTAAGGAAGATGGTGTTAATTTGTAACTTTTTATGCATATGGCCAAGGAAAGAGTTGGAAAAGAAGGCTGAACCTTTAGAAAAAAGATGAGGAATGTGAGTATGACGATATGAGTAGTGTATTTAGCTTGTAAGAGTTCATGATTGTATCATCAATATTAGATGAACACTAGGTGATTGTGTCATGATTTTGACATGTTTGTATGTAATGTTAGATGAACACCAGATGATTGTGTTGGGTTGACTTGAATGACTAAATAATTTTTTTATATTTTTCAACCTCTCTATGTGATGTTCTTATGTTTTGCTCATTTTGTTTTTGAAGTTTGCTTATTTTAAATATTGATCAAGTCACAAAACAAAACAAAAAAATCAAACAAGCTTTTTTCCCACCGTATCTTAGCAATACGATATAGTATAGTACCATACTGTACCACAGAGAATGTGGTACTATCGATTTGCATAATACGGAAAAACGTGATAGAGACTAAAAAAGTTCGGTCACAAAATTATGACCAATATATCTTCATTGACATTTTCGGTCGCTATTCAGTCCCTGATCAAAATAGCAACCGCTTAGCGACCGAATAGCGACCGAAAATCAGTCTTTATTGGTGCTTTTTCTTGTGGTGGAGGTAACTCCAGTTGGCATGCTACTTCACCAACTCTTTCAAGGATTTCAAAAGGGTGAATAAATCTTAGACTTAACTTTCCTTTGACTCCAAATCCTTGAATTTTATGCTTAGGAGATACTTTTCAAAGTACATGGTCTCCTCTATGGAACTCTATGTCTCGTCTCCTCTTGTCTACATAGCTCTTTTGTCTAGATTGACCTATTTGTAGTTGATCTCTAACGACTTGGATGTTTTCTATCATGGTTTGCACCATGTTCGGACCTAACCATTGCTTTTTACTAACTTCATCCAAACATATAGGTGATCTACAACATTTGCTATATAATGCTTCAAATGGAGCCATCTTTATGTTCGTTTGGTAGCTATTGTTGTATGAAAAGTCCATGATGGTAGGTGCTCATTATAGTAGCCTTCAAAGTCAATTGTATAAGCTCTTAACATGTCTTCTATAATTTGATTTGTCCTCACAGTCTATCCATCTGTCTGCGGGTGGAAGGCAATACTAAAGTTGAGTTTAGTACTCAGAGCATATTGAAGCCCCTTCCAGAAGTGAGAGGCGAATCTAAGGTCTCGATTTGAGACTATGGATGAGGGAAATCCATGTAGTCTCGCTATCTCCTTGACATAGAGAGCGGCTAACATGTCTATAGTCCACTTGCTCTTGATTGCTAAGAAGTGTGTAGACTTTGTTAGTCGATCTATAGTTACCTATATGACATCATGTCCACCACGAGTCTTATGTAAATCTATACTGTTGCGCCTGTGGAAGCCACCACCATTGCACCTGTGGGAGCCACTGCCGTCGCACCCATGGGAGCTGCCGCCGTCGTTGCACCCCTGTCCACCTCCGGAGTTGCGCTCGTGGGAGCCTCTATAGCGCCTGTGGTAGCCGCCACCATCATGCTTGTTGCCGCCACCTCTGTAGGTAAGATCTCTCTCTCTCTCTCTCTCTCTCTATCTCTCTCTCTCTCTTGCGCGATATCAATGTGGGGAGGCTGTTGGGGGAGGGGTACCAGACGGGGGTGGGGTGTGTGGGGGAGAAGGAGTACTGTTGACCATAGCACATGAAAACTTACATATATATATATATAATATTTGTGTGTGTATGCTTTAACAAGGTTACATTTCGGTGACCTAAACATGCACAGTCATGAAAGAACGATTTAATTGGCAACGAATACATGATAGAAATTAGGGCAAGTAGGGGCGTTTGAAAGCTAGTAACTAGTATTTATGAGAATAATTTCAGGACATGGGATCATGCACACGCATGGATTGAGAGCAATAATGAAGGTTCGGGTATATGGAGTTGACAGGGATTGATACATTTAATACTCCTTCATGGAGCCACAAAAAATAGGGAAATCATGGGGCTTTCAAAGAGGATCATGAGGGCTACTTAGGGTAATATTTACACGATTTGTGCTTGAGAGATTGCCTACCTTTTTGTGCTGTAAAGAAAACCTAGGGTTGAAGACGAGGTAGAAGATGAAATCCTCTTGCTCCAAGCTCCTTCCTTCTTGCTCCTCTCGTCCTCAGCTCCTCTCTTTGTCCTCCAAAGTCTCAGCAACCAAATGAGACTTGGTAGGGACGAATTAGAGGTGTAATAGGGTTGCTATTAGAGTCCTACCCTTCTAAAACTCATTCTTTCCATTAAACTCTGAATTTCATTATTTATCATCCTATTTCTTGCCTTTATCTCCTAATTAGGACTTGGAGGAGATCTAATTTCATGGGTAAGGAGTTAGGGTAAGTCTAGGACTCATCTTTTGGATATTTATGGGTTAATAAATGTTTATCTTAACCCCTTTTCTAATTACTATTATTTTTAGGTACGAATTTAACTTAATTACTTCCCATCTCATGATGGACTCTTTATATTTGGGCCCAACAATTCATGTTAGGAACATTAGTAAAACCCATTATTAATTTAGCTTAATGGGTATTGATTTAATTCTATTTATTCACCCTTTATTCTAATTTAAATCTATTTATCATACTTATTCAATTAATTTCTTATTTTAATTCAATTTAATATTATTTATGCCAATATTTCTAACCTTCATCATTTGGGCTCTTACTTTTGGCCCAATAACTCATGTGAGCATAATTGTACAACCCATATACTTACTTTACTTAATAGATTTTTAATTATCCTTTTATTAGAGAATTTATTCATGGGCCAAGATTATCCATTGGTCCAAATATCATAATGGGCTATCAACCCATATTATTTAAAGTCTACCCACATGTTTATTTTTAATTTATAATCCACTTTGGCTCATAAAATAATGGATTCTCTGACTTATTCCTTAATTACGCTAATAACTAGCATAAATTCGTAAACTTGGTCTAAATAATTTTTCTATACCCATATTTCTTGATAGGTCATTAGAGAATATTATTTAAAGTATAACTATTATTTTTACAAAATTTTTATATGAGTTTTTATGCATGAAATAATGACACGTATATATTTTTTAACTAGTTTGATTTATTATTTGATAAAATTTTTAATTTATCTATATTTTATAATTAATGAATTTTCTGGGGTACTACATCCTCCCTCACTTAAAAAGAATTTGGTCCTCAAATGCATATGATAAGATACGACTACCAATTTATTCTGAATATTTCATTCCATCATCTCCCCCACTTAGGGCTTTGCTATCAAGAAATAATATGAACTTTAAACTAAGGGTTTAGTGATGATACCTTGTCTACCCTTATGGGCATGATTTATATCCACAAGGGCTTGTAACTGTCTTTGGCGTGGAGTTTGGTTCTTCTTTATTGGACAGTTGATGACTCGATGTTGTTGACTTCCACAACGCAAGCATCTGCCCAATTTCTTCCAACAATTATCAATCTGATGCCCTGATTTTTTACAAAATTTACAGAATTCCTTCCGCTTCACTTCCCCTTTCATTCTCTTGCTATCTACTGTATTTCTTCCTTTATTACCATTGGAATGGGTAGCACATTCCCTTTTCAACACATTCTTCTTATGGATCTTTTCAAGAAGTCACATGGTGTCCTCTACTATTTGAGCTCTCAATACCATGTCTGAATATACTACAATGTCTAGTGGAGCCAACATTTCCCAGAACACAGGTCTCAACCCTTATAAGAATCTCTTTGCCTTCATCTTTTCCGTACTCACCAAATGTGGTGCATACTATGCTAGTCTTTCAAATTGTGCTTCATATTTTGCTGCAAACATCATTCGTTATTTTAACTCTACAAATTCATTTGCTTTCTTCTCACGAATCCTCTCAGAAAAATATTTGGTGTTGAAGAGTTCTAAAAATTCATTCCACTCTATATTGATGTTGGGTAATTGTCAACTTTCGCGGTCCAATTGGAAGGTTACCAGAAAGACTTTCTCCTGCTCTAAATATTGCATAACTCTAAAGATCCGTTCCATCACCTTCACCCAATTTTCAGTTGTATCGGGATCCGGATTTCCATTAAACGTAGGGGGATTCATTCGTTGGAAGTTCCCGTATAAATCTCCTGCCCCATTTCTTGCTCCTACTTGAATCACGTTGTTAAGAGCTTGAGTTAACCCTTGTACGGTCCTTTGCAAGTCCCGCATTTGTGCACGCTCGCCAGCCATCTCCACTAATCTCCTACGAGCAATAACATTTAATTTATTTCTTTTTAGACTTTGGGTACTAAAGTATTACTAAGTTGATACTTATATATAGATATATAAATATATTTAAGTCTTAACCATGGTTCTACCCAATTCTCACATAGGTATGGTGGTTGACTTAGACACGTGTCAGGACAATTCACCTAGAACATCCTAGACTTAAAATATCTTATTAAGGACATCCTAGGCTATGATACCAACTGTCATGCCCTGCCAATTTAACAACGGAATAAATCGGGGAGGCATGAACAACGTGTATAGTAACGTAAATTGTGCATTCAATCGCAAACATCAGAGCATCTAATGAACAATAATTACAATAAACTCTTCATTTTATTGATAATTCATCTAAACTATTACAATCACGAACTCAGAGCCAAAACATAGGGTTCAATGACTTCATTACATCTGAAAAGGATAACTAAGCAAATATCCAACTAAACTCTAAGGTATTAAAGACATTTCATCGCTATGACTCTAGGTCGCTCATCACTCTAGTCCATTCCCGTTGATGTGTGTAAGGTCATCACCCGACTTAACTGAAAACACAATAACAAATAACGAAGGATGAGCGATAACACTCAGTAGGACTTAATATCTCGTGTAAATAAGTATGCTTTAAGTTATTAATGTCTTGTAAAGCAGGTTAACTAGAGAGAACGATCAAGTATAGTCAAGAGAGAAATAGCACACGATAGCAAGTGAACGATAATACATTCCACAAGATTATTGTAAAACTAGGATGATAGAGAATTGACCATATAACGAGATAGCATGTAACAAGATAGCGTGTATGGTTGCACAACAGTACACTAGAAGAATACGGCAATAGTCACTCTAGCTCATAAGACTAACAGTAATAGCATAATAGTCAGATGTCTAGCCAAACTTAGAATAGTCAGTTAGAACCGGTGCAATACAGACACCGTCTATAGCCCTTGCAGGTATTTTCGGGTGGCTCTCTGCCCCCAGGACTAGATTGGAGCCCCTCGAACACTCTCCGTACCTTGCATAGTATGCATTCGAGTCAGTAGAGTCACCAGACCCATATTATAGCGCTAGACAGTTAAGTATAATACAAACAATAGGGGCCACAACAGCTCAAGAGTCTCAAGAGAGTACTAGATGAATATACGAGATAGTAGAGCGAATGGGAATAGATGAGAGTACAAGGATAGTAGATGAGATAGGAGTATAATCATAAAACAACGTTAAATCACGATAGTAACAGTTGCATGACACTAGGTCGGGTACCGGCAGTCTGGTAGAAAAAGTCACCACCGCCCACTAGTCGCGTTATAAACACAGGCTAGATGGTTCGGCGTGATCCCAACATAAGAGAGAGATACTAAGGCTGTTTGGATCGTACTGATCCCTAAAAGTGTAACGGGTTTTAAGGGTACAACTAGCTCGTCGGCAATGAACATGCGCCAAAGCCAAGAAGACTTATGGAGGCCTTGACAAGGAGTCCTTGGTCCTATCAGGAGTCTTCCCAATGGAGAGGTGGTCTAAGCCAAGAGAAAGTGTGTAACGAAACGTTGTCCAATCTTGCCTCGAGTGTTCGAAGGCAGAGGGATGCAATAACAGTGTACAAAATACGCGAATAAAACGAAGACAAGTGTCATTTAATAAAATGGGGAATTTAGTAATTAATTTCACTTAATTACTAGATACATTATTGAGTAATTTAATAAGGTTTAATGACAAACATGAATGTTAAGTGTGTGCATGTGTAAGAAATCAAGAGAGCATAATGGATTATGTACATAGCTTTTAAATTAATTAATTCATGTAAACATTACTCATTATTAACTAACAAGTCATTACAGTTCATGACAATATTTAATTAGGGTTAAAACAGGGTTTAAATGGTAATAATAGCAGGGTTGTATAGGCAGTTACAGGTTCTGGCCGCAATACTGATGTCGTGACGGGTATGGTCGTCACGTTCAGGTCGTGACGGGTATGGCCGCCACGTTCAGGTCGTGACGGGTTTGGCCGTCACGATCAGGTCGCGACGGGGTTCCAGGGCGCGACAGCAGAACCGGCCGGCCCGGCACGATGGCGCGGGCTGTCGCATTTAGATCGCGACGGTCCGGCCGGCCGCGTCCCCTCTGAGGTCGCGACGGGTCAGGCCGTCGCGACTTCAGAGGAGCGGCCCGACCCAGAAAAGGCATTTTGCCCTTTTGGGTTTTGGTCCTTCCCTCTAAAGTATGATACAGTGCTCTTCTAAAATCAATATAAATTCGCACGATAATCCAAAAATCATGAAACTACTTTTAAATGAAAGTAGACTCATAGATCTATCAACAAGCATGAGTAATTAGAAAACGGACAAGGTTTGTGCATGCTTTAACAAGGTTACATTTCGGTGACCTAAACATGCGCAGTCATGAAAGAACAATTTAATTGGCAACGAATACACGATAGAAATTAGGGCAAATAGGGGCGTTTGAAAGCTAGTAACAAGTAGTATTTATGAGAATAATATCAGGACATGGGATCATGCACACTCATGGATTGAGAGCAATCATGAAGGTTCGGATATATGGAGTTGACAGGGATTGATACATTTAATACTCCTTCATGGAGCCACGAAAAATAGGGAAATCATAGGGCTTTCAAAGAGGATCATGAGGGGCCTACCTAGGGTAATATTTACACGATTTGTGCTTGAGAGATTGCCTACCTTTTTATGCTCTAAAGAAAACCTTGGGTTGAAGACGAGGTAGAAGATGAAATCCTCTTGCTCCAAGCTCCTTCCTTCTTGCTCCTCTCGTCCTCAACTCCTCTCTTCATCCTCCAAAGTCCCAGCAACTAAATGAGACTTGGTAGGGACGAATTAGAGGTGTAATAGGGTTGCTATTAGAGTCCTACATACCCTTCTAAAACTCCTTCTTTCCATTAAACTCCGAATATCTTTATTTATCATCCTATTTCTTATCTTTATCTTCTAATTAGGACTTGGAGGAGATCTAATTTCGTGGGTAAGGAGTTAGGGTAAGTCTAAGACTCCTCTTTTAGATATTTATGGGTTAATAAATGTTTATCTTAACCCTTTTTCTAATTACTACTATTTTAGGTACAAATTTAGCTTAATTACTTCCCATCTCATGATGGACTCTTTATATTTGGGCCCAACAATTCATGTTAGCACCATTAGTAAAACTCATTATTAATTAAGCTTAATGGGTATTGATTTAATTCTATTTATTCATCATTTATTCTAATTTAAATCTATTTATCATACTTATTCAATTAATTTCTTATTTTAATTCAATTTAATATTATTTATGTCAATATTTCTAACCTTCATCATTTGAGCTCTTACTATTAGCCCAATAACTCATGTGAGCATAATTGTACAACCCATATACTTACTTTACTTAATAAATTTTTAATTATCCTTTTATTAGAGAATTTATTCATGGGTCAAGATTATTCATTGGTCCAAATATCATAATGAGCTATCAACCCATATTATTTAAAGATTACCAACATGTTTATTTTTAATTTATAATCTACTTTAGCTCATAAAATAATGGGTTCTCCGACTTATTCCTTAATTATGTTAATAAGTCGCATAAATTCTTAAACTTGGTCTAAATAATTTTTATATGCCCAAATTTCTTGATGGGTCATTAGAGAATATTATTTAAAGTATAACTATTATTTTTACAAAATTTTTATATGAGTTTTTATGCATGAAATAATGACACGTATATATATTTTTTAACTAGTTTGATTTATTATTTGATAAAATTTTTAATTTATCAATATTTTTTTAATTAATGAATTTTCTGGGGTACTACATACAAAGATATGGATCAAGTTTGGACCTAATTGTGTGTGTAGAAAGTGTTTAGAGGATTAGTAGTACGGAGGATGTATGAACAAGTTATCGTGCCTAGCATACATCTAACGATAGACCAATACAAACCACATGACACGAAGATTTAAGGTTATTTAGACTACACAACTTGTGTATTCTACGTCCACCGTTCACACACACACACCAAACTACTTATAAAGCAAGTTCAACACAAATCACCACGCACACAAGGTCTCTATATCATACCAATATTTCATTATATATATATATCTCTATATATATATATATTCTATGTATCTATAATATAAATATATTTATATATATCTATATAAATATATATATGGTACATAAATATATCGCCCCCCCCCCCCCCCCCCCACGCCCCACAAAAAAAACGCGCCAAACCCCTCAACAAAATGCGCCAAACTTAAACCCCTAAAAAAAACGCGCCCTTCCTCCATTTTGCACCCCCCCCCCCCCCCCCAAAAAAAAGCTAAAGACCCCCAAACCCCACCCGGCTCACCCTCACTCCGCTCTCTCCCTCCACCGTCACTCTCCAACTTCTCTCTCTTTCCTCTTCCACCGGTGACTGGCGTCGCCCCGCCACTGTCCATGCCGCACCTCCCCCCTCCCCGCCGATTGTTCTGATCCTCTCCTCCCTCTAGATCAGCGGGGAGGCCACCTCCATAACCATCGAATCCATGCACCCACCCTGGGCGGATGACCTTGATCCGAAGCGGGCCAGTCGAAGGCGGACGCGGCGGCTGGGGGTGTGGTCCCCGTGGAGCTGTGGTGCGTGGGGGAAGAATAACGCGGAGGACTGGGCGCTGCAGTCGGCGCTGGACTTGGAATACGGACGGGGAGGAGCCGACTGTCACCCCATCCAGCAGGCTGGGGCATGCTTCGAGCCCTACGACCTACAGTTCCATGCCTCCTACACCTTTAACGACTACTACATTCAGAATGTCTCCCAGCAGGCCTGCGACTTAGGTGGCAGCGTTGCGCTCACCTCCCTGAACCCCGGTGCGCTCCCAAACCCTTGCCTCCCCCTCACCCCTCTGATTCCACCCTCTTTCCTCTGTACTGTCGATGGTTATCTAAGAGATCTCACGCTTCCACCTTCCCCTTTTGTCCTCCCCCTGTTGCCCTTTGGCTGTTCATAAGCAACAAGAACTGCCATTTTCCTTCTAGGTAATCTTCTCACCTTTTCCTGTCCTGCCTTGCCCTCCTCTAAAGAAGAAAGCTGCGGCGGCATACTCGCCGTCGACGTTATTCGTTTTTTATCTATCTAAAAAAGATCAAATCTTTGCAGCTGATCGGCGAGGAATGGCACATTTACCAGGTCGGCGGCGGGGACGGCTGGGAGCCTGGGTGCGGCTTACTGGCTTCTTTTGTGTTTTGTTTAGTTCTGGGAGCCAAGAAGAAGGCTGCTTACCTTAAGGAGCATCGGAAGACAAGTTTCGTTCTCCCTTCATCAGAAGACAGGTTTCCTTCTCGTCATAGTAGACTTAAGAACCTTGTTGTGTCCCTTCCTGTAACTGTCTTTGTTTATCTGGTTCGTAGAGATAACTTTTGAGTTTTGATCCTTGTGTCATACAACTGCTGCTTCTCCCAGAATTTAATGAGTCCACACAACTGTCTCAGGTGAAAGAAAAAACATCATGTACCTTCCCATAATTAGCGTGTGATGGGTTAATTTATATGTGTGGTCTTTCTTCTCAGATTGAGAACTTTTGGCCCAGCTAGTGGAGCCAAAAATAAACAAGCATTTCCCCTTCTATATTTGTTGGACTGTAATTGGGAGCATAGAACCATTAAATAGTTCTTCTGTCCTGTAGAACCATTAATGTTTTCATATAGCATATTTGGTCTTGTAGTTCAGAGATTGGGATGTGCAAATGTCCAGAGCAATATTCTTTAAGCATCCATGATTCCATTTCAGGGAGGTGGATTCAATGGACTTAAAGAAGAAAACTTCCTTTATGTGTTGGGCTCCTCCTGTGACTTTTGAGAAAGAATTTCAAGGTTTTCCTAACATGTACTTTGAAAGGTCTCTAGCATGTGTGATTGCTTTACAGATTACAAACCTTAAAGGATAACTTACTGATGTCGGGAGAAACAGGAAACTTGTCTATGCTGTCAAGTGAGAAAGTGCAAATTAGACTTATTGTCCTGGGCTGAGAAATTTGGGGCCATGAGTTTGATGAACCCAATATATACCATATCACAAGTAGCATACTTGTTTGACAGTAAATTCCTCTAAGCTAATCTAACTAAATTGTGCAAATATGTAGAAGTACGGAAGTAGAATTGAGGCATAAGCATATATAGTCCAGCTGGAATTGATGATAAATGGCCTCAAGAACCCTCTAGTAAAGAGGGCGTACCTGCTGTCCTTTTAACCTCTTTCATGACAGTTCATCTTAAACTTAAACCAGGAGCATTTATGACTTCAGTTGACTTTGCTTCATAGCAAGCTTAACTGAAAGCTTGAGAAAATGGTTCCTTTCCTAAGAGCTTATTTGATCTTAGACAAAACTGACACAACCAGAACTGTACCTCAATTTATCTTGCAAGAGTCCAGCATGGACAAACGCCCCATCTTTTGCACATTTCTACAAATATGTCTCATGTTTTCATTTTCAAATTTTATTTTTTACCCTCATCTTTTCCCCCTCCCTCCTATTTTTCAGTTTGTGCACAATGTTTTATCCCTGTCAACAGATTCAGTACTTATGTGGTGAAAAATTGGGTTATTAGGTTGCTTGTGGAATCTGTCAATTTATGTGCACATTACCTATTTTTGTCATTAGTCTAAGTTCCTTTTCTTTTGCATATAAGCACAATAATGGTTTTTGAGTTTAAGATGTATAACAATTTTAAATTTAACTTGATGCAGGGCAGCAATTGTCTGGGCAACATGGGATCTCCAACGCATGTTGTGAGCTTTGTGTGGAGTAACGGCTGTTGAGAGGTTAATGATGCTAATTCTAAATGACAAAATTTGTTCAATGCTCGTTATAGTTTCATGTACTTGATTTTACAAACTTGGCAGACACATTTGTTAGGTTGGTAGTTTTCTGCAATCGTAGTTTGTCTTTAGGATATCTGAACTCAAACTGCATTTTCATGTGATGGAGTGGTGGAAACAGATTCAGGAGTTATGTTCTACCAATTCATCCTTACTCTGGGTCAGCCAATTTACTGGACAGAATAATATCTACATCCCAGGGTTTACTTTCTTCTTCCTTTTTGGGTTACTTGTGTTAGAAATAAAAGTACAGAAATGGGTTACCTTATCAATTCAAGGATTGCTTGGTTTTTGTTATGGGGTGATGAGGTGTACTTAGTTGGAGGTTTCACTGGGAATTGGAAGGATTCCATTTTCATAAAGGTGGGTCAAGATATGAAGCAAAAATTAGGCTTCGGCATGGGAAGTATGGAACTTTATCTTTACAGTTTTTAGAACCACAAAATCAGATGTGTAGCTCTTTTCTTGTTGATCTTGCATTCTATGGTATATGTCTTGGCCTCTTTGGTTTCCTGCAATTCATTGACGGCCACCATTACCAAGCTCTTATGTTAAATCATTAGAATGTTGATGCAACTGTTTGCTTTCTTGCAGATTCATTCCGACTTTCTAAATCTGGTTCACTTCTTGAACAAATGTCCTCTGATTGTTTCATCCTAGGAAATTCCCTGATTTGTACATGCCATTCATTTTCAGGTATAGCTATAAGTTTATTGTGGGTGGGCAATGGAGACACTCAACATCTTTACCCACAGAAGATCAATCGGGAAATATCAATAATGTTATCCGAGTAGGTGATACTGCTCGAATAAGATCTTTTTGTCCAACTCAGCAGTATATCAAGGTAGGTTTTTTTTTTTCTCACCAGTTGCCCCTTCATTTTCTAACATATATGACCATACCTTACACTTATCTTTTGCTTTCAATTTGCAGAGCAGTATTCTCAAGCTGAACTAGTGGAACAATTTTTTGAGAAAAGATGCGTGCATGAGTATCAATAAAAACACTATAAATATCACCAAAATTGTTTTGGTAATCCTAAATTCAGTTACCTCACTGCATCTGTGATTGACTGTTAGGGATTATGTTGTGTTTTGTGAAGTTTTTGTCATTTATGTTTTCTTTTTTATCAAGGATCATCACAGAAAAATGATGAAGGATATTGTTGGAAGCTATATTCTATGCTATCAAGAATATGTATGTTTCTTTATATTCATACTCTATATGTTTCTTATACATAGATAAAGTTTTTTCTAATTTATATTGTCTCTTATTTTGTTTTTGTTTGCATGTGCAAGTGGATCTTCCAAAGAGTCAAATATTTGGTGATTAGAATAACATATGATTCTTAGAAACATGTTTTTGTTTTATCACTTTTATATTTTCTTAGTAAGTTATGGGCCTTTTGTGAAGCATGTACATATATGTTTATATTGAATTGTGAATGGGAGATATTAATGATTAGCATTCTAGCTATATGTAATGTTTAACTTATTCATGCCCACACTTCTTATCTATTAGATGAACATTTATGAAAAGTACTTGTCATATATATAACTTTAATCTTAGTGATTAAATTTTCTTAGATGTATATTTCAACTTTACTTTTGATGTTATTTAAATTGTGAGAAATTGTGGATGTTTGTGAATGGATGTGTGAATGAATGTGTCCATGAAGTGTTGGTTGTGGATGTGAATGGATATATGAAATGTTAGTTGTGGATGTGAATATGTAAGTGTGTTTTTAATGGGTGGTCTTAGAGGTCATATATTTAAAATTATGTATAGTTGTAATTTGGTAGGTATGTATATTTCTACATCTATTATTTGGTAGGTGTATTTGTTTGGTGCATCTACGTCGCGTTTATGTAGGACACTGAAAATCATGTAGTGCACAGTTTGAGGTGTTAGAACAATCAATTGGAGTCGAAATTGTGATCTAGGGCACGATTGCGTTTTAGATGAACGCAATGGACTTGTACGTCGAGTTCATGTATGTAAGAATGTGATGTTTGATCTTGTCGTGTTTTGGGTTCTTGTCTGAAAACTCAGAAAAATGACACATGATGCATGCAACGCTTATATCTCCTGATTTAGGGCTCTTGGGACAAAAGTGTAAATATGAAACTTGTTGGAGATAGGGAGTAGAAGAGAACTTTGGCTTTGGTTGCATGAGATTTGGCCTTGGGATGTGTGAGAAACGACATGAATGCAAAAAGCCATTAATATGCATGACTTTGACAAAACGCTTAATACTCGATGTAAACTCAATAACAATTGGGGAAAATGCATGCATATTAAAGTAGACTTGATGAACTACATATTGGTATATGATATGTTTAGGTTTGGCTCGAGATCACCTATCTTTTGAGTTGAATAAGACTCATCCTCTAGAAAGCCCTTGCTTAGACCGTTTGGAGGAGAATGTTTAATGTTTTTGATTCACTAGATGAAAATTGGGCAAACTAATGCCATTAGAAATTAGACTCAACCTTCTTTCGAAGGGTATAAGCCTTACACTGTTTGGTTGAGGTTTGACTCACCTTTGGTTGAATTTAAGATGGCTCTCTACACAGATTGATGTAGACGCATAGGGAAGAAGAGCTCCATTTTGGGGCATTTTCCTCCACCTCTAGTGCTCAAGAGCTGCTACTCACGACCCCAACAATTGGTAAACTTGTCCCCAAGGGTTTCTTGACAAGTATATATACATCTAGGGTTTTTTAGAGTCTCATTGGGTATAGGAAGGAAGGGTTGCGGTTTTGAGTTACCACTTTCCTATTTTTGATAATTTCTCACTCCATTAGAGTGTGTGAGGTTTTAGGCAATCCCATGTCATGGCTAGGCATGAATTTGGGTTGCCATGATAGGCTAATTACATTAGAATTTGCCCTAATTACTTCTTCCTATTTTTAGCTTAATTAGGGTTACACATTTTTGGGATATTTTCTTGCTTCATTTTATTCTTGGGCCAAATGTTGTCTATTGGCCTAATTCTGATAATGGGTCGTCAATACATGGTATTGGAAGTCTCTTCAATATTTTTATTTCATTTATGATCATGTTATATTTCCATGGTAACATTTTTGACTTTATTTCCTAATTAGGATAATTAGTCACAATGTGACGTAAATTTGGCTAATCAGATTTTTTCGTTGTACAAATTTTTTTGTGGAACATTTAAGAATAATGTTTGAGGTTGAATTATAATTTTTACAGAATTTTTCGATGTGTTTTTTGCACATACGATAATGATATATATGTTTTATCATTCGATAATACGAAAATTATTTATTTTTATTTATTTAAAATTTTAAATCATTGAATTTTTTGGGGTGTTACAACTTCCCCCACTTAAGAGAATTTGGTCTCCAAATTTATAGATAGAATTTATTGTACCTTGTGAACAACTCTGAATATCTTTTGCACATAGTTTCTTCAGTTTCCCATGTGTCATCTTCTTCCAGGTGTTGATTCCATCTAACTTTTACTAGTGGGATGATTTTGTTCTTTAGTTGGTGTAGTTCTCGGTCCACAATCTCAATTGCCTCTCTTGATATGTCCCATCTTTGTTGAATTCTAGAAGTTCATAATCTATGACATGATAAAGATCTTGTACATACTTTTTCAACATGGATATGTGGAACACATTGTGTATTTCATCAAGTTGTGGTGGTAATATCAGATGGTATATAACTTTGTTGATTCTTTCGAGGATTTCGAAAGGTTCGACAAATTTTGGTGGCAACTTGCCTTAAATGCCAAACCGCCTAATCTCACGGCCTGGAGACACTTTTAAGAACACATGATTTCCAACATGAAACTCTAGGTCTCTCCTTCTATTGTTTATATATGCCTTTTGCCTTTGTTGTGTCACTGCCATTCTTTCTCGGATAAGTTTTACCTTCTCTGTAGTTTCCTTTATCATTTTTGGTCATAGCATTTGTCTTTCACCAACTTCATATCAACATATTGGAGATCAGCAACTCTTGCCATAAAGTGCTTCGAATGGTGCTATTTGTATACTAGCTTGGTAGTTATTATTGTAGGTGAATTCTACAAGAGGTAAGTGTTCATGCCAACTATCTCCAAAGTCTAGAATATAGGCTCTAAGCATATCTTCGATCACCTAATTTGTTCTCTTTGTCTGACCATCAGTTTGTAGATGGAAAGCCGTGCTAAAGTTCAGTTTAGATCCCAAGGAATATTGTAGTATTTTCCAAAAGTGAGATGTAAATCTAGGGTCTCTATCAAACACGATAGACATCGGTACTCTATGTAGTCTGACTATTTCCTTCACATACAATGCAGTTAGGACATCAATTGACCATTTGTTCTTTACTGACAGAAAATGAGCAGACTTAGTTAAGCGGTCGACAATCACCCATATGCTGTCGAGTCTACCTCTAGATTTAGGTGGTTCGAAAATGAAGTCCATCCCTATACCTTCCCATTTCCATGTTAGGATTTCTAGCGGTTTAAGTTTATCTGCAGGTCGCAAGTTTTTCACCTTGATCTTTTGACAGGTTAAGTATCTGGCGACATATTCCGCCACCTCCCTCTTCATATTAGGTCACCAAAAACTTCTTTTTAGATCCTAGTATATTTTAGTAGTTTCAGGATGGATGGTATACTTGGTCTTGTGAGCCTCATCCATAATCATTTTCTTTGTCTCTGCATAGCCAGGTACACAGACTCGATCCCGAAACAATAGTCTTCCATTTTCAGTTAAAGAAAAATCTGGCCTTTGGTCTAGATTAGTCTTAATCTTCACGAGCACAGAGTCATTGTCTTGAAGTGCTATAATATCCTCCAATAGTGTAGGTTGTGCTCTAACACTAGTAATAAAATATCCCTTCTTTTTGATGTCAGCATCAATATTTAACTTGACAAAGTCTTCTAATAACTTTCATTCTCCCACCATTAGACTCGTCAATGTGATTATTGGCTTTCTACTCAAAGTATCTGCCACAGTGTTTACTTTACCTGGATGATATTGGATAGTGAAGTTAAAGTCTTTGAGATATTCTAACCATCTATGCTATCTCATATTCAATTCTTGTTGAGAAAATAGACACTTTAAGCTTTTATGGTCAAAAAACACAATGAACTTCTCACCATAAATATAGTGACGCCATATTTTCAAAGCAAAGACTACAGTAGCTAGATCCAGATCATGTATAAGATAATTATCTTCGCGCTTCTTCAATTGTCTGGACGCGTAGCATATGACATTCCCATTTTACATTAGCACATAGCCTAGATCGATCTTGGATGCATCTGTGTATACTTCAAAGCTTCCCCTAGTCACTGGTAGTGTCAGTACAGGTGCTAAAGTGAGGTGCTCTTTCAATGCCCTGAAACTCTCTTCACATTTGACAGTCTATGTAAATGGATTCTCCTTCTTGGTAAGCCTGGTCAATGGTATAACTATCTTTGAAAAATCTTTAATAAAGCGATGATAGTAACTAGCTAAATCTAGAAAGTTCCTGATCTTCGACATAGTTGTTGACCTTGCTTAATTTTTTGCCGCCTCCACCTTAGATGGATTTATATAGATTCCGTCTTTGGATATGATGTGGTCAGCTTCTATGACAGTATTAAGGCATCCATGATGTCGTGGTATAACTTGAGCTTTCCTAGTTGGTACTTTAGCATAGGACAATCAAAAATACGATGGTTACGACCACCACACCTCAAGCATGCCCCGAGCTTCTTCTAGCATTCTTTAGCTTGGTGACTCAGTTTGTTACAAAATTGCAGTTCTCAACTAATTGCTTTCCTTCCACTTTAACCTTTTTGTCCATAGCATAGTCCCTTCCAGCATCAACCTCTTGTTGTTGCTAAAAGGGTTGTTACGGAAAGTTGGCTTAGTGTTAGCCGCTCTTTTTTTGACAAAGATCAGCTTGGAGATGTCCTTCCCTCTCATGTCTTCTACTTTGGCCATAGTGTCTTTTACCAGTTGAGCTCTTAAGACCATCTCAGTATATGTTTGTATGTCGTGTAGTTTGAGTTTTTCATTGAACATGGGCCTAAGCCCATCTAGGAATCTATTGGCTTTCAATCTTTCCATGCCCACCAGATGTGGGGCATACACTGCCAGACGAGCAAACTGAGCTTCATACTCAGCCACAGACATGCTCTTTTACTTTAGTGTGGCAAACTCTGTCGCCTTCTTTTCCTTGACTCTCATGGAGAAGTACTTTCCCTGGAATATTTCCAGAAATCTAGCCCACTCCAATTCAGCTGCGTTGGGCAGATGAGCTAATGTGGCCTTCCACCATGCCCGGGCATCCTTGGTAAATTGAAAAGTGGCTAGTATCACCTTCTTCCTATTTGTGCATTGCATTATTTGGAAAATTCTTTCCATCTCTTCTTGCCAATTCTCTACCTCGTTTGGGTCAGGGAATCTAGAGAAATGAGGAGGGTTCAAACTCCTAAAGTTGTGGTGTAAATCACTAGCTCCATTTCTAGCAACAACAGCTTGATTTCCAGCCTGAACCACATTCTGTAATGTCTGAGTCAATCCAACTACGATTTCTTGCATAGCTTGCCATTGATTGTGAGCCATCGCGGTTGAGTGAGAGTTATGAGGTTCTTGAGAAAAGGATAGAAATCAATTAATGTCTCTAAATACATTATAAGAGTTAATGAATAAGAGTGTTTTGTTTATTTTAACATATTCCTCGTCTCTACCCATTCTCACTAGGTACTATATGTATGATCCATGATGTAAGTTCTAATGTCACTCAAATCTAAGACTTAAATATTCCTATTATTTCCTAGGCTCTGATACCACTAAACTGTCACGTCCCGAGAATTACGCAGCGAATAATATTTTGACAATTCAAGTCAATATTTCGAGATGTGAACAGTTGGTAAATAAGCCTCTAGCTAGCAAGCACTAAATGTATATCAACACAACATCATAATGGGGCCCAAATAGTGAACTCAATTGAAATTGTATTCAAAGGGAACTAATACAACTCTTTCAAATGTTGAATAACCGAACTAAGACTCAAATAAAAGCAAATTACATTTATTCCTCACTTTCTACTACATCAATCTAACTTCCCAAGTAAACTAATTATAGATAGACATAAGTGTTGGAATGCTCATCGTTCGGATGCATTCTCATCCTCGACTTGCTCCTCTTCTTGTACTTCATAATCACCTAAAAGAGTTAAAAGTAGGGAATGAGCAAACTAGCCTAGTAGGATTTATATCTCAATGTAAGGGCAATGATATAAGTGATTAGCAATTTTATAACTAGGTAAGCATGATGATCAAGATATACATGTACGAATAAAACTCATTAAACAATATATATGAACAAGCTAGCTAGAATGAACGTGATAGAGCAAGATCCAAAATGATATAATGAGCAAGAGTATTCAATAGAATGTCATGTATCAAGCATGCAAGATATCACTTAAAATGCAATAATTGTAGGATGGCTATATCACACAAGTAAGCAAGTAAGTACGAGCACGATCATGTAACACTAATTAAGTACGAAGACACTAATATACACCAAAAAAAGATCCACCTTGAAATGCACAATAGGACACGTGTATGTGGTTATTGTATCTAGCATTCAACACGCAAGTACTTCCAGTGCAGATGCAATGCCAGTAATTATTATACCCCATGATTAACAGTATATTTATGACTCCGTCATTGGGGCTAGACTGGAGTCCTTGGACACTCTCTTTGCCCGATTAGCATCTCACTATTTTGAAATGTAGATACCTACAGTCATTAATGACCAATAAGAGTTTCAAGATATAATCAAGTGTAATGTTATGTTCATGACGATGATGAGAATAAGTAGCAAGTAAGGTGAACATGATTTCATGATAACAATAGTTAAGAGATAATTTCGACAGCATAACGTCATAATTTGTACTTTAGTTCATTCTTTACATTAATGGCTTAAGTTAAGATTATGAATCACTCTCACGAGAACAAGAGAAGAAAGGAAGTGCACACTATTTTCAGGGAACTTCAATGGTACAATCAACTCGGTCTTCATGAGGGAATCCACGGAATACAGAGATTTATAGAGGTCTTAAGAGAAATGTCACTAGACTGCCGATACGGAATGATCGGTTGTGAGTTTCTAATCCCCCAAGAAAGGGTTGCCTATATATACAAGTGTGTAGTGAAGTACGTGTCTCAATCCACATTCCATTGGTTTAAAACAATGACATGAGATTGAAATATGTATTTAGCTAAACATGGTTTGCAGTATTTTATGATAGTAATTATTCACTTTAACAAGTTAGGAGAGCAAGATGGTAAATCAATGGTTTGCAAGAATTAAATCATATCATTAAAGAGCAATTAGAATAACATTCATATAGTTATGACTTTTTCATGGATTGACCGCTTTTAAGCCACTGAAGAGACTTCATGCATTGACCAGAACCAAGACATGCAAGCCTTAAACTCTAGATCATGTAAAACAAGTCTCGGGTAGGCCTTTAAATCTGCGACGAACACAGTCCTCGCATTTTAGGAGACAATGTATAGTTGAAGCACGAGTAATCTGTAAAGACTCAAATCACGACGGTTTTGACAGTCGCCTTCATGTTCAAATCGCGACGGACCCCTCGGTCACGTTCATAATTCGACAGGAAGTGGGTCGCCTTCATCCTTGAATCGCAACGGTTTGATACTTTGCGTTAAAGAGATGTTTTCAAAATAATAATATAAAAATAACATGAAATTCGTGAGTTGGAAACATGTTCGAATCGCGACGTGGGTGCGTTCATGCAGAACACTAAAAACCATGCAGCGCACAGTTTGAGGTGTCAGAACGGTCAATTGGAGTCGAAATCGTGACGCAGGGCACCGTCGCATTTTAGATGAACACGACGGAGTTGTACATTGCGTTCATGCATGTAAGAACGCGATGTCTGGTCCCGTCGCGTTTTGGGTTCTTGCCTGAAAACGCAGAAAAACGATACACGGTGCATGCAACACTTATATCTCTTGATCTAGGGCTCTTGGGACAAAAGTGTAAACATGAAACTTGTTGGAGACAAGGAGTAGAAGAGAACTATGGCTTTGGTTGCATGAGATTTGGCCTCGGGATGCGTGAGAAACGACATGAACGTAAAAAGCCATTAACCTGCGTGACTTTGGCAAAATGCTTAATACTCGATGTAAATTCAATAACAATTGGGGAAAATGCATGCACATGAAAGTAGACTTGATGAACTACACATTGGTATATGATATATTTAGGTTTGACTCGTAATCACTTACCTTTTGAGTTGAATAAGACTTGTCCTCCAGAAAGCCCTCGCTCAGACCGCTTGGAGAAGAATGCTTAATGCTCCCGAGTCACTGGATGAAAATTGGGCAAACTAGTGCCATTAGAAACTAAACTCAACCCTCTTTCTAGGGGTATAAGCCTTGCACGGTTTGGTTGAGGTTTGACTCACCTTTGGTCGAATCTAAATGGCTCTCTGCACAGATCAATGCAGACCCAACAGGAAATAAGAGCTCTGTTTTGGGGCGTTTTCCTCCACCTCTAGTGCTCAAGAGCTGCTACCCACGACCCCAACAATTGGTAAACTTGTCCTCAAGGGTTTCTCGACAAGTATATATGCATTTAGGGTTTTTAGGAGTCCTATTGGGTGGAAGGAAGGGTTGCGGTTTTAGGTTACCACCTTCCTAGTTTTGATGATTTCTTACCCCATTAAAGTGTGTGAGGCTTTAGGCAACTCCATACCATGGCTAGGCATAAATTTGGCTTGCCATGATAGGCTAATTGCATTAGGATTTGCCATAATTATTTGTTCCTATTTTCAGCTCAATTAGGGTTACGAATTTTTGGGGTATTTTCTTGCTTCATTTTATTCTTGGGTCAAATGTTGTCCATTGACCCAATTCTAATAATGGGTCGTCAATACATGATGTTGGAAGTCTCTCTGACATTTTTATTTCATTTATGATCATGTTATATTCTCATGGTAACATTTTTCTGACTTTGTTTCCTTATTAGGATAATTAGTCACAATGTGGCGTAAACTTGGCCAATCGGATTTTCTGTTGTACGAATTTTTTCGTAGAACATTTAAGAATGATGTTTCAGGTTGAATTATAATTTTTACAGAATTTTTCGGTATGTTCTTGTACATATAATATTGGTACGTATGTTCTACCATTCGATAATATGAAAATTATTTATTTTTATTTATTTAAAATTTTAAATCGTTGAATTTTCGGGGGTGTTACAATGCAGCCACTCTGGGTTGATTTTGCATCTTTGGAGCCAATGTTTGCTGGTATTATAGGTCTATTTGATGCTCAAGGTTGGAATGCAATGATGGAGAAACATAGATCATACTGTCCTCAAGTAGTCGTTGAATTCTTCAACAACTTGTGCATGTTTTTGTATCAAGATCTGTATGCCACTCTGAGAGGTACAATGTTTCAAATCACTCCAAGGCTCATAGGCCAAGTCCTAAAAATTCCAAACAATGGAGTTATAATGGAAACTGTAGATATTAATCCAGAGATAACATAGACAACAATGTCTGAACAAGCTTATGATCCTATAAAAGATTCTATGAAGTTGAATGCCAACAACTTTCCACCTTTGCAGAGGTTGATGCATCATATGTTCACTACCATCATTTATCCCAAAGATGGAGGTAGAGACTAGGTCACTGAGAGACACAAAGTTTTGTTCTACTACATTTTTTATGGTGATCAGATTAACCTCCCACAATTAATGTATCAGTTGATTTTCACATGTTATTTGAATCCAAGAGATCCCCTCCTTATGCATGTCAAATTACTACACTGTTGAGATTTCTTGGAGTCAAATGTTCTTCAGATGAGCTTATCAAATTGAAGGATAAAATTGCTTATAATCTCACCACAGCCAAGAGAATGGGTTATAGAATGGTTAATGGTGTGATTTCAAAGAGATTACAGCATGAAGTTGAACACCATGATGATGTGGATGATGCTGAAGATAATGTTGAATCTAATGTTTTAGCAAATTAATAAGGATTACAATGTTGATAATGTTGAGTACACTGAACATCCTTGTGAAATTCATCAAACGCACATCGAAGCTGGAGAAGCATCTCATGCTCATGATCATGTTCCAATGGAACCACAACTTTCTACAACAATACAAGAATATTTTGATGCTAAATTCCAGCATCTTCAGGGTCACCTTACTCATCACATCAACACACAAGTTGATCAATTGCATCAGGAAATGGAAACAAGGTTTAATGACATCAATGATAGGTTGGATGGCATGAACAACATCTATTTCACATAGATAATGACATCTTCGGACTCCATGATGACTTCCAAGAAATTCACAATTTTCTTTATCCCACACATCCCACTGGAGGTAGTCTTTCTAATCTTGTTTTTCTAGGAGATGACTCCACTCTCACTCCTCAAATTCATGCTCAAAATACCAGTCACCCTACTCTTTCTAGTTCTCATTCTACTGGTGGACCTCTTTGATGATGTCAAAGGGGAAGAGTTACACTTAAGGGGAGAGTTAAGAGACTTGTTAGTTTGAGGGGGAATCATTGAGTTTTTTATATCACTGTATGCAATTTCTCAAATTTGAATGCAATTGGATATTTGACTATTTTATCATGATTTGTCTATGTGGTTGCTTGAAATAAAACACTTATCTCTTTTTGAACTTGATCATCACACTTCATACGCCATTCTTTTTGATGTTTCCAAAAAGGGAGAGTTTTTGGTCGATTAAGAATATTTTGTCATCATCAAAAAATGAGAGAATGTTGAATGTTGAGTTATGGTTGTGTGAATAACCATAATAATTGTTTTGATTTGTATTGATGATGATATTATCTTTGCTAATCTTGATGTTCACTAAACACAATTGCCATAAATGTTTTGATGATGAACACAAATGCTTTAATGATGAATATCCTTTAAATAATGATTGCAAATCATGGACTCACTTATCATATTGATAACTTGCATAAATGAAGAACAAACGTCTTGTTACTGGATGTGTGTGCAGACTCATGTTCTTGAAGGTGTCGACACATAACTTGGATGTTTAGTTTTGTTCTTCGTCAGCTGAAACTGTAACATCGACCCTTCATGTTTTGGTCGTCATTAGTCGAAGCTGTGACTTCGATCGTTCACATTTTGGTCATTTTCGGTTGAAGTGTTGACTTCAGATGTCACGATTTGGTCATTGTCGGTCAAAGTGCTTTGATTTTAGATGTCACGTTTTGTTCATTGTCGGTCGAAGTGTTGTGACTTCGGATGTCATGATTTGGTCATTATCATTCGAAGCTCTGACAATCTAATGTTTCATATCTTAAGATAGGTTTAAATCACAATATCTCATATACATTGCATATTAATGTGTGAGACATCTTGAATAACTTATGATCCCTTTGTAGGTGGACACGCCCAAGACAGTTTCTAAGGTTAAGTAGTGCTCAAGTCTCTGAAAAGGAAATCTTGATAGAAGGTGTTGACACCCATAATTTCTAGTGTTGACAAATGGTCTTCACAGGGAAACATCAACTCTCTAGAAAGTGAACACTGATCAAATCTTTTGACACCTAAAGGAGTCAGTTGTCGACAAATGGTCTGTTCTGACAAATACCAAGTCTCTGGAAGTAAATATGACAAAAGTGGTTGACAAATAGAATGGGAATTGTTGATAGATGGCTCATACTGAAGAAGCCCGTATCAATTGTCTAACCTTGTCCATATCGATTGCTTACTATTTTGTTCATTAATCGATTACCTTCATATCGATTTGTTAGTGTTTTACTCATCAATCGATTGTTGGTTCCATTCCTATCGATTGGTGACCAACTCATATCAATTAGTGACCAACTTACATCGATTGGTTAATGTTTCATATGAATGGCTTCATAGCATATCGATTGAAGTGTGTAATTACCTTTTTCCTGAATAATTAAAGATGTTATTTGTGCAGAACATCAAGTGACTAGCTCGTGTTTTATTTAAAGTGCTTGGGGTACACGAATCCCTATGTACGGAGTTGGGTGATGTGGCTATAAATAGGACCCTTAACTCATGTGGAAAAGTGTGGAGAGAATATTCCAAGAAGGAGGTGTTGGCGGCAAGAGCCAAGGAGGATACGACCCTCTGCATCAAGCAAAAAGAGTAGAGCGGCAAAAGGAGAAAAAGGAAATGCGAAGCAGAAGAGCATGAAGAGATGAGATAAAACAACATTGTTGAAGCAACAACATCGAGCAAGAAAAACTATGAATCTGAGATCATGCTAATGTAATCAAGAACTTGAGAAGGGACTTTTTCCCTCTTTCATACCATTCTTATTTCATGTCAATTTAGTGTGTGTGATTTGATTTAGATCAGATTTTGTGTGTTTGTGTTTAGATCAAATCAATGTGAGAGGATCTGATATCCTATGAACTTCCTCTAGGATGTGTGCGTGGCTTGAGCTGTCGTGCTCAAGTGTGGATTGAGTCTTAATGCTCATGTGTGTGTGATGTACTCATCTTTGTGTTAAGTATGCATCACTATGTGAGGGGTGGATGTAAGATGCACTTCTGTGTATTCTGAACCACCTAAAAATAACATGTGCATTGTGGTTTGTTAATTGTCTCTACGTTAGATGTTTGCATAAGTTTTGCTACATATATCAAACACTCACAAATACTGTTTGATAGATTGTCTCACACACTTTAATTACACAAGTGCATCAGATCTGCGGGGTCTTAAATAGAATAGATCTTTTAATTCAAAGTAATTTTTAATTGATTAAGTTTCCACTGCAATTTGTCATAGATCTATTCAACCCCCCTCCGCTTCTAGATCTGTGTTGTGCCTTTATTCGATCCAACTGGAGGACACGAAAAATAAATAGAAATTTAGAGATCGATTGGCGACTGAAAATTTTGGTCGCAAATTCGGTCACAAATTAGAGACTAAATTTGCGATTGAATGCTATGGTTGCTAAATGAGAAGATTGCGATTGAAATTAGTTCAGTCCCAATTCGATCACTAATTTGTGACCGAATTTTTTAGTCGTTAATTATAAATCTACGATCGAATTATATCGGTCATAATTTTGGTCAATAATTTATGACTGAATTTGCAACCGAAATAATTCGGTTGCCTTTTTTTTTGGTCGTTCACATGGCAACTGAATTGGGACTTAATCCTTTTGGTCGCAAATTAGTGACCAAATAGTGACCAATTTTTTTCAGTCACAATATTTGAAGGATCGAAGTAAATGTGTGGAAAAGATCTAGAAGGGGGGGATGAATAGATCTTAGCCACTTTTGCGGAAGCTTAAGCAATTTGAAAACTATTTAGAATCAGAGGCAATGTTATCAGTGAAAAACTACAGATCTGATTAGATTTGAGTGAGTTGAGAAATTTAGATGTGAAGCAAGTTGATTGAGTGAATTAAATACGGATCCTATGCGCTTATCTAGCGAATGAATCAATCAAACCACAGAAGACAAATGCACAAGGATTTTTAGGTGGTTCGGAAATGGCTACACACCCAAAGGAGTATGACAACTCCAATACTTCAGAACATACAACTCACACAACCTCTAGAGAAAGACTACTCTAGAAACACAGAGCAAGACTGCTCAAACCAACCCTGAGCTTACAACTCAGACTGAGCTTGACGGCTCACAACACCCTGAGCACAATGCTCACACTAAGACTGCTAGACACCAACTTAAGACTAAGATCCTCTAGCAATAGATCTAGTCAAAGTTTGAGAACTCTAAAGAGAGTTATGCAGAAGTACTTGCATAATCCCAAAAGATATCTCAGAAAAACAGAAGAGAAATTAAGTTGAATTGAAAGTCTTCGTTCTTCAGTGTATTCCCTTGTAGAGGCTTGAATTGGGAAGAAGCATGTGAAGCTTGAAGTCCAAAACGATGCTCTGCAATTTGAGAAGTTGGATCTTCCTCGAATTCTTCACCAACGAAGTCTTCTACAGGATCTGCCTCCTTGGAATGCTTCAGAGGAATCTTCAGGGCTCAAATTCCAATTCCCACACCTTGAATTGGTGGGAATTGGTCTTCTAGAAGCAATTGGAGTGCAGAGGAAGGAGACACGAGCTCTTCTGGCCGCCAGGGACTTCTTGGAGGCTCTGAGAGAGTTTGGTCCGTTTTCTTCTTTTGAAGGCAGGCCAAAAAGAACCTTTTATACCCTTAGGATTCCAAAGATACCCTTTTGGGGTACAAGGGCACGCTTTCCTAGACAGATTCTGATCGCCCTAGGAGGACACGTGGCAGCCATCAACTTTTAGGATGAAAAGTTTCCGTAGTGTGTCGACCTGCTCTGGTGGTAGTGTCGACACACTGTCCAGAATATGTAGAAGGCTGTTCTGGGAGGAAGGTCCCGTGTCGACCTGCTCTGGAGTGTGTCGACCTGCTTTCCTGATTCCTCAAACTGGCTGTTCTGGGAGGAAGGTCCCGTGTCGACCTGCTCTGGAGTGTGTCGACCTGCTTTCCTGATTCCTCAAACTGGCTGTTCTGGGAACTGGGTCTAGTGTCGACCTGCTCTATGAGTGTGTCGACCTGGGTAGGCTTGATTTCAGAAAAACTGCCACTCGTGTCGACACACTATTGACATGTGTCGACACAGTCTCAACATTCTTATGCATTTTGTCTTTAAATCTGTGTTGTTGTGTCGACACCATTGATGAGTGTGTCGACACATCTTCTGCATAAAAATGTTTGTACCTGAAAAATAAACACATATATCATTAGTTAAATGATTTATCATGACTATAAATGATAAATGTGATTTGAAAAATACTTTTTGAATAGGAACCTCAGGTATGATGTTTTTGACATGTTTCAATTAAATTGCTTTAAGAACACTTCTTGTCATCATCAAAATAGGAGGGAAATGATATGAATTTGCATTCAACCCAACAATATTGTGACCAATATTTCTTCACCGACACTTTCAGTCGCTATTCGGTCGATGTCTCCTTCAGCAACGGAATGACTACTGAATAGAGACCGAAAGTGTCGGTTGCTATTCACTTTTTCTTGTGGTGAGATAACCCTTCCCTTCTTATAATTGACTCTAGTTCCATGGGTTAATAGCCTGTCAGCTCCCAATATGACATCATAGCCTTCCATTGGCATGCAAATCAGGTCAGTTGGTAGGTTTATTTATCCAATCTCAACACAATAGAGGGATAGTAGTGGTTGAGTTTTACCTTTTCTCCCAAAGGTGTGATGATAGGAAATTCAAAACTCATGGACACATGCTTAATAGGTAATGTATTAGCAAATTTTTTTGATATGAACGAATGTGTAGTGCCAATATTAAACAAATCAAATGCTGAATGAGAACAGACTTGTAGTGTACCTTTTATCACCCCACCTTCTTTAGTGGTTTCAGGTTCTTGCAGGAGTTGAAGTCGGCCTTGCTTCTTCTATCTAGTTGGGCACTTCTCATCTTTAATGGGCAATGGGCAGTCATGTAACGACCCGAGAACCCGACCCTCGACCCACGCCGAGGACCCGATTTTCACGGTCTCCGCCCACGGATCTGGAGATTCAGAAGGGCTATAGTATGCAAATAATAGGATATGTAATGGAAGTAAACGTCAACTGCTAAACTAGAAGCATACAGGTGGAAACAGAAAAGAGAGCGAGATCGCTGTGTGTCGCTCTAAGTATAGTCCCAACGCACGCACGTTATTAGTACAAGTAAAAGGTAGGGGAAGAACAAGTCCCTTAGGGGCATACCCCGAGGGTGATGTACATTGAAACAGGGGAGCCATTGCTAGCTACGGGGACCACGCCTACCGCCCTGTCTCCTCCGCCCGACGCTCGCCCTGCCGCTGCTGAGAAGTCTCACCTGGGAAAAGGAGGGATGAGCTTCACAACAGAAGCTCAGTAGAGACTACCAATCTCCTACTGGCTCTAGACAGGCAGAAGAATATATATATAAAATAAATGACAGTAGTTTATATCTTCTACCTACAAACGGAAGTGCGGAAGCGAAGCTACAACTAGCACGGTACAGAAAGTACTCACGGTCGAAAACTCCGTACGACTGCTCGTCATGACCACCACACGGCTAGTAAACACAGACAGAGGGAACTTCGCCTGGACAAGGAACACTAGTTACGTAAAACACTACTACTAGTCAAAGGTCAAGTGCACCCACTGGCGTCTTACCCTTGACCCAGGTCATAGCCCCCACGTCTCGTCAGAGCGAGGTAGGAACCCAAAGCACACAACAGTAACCGCCGTAGTCTGGTTGGACTACGGTCCCACGCCTGACCTCTCCAAACGGTTCCGGGGCCGCAAGGAGCGAGGTAGTGAGAAGAAGGACTGGCTGGCATGCGCCGGGTAGAACTTTTGACTGTCCTCGGCGTCCCAGACCACCCACGAGAGCTCTGCAAGTGACTCACACGCCACTGTCCTAACCACCGTTTTCCCCTCAGCTCCAGAGTCCGCCTGCTAGGCTGCCAACTCGAGCACACTCGTAGTTCGAAGTACTCCCTCGATAGGCTCTCGAGGATGGGGGTCCCAGGCAACGGTAACAACCTCTCACACGGAACAAGCCCTCAAGTGTCATGCACTGGGCAAACGACTAGTGTAGGACCATACTAGGAAACTAGCACAGGTGCTACGGGTATAATAAAAGAAGCAGAAACGACAAAGACCAAAACCTATCTCACGGCTGACGTCGCGATGCGTCGGGCCGTTGCGACCAAGTCGTGATGCCCTACCCTGTCGCGACGCTGTCGTGGCGGCCATAACCATCGCGACCATAACCATCGCGACCAACTACCCTAACTAGACTACTTAAGACATTATGGTAGCTCTCGTCCACTCTATGACTTCAATATGGATGATCGTTCACTCTTGGTCATCCCCCTCCTCATGGCTGCGGTCATCCTCGCCAGACTCACATGAAATAGTCACAGACAATACTTGATGAGTAATAATGCTTAGTAGGTCTTATATCTCTTGACCAGATAGGCTTAAAATAATTAATGCATTAACAAATAGTGTAATGAGAGAAAGCGGGTCATGTCGAATCAAGAAAGGAATAGCATGACGATGTCATATAGTAATGAGTACAAGAAGTGACGAGTACAACACGAGAAAGTGCAATGGCCAAATAGCACACACAATTCAAGTCATGTAATGTAACAAGTCAAGTCTAGTACTTTTCAAGAGTTTTTGATTATCTTTAGATAAATCAAGATAGTATAGAACTTAACTGTAGTGACAAACACTCTAGTTATTTAACTTGCGGGGGCACAAACACTTGTATGCACTCCTCCCAAGACAAGATTGGACCCTTTTAAATGCTTGACACTAGTCATATTTTCTTATTGTTAGACCATCAATCATGACCATATAGAGTACCAAAAATAGATGAGAAGTATTGAAGAAAGTTGAGACAATCATGATAAAATGTGACTAGATGCAAGAGAAGGATGTAGATGAGAGTTTCTTCATTTACGAGAAACATACAAGAGGTCATGCATGAGAATTAGTACGTATAACCATGAGAGTAACGACTGTAGATAGAACTCGAGAGTTCTGGTAGTTACATGGATAATGTAGTCTACCTCTTGCCTACGACCAAAAACATGGTCAGGGGGTGGGGTGCGATGTCTAGAGAAGACACGAACCATCTGTTAACCGCGATATCAAGGTGGGCAACATATAGGGAGCATTCATAGAGATGCTTCTAAGGCTGGTTGGATCATGCAGTGTAGGTCTAGCATGATCCCTTAGGGTGTATAGGCATTTATGGTGCAACCAGCTCTGTGTCCTAGAGGAATTCTAGACTCACAGAGATTTATGGAGGCCTCGACAAAGGAGTTTTAGCCCGTCAGGAGGAATACCTGTCTAGGGGTTCTCACAATGCCAAGAGAGCTGTTGAAATAGTTACTCAACATTCTAGAAGTCTTCCAGAACAACAGAGCAGTGGTACAGTACTTTAAAAGGATGATAGAAAATGGAAACAAGTCTTTTATTTCTTAGGGGGGTTATGTGCAAAATTTCAATCTATTACCAAATAGTTTGAGGTGTTTTATGACAAATTTAAGTTTGAGGGGTACATGAGAGTGTAAGTTTAAGAAAGAATCAGAGAGTGTGGAAGAGATCATGTAGAGTGATTTTTAAAAGAATAATTATAATTTTAATCATAAAATAATCTTATGTTATTACATTCAAGACTTTACAGAGGTTTAACAGTATGTAAATCATGAATTTAAGCATTGTTCATGCAGACATTGGGATTTTTAGACTCACAAACTAAATGCGGTCTAGGTCTGGCCTGTGTTCAGGAGGCGATCTTCGGTTCACCGTGACACACCCTTAAGTTATCGCAGGGCACATGTGCGACGTGATCTGAACACGGGGTATCATTTGACCGCATTCAGTTGCGGGTAGTACCTTCACTACATTCACAGTACAATGAACTTAGGAAGACATCCTTGCATTAGAACTCTTAAATCTAGGTGCATAGATGATGAAAAATCATAAAACCAATTTTAAAACAATACTAACAGGATTGTAAACATGTAGAAATCAAGAGATTGACATGTAAATATGGATTGAATATGGAATGAGGGTAAGAACAATGGGTTGGGCAAATACATATTCATGATCTTTAGATGCAAAATACTCTTTGTATGGAAGATAGAAATTGGGGAAAATAAGGAGAACATATTTCTGACATCAAGAAGTTTCAATGGAAAGATTTAATATAGTTTTGCTTAGGAGAATGCATACCTTTGGACGAATTTGGAACTTTAGGGTTAGAACGAGAACGTGATGAACTTGATGAAGAACACCTTATGTCCTTCGTCTCCACGAAATCCTCCACATTTGGCCTTCCCTTCATGTCCTAGAGAATCTCCAAGTAGCAATAGGGTTGGCCATGAGGGAGTTTAGTGTGTATTGATAAAAAATGGCTTTTTATTTCCTAATCCAACAATAACTCATCTTAATTATGGGATTTCCATGTTAAATTTTCATTGCTAGACTTCTAATCTCTAATTAACTTTGAATAAATTTGGAAAAAATGTGATTATCATGTTATGGTAGTGATAGGACACTAATTTAAATAATTATAATATTTATTGAAACTTATCTTGCCCATTTAAATTAAGAGACAATGGACATTATGAATTAATTAATAATTTACTTTACGCAAAGGAGGGGAGGAGGCCAGAGGGCGTGGGATCCAATCTGCACTGTCACGCCCCTGAAAATATAATATGGGTACAAATAATTGCAGTGGAAAATAAAATACCAAATCTAAAATTTCCTCAAATCTCATCTCATTGGGGCTCGACATTGTTGGATCTTAGATGCGATGACATGACAAATATAGAAGGGGGGGATTGAATAGATTTGCAGTGGAAAAACTTATATAATTACAAAGTAAAATACTATTCAATCAAATACCCATTGAATGGATGATCTTGTGGAAAATCAAAGCATGTTAAATCATCAATCAGACAATGTGTGAGTGGTTAGAATATTATCAAGATCTATGCAAGCATCTAGCACATGAACAACATGGTAGACCACTGCACAAGGTATTTTTAAGCTGGTTCGGCTCCAAGGAAGAGACCTACATCCACCCGTCACTTAAACCAAGTGAGGCTTCATTAAATCGCTGATTCACAGCTTCAAGCAACTACTGACTCACAACTTGACCGCTGACACACAACTTGACCACTGACACACATATTGACTGCTGATTCACAACTTCTCCGCTGATTCACAGCTTCAAGGTTAGACAAACCTCCACAATCCGCACACAAACATAGTGTGGGATCAAAACTCCTAACACACGTAGGAGGACCAAAAGAAATCTGAATTGTATAAAAGAAAAATAAGTTGCTCAAAAGAATTTAAGTTAAGAGAAGCAAATCCTCAAACATTTGTCCTTCGATCTTGCTTCTTCTTCTGTGTATTGAACAATTTGATCTCAAATTCTTCAAGTCTTGATAGCCTGGATCATGCTTCAGATTATCTTGGATGCCTTCATCATCTTGATGTATTGTTGAAGCATTTTGATCTGATCTTCTTAGAATCAGCCTTGGCTGGTGATACTATGTTTTTGGCTTCAACAGATCTGGCGTTGGTGAAGCTTCATCTGGCGCATCATCATCACAGTCTTCTTCTCCTCCTGCTATGGTCTTCTTCTTCTACTCCTTTACTCTTTTTCTTCCTCTTCTACTGCTCGCTGCTCTCTCTCTTTTCTCCCTAGTGGCACAACAATATTCTTCCCTTCTTTTTCTAGGTGCTTCTTTTTCAGATGAGACAAAAGGCAAATTTGTAGCCCTCATCATTGACCTCATACTTGGGGTTGCGATGGTACCATAATTAGGGTTGTCCGTACACCCTTTAGTTAGCATGTGCTTTTGGTCCCTTGACATGTGCTGCTGGTCTTTGATGTCAAAGTCGAAGTGTGTTGACACATGTATCTTGTGTGTCGACACCAGTTGACCTCTCTCTTTGATTTAATCACAGTAGAGCACACATGTGTCAACACATGTATCATGTGTGTCGACACCCTTAGCCTGATTGTGTATTGACCCTGACTTCAATGTACAATTGTACATAACAGCTCACGGGTTGGCACTGAAACTGCGATTGTTAATAGACGCACAACAGTTGTTGACAACCACTGCTGCAAGTCCTCAATCTAGAACTGAATTCTTGAATGCTTATTGCTTAGCTGGGCTGTCGACAAATGTATCCTGGTTGTCGACAGCTACTGCAGAACTTGGTTTTTATAGAAGCTTGATGCTGAAGACTTTCACTGGTTGTCGACATGTGATTTCTTCTTGTCGACAGCTACGACTTGAATCAGTCCATCCAGAAGCTATTTTGTCAAGATCTTTCCTTATCTGCCGACAGACGATTCCTGGCTATTGACATACACTGTTGTATCCAAAGACTTGACTCTTCTGTTTGTTCCTTGAGTTTGGCTTGGGATTTTGTACTTTTTGAGTTCTACATATATTATCTTGGAGATGCTTTTAGTCAAAGTATGTCTTGGCCTTGCACACAAAAATTATCAAAGTTAATGAACCATCTATGCAAGGTTATTTAAGTGATGCAATTTAAACATGTGTCGACACACTCATGGTATGTGTCGACACCATGACTTCGACTGTACAGAAGTCGACTTTCTAGACTTCGACTGTTCAGGAGTCGATTGCCCAGACTTCGACTGTCCAAAAGTTGACTGTCCAGACTTTGTCAACATTCAAAGCTCATTTCAGCTAGTTTTCTATTAATCAAATGATATTGAACATGAAAGCACTTGAGTTCATCACAACACAATGATATTAAGATATCAACAAGATGAACAATATGAACAATGATTATGTCACAACAAGATAGACCTTGATTATGTCATCATCAAAACAATGATATTAAGATATCAAAACAATGATTATTGAACATGAAAGCACTTGAGTTCATCACAACACAATGATATTAAGATATCAAAACAATGATTATTGAACATGAAAGCACTTGAGTTCATCACAACACAATGATATTAAGATATCAACAAGATGAATAAGATGAACAATGATTATGTCATCATCAATGATTATGTCATCAACAAGATAGACCATGATTATGTCATCATCAAAACAAATCAACTCAATCATTATCAAAACAATGAGTATCGTTATTCACATAACCATAACTTAACAGACATTACAATTCAGATCTCATTGATGTAATAGAAGGCCAAGCCTTAACAACACACTTAGGGCCTACAATATAATTAACTCAATAGGAAAAACTTCTCAATAGGAAATGCTCATGATACACTAATCAAGCTTCAGCCAACTTTCAGTCATCTAACCTAAGTACTAATAAGAGACCAACTTACACTTAAGGCCAATAAAAAATCAAGCTTCTGTGAAGTACTGGGGATAGAATCGATCAATAGAAAAGGGCAAGTTGTCGACAGACCAATCGAGTGTCTACTGACCAGAATCATGTGTCGACAGACATAGCCAGATTTGTTGGCTAGAATCCATGTGATTATGAGTACTGAACATGCCCCCACTGCACTGAAATTATCTACTAACAATCACATAATTTCAACATGATTTAGACTATCCAAAACATCAAAATTCAAGGACCCAAATAACAATTTATTCCATAAAAATGCGGATGTTTTACAAACACCCATGTTGAAATAAACTTCTCACTGACACATTCTTCAAAGATTACATGGAATTGACATGATATGTCCATACGTCTAAGGTGCTTCTAGCTCAACACACAAGGATCCGCCATATGCTAATATTGTTTCCAAATTCACCTAAAAATGTTAGATAGGTTTATGAGCAAACTAGTCCAGTAGGAATTACATCTCAAGGTGCAGACACAGTATAATTAGTTACAATTTAACAAGCATAATTTCAAGGATAATAGACCGAATCTCGCATGTAAATAGGAAGCATGATTATAACAGATCAAGCGTTTCATAGGTGCAAGGTTTCAATTCCAATCATGCTGCTATGAAGACAAATTAGAATGATTTCCACTAAGTACATGCCAATAAACAAGATTTGGCCATCTTTCAACTTATCAATCCTATCAAATCAATCAAGTCATCTCAGACTTTAAACTTAACATAGAATCAGAGACACTTTCCAATCAAGTTAGCAAGGGATGCCAATGCCTGGTAGCACTTATAATGATCCATACTCCCTAGGTTATCAAGTATGTTGGGGTGCTCCTCCCCATGACTAGATCAGGCCCCATTGCGCAGACATTTGATTAGTGGACCAAAATCCTAAGTAGTGCTAATCTGGAGAACATTATGGTCATTGGAGTAAAAAAAGGACAGAATTGTAGGTTATCATAGAAGCCAAAAACATAAGCTCAGTTCAAGGATTTTCAAGTACGGAGTGACAAGGATTTAGTGAGCTAAGCGAAAGAGAACTTGATAGGTCAAGGGGTCAAGTGGGTTCCCAATACATTTTTCTTGATTTCAGATTTAAGGCAAATAGATTCAAAGTTGGAATTACAGTTGTATCATAGAGGGAATAGAAATCAAGTAATAAGGAGTCATTAGAATAATCTTTACATTCTTACCACTTTTAACCTATAGAAGATGCTTAGGTTACTGCCATGCTAGTTACTCTTCTAAGAGGTAGATCACGAGACAGTCGTACTTGGCGACAAGGGCCAGTCGAAGTGTCACAAAGGGCCAATCAAAGTGCCACAAAGGGCTAGTCGAAGTTGACAAGAGAGAATAGTCAAAGTTGATATGAGGGAATAATTGAAGTGGCCAGAAGGGCAAGTCGAAGTTGACAAGAGAGAACAATCGAAGTTGACAAGAGGGAATTGTCGAAGTGGCACAAAGGGCCATTCGAAGTGTCACAAAGGGCCCATCGAAGTTCCCATGAAGGGCCAGTCGAAGTGTACTTGAAATAGGAAGGGAAATGGGTCTATGAATAACTCAAGGACGCATCAGACCCAATGATGCCAATAGCAAGAGTTCAATGGTGGACATAACTTGATATTTTTCAGAAGAATCATACTAGGTTTCCAACAAGGAAGTTGTTGAAACCATCACATGAAAGAACTTGAGGGTTGCACTTCCAATCTAACAATTCCAGAAATGCATGGATCAAGACAAATCAAATGGGTTCCTTTATGGGAAAGATCTGGGAACTCTACACTCAGTTAGAAATGGGATAAACAAGAGGGGCTTACGATGGCGTGATGATCAAGGAATCCCAAACACCTTACTGGGATAGAAGTTAGGCAGATCAACGACAATCAACTAGTTAAGCAGTTTAATTTGTGCCCGAGAAAATCTACCTTTTGGAGTGGCTCTTCAGATCCTCTCCTATGTCGTAATGTAGAGGCTAGAGGAAGAAGATGAACTCCTCCAAGCTCTAAGCTTCTCCAGTAGGTCGTATTCAAGGATGAGCAGAAGAGGAGCTCTAAACATCTAAGATCACCTTCAGATCTCCTCAGGTCAAGGCAGAAAGGTGTAGAGAAGAAAGGCTCTGGACGGCCTTTAGGGGCAAGAAGAAGTATAAGGTTCAGTCAAAAAGGCCACATGGGTTTATTTAAGGGGTTTTTTTGTCAAGTTTAAGGCCTTTCTTTATTTTATGTAAGAGGACAAAAAGGACAGTCAGGTCCAATTTGGCCATACTTGGGTCATGCGACCATGCCCACCCATTGCCATGTATCTAACCTTGACTTGGTCTGGAAATAGGACAGATCCACCATACCTGAGCCATATCTATGTTGAGCTTTTCTGGGGAAAGGACAAGGGTAGGTAAGAACTACCCATGCCTTTTCACAATGCTTGTCCTTATGCTGCCATCGATTAGAGACCAAGCTCCAAACCGATTGGTGTTTTAAGGGATAAATCGATTGCTAATGAAGCCATATATTGATTGTGGAAAGAGCATCATATCGATTTGGCATAAGTCAATCGATTTGTGACTAATAAGATGCAGAGACAATCGATTGGTGACTAAAAGGGCAATCGATTGGCATAGAGACAATTGATTGGTGACTAACAAGGCAATCGATTGGCATAGAGACAATCAATTGATGACTAATAGGGCAATCGATTGACATATAGACAATCGATTGGTGATTAACAAGACAATTAATTGGCATAGTGAGAATCGATTGGTGACTAATAGGGCTAGATTGGCATAGAGAAAATTGATTGGTCATTAAACGATCGATTGCTGAAGGATAAACAATCAATTGGCCATTAAAACATCGATTGGTGACTGAGGCCATCGATTGGTCAAGAAAATACCGATTGGTAGAGGAAATATATCGATTGGTGATAGAAACATCAATTGGTCCCAAAACCATCCGATTAGTGATTTGAGATATCGATTAGTGACCAAATCTGATAGGTCTTCCAATTTGTGATCATTCTAGAGGTTGGCCTTTTGTCCTTTCCATTGAGCTTGTAAATTGGAATCTATTGGTGACTAAGTGTTTCAATTGCTGAACAAAGTATCTAGCAGCCCTTCTGTTTGGTTTGTACTCACACCAATTGTTGAACAAGGGCCTAGAAATCATCTGTTTAGTATTACAGATGAACTGATTACTGGAAAAGTGCTAATTAAGATCTCAATTGGTTTTCCAACCAATTATTCCTCTTGAGTCATTGGCCTTTATTAGTGGGTTTTTTTTTCCATGTGTATGATTCATAGGAATTCTACTCATTGGACCGCCATGGGTAGCCCCAAAACCATAAGTTCTCATTCCCCTTCCTAAATTTCCCACTCATTACATGCTCGCTTTCATTGGTGGATCCTTTGCCCAAAGAAAATCTTAATAAAATGTCTTTGCCTAATCTTTTTCTATTTGTTCATGTTTTAAAGATTCAGGTTGTTACAATATGTTTGTGTGTCCACAATTCCAAGGTTGGTTGTCGACAAACGACTGACTTGGTGATATATCAAGTTTCTGTGATGAAAGCTTGGCACAATAACTATCGAGAGACCCATCAAGACTTGTCGATAGGCAAGTTATCTGTTGATAAACACATGTAATCTGTTGACAGATATGGTCATGTTTTAGGAACCAATATTTCAGTGATGTAGCATTTGGCATTTTAATTGAACTCCTACTCTAAGCTTCACATGATTTACTTATGCCAAAAGTTTATCTTACTATTTGAGCCCCTATAAAATTAGGGTTTACCATCTCTCAAATAAATCCTACCACCTCTTTATCAATTTTCTCACAAGTACTAAAGATGCATTTCTTCTTGGCACTATCTCCTTAAATTCCTACTTGAATCCGTACATAGTTATTTCCATCCATTTATGACATTAGTTTATGATTTCCAAAAATTTGAGTTGTTACACACACCCTCCCCCCACAATTCCCCACCCCCTTACCAACTCACCTACTAAAAAAAAATAATTTCCTGTTATTATATTATTCTTTACTTTATTTTGGCCCATGAATTCCACTATTGACCATTAATTAAACTCATTATGTATTTTTTATTGAGTTTTAATTTTACCATTTATTCTTTAGAACTTAAATGAATTATGACTTATGTATTTAATTTTAATAATTTTCGTTGCTACAGCAAGGGACTGATCATCCCGGCCCTCCCATGGGTCAGGCTATCAAACCAACCTAGATACAAATGGGGCGAAAAGCACGGGACATTGCAGTAAGATTTTACTCAAAAACTTTATAATTACGTCATATTGATTTTTTTTGGAATTTTTACAGAGTACCCTTAAAAACTATTGATATTCTGGATATCACCTTAGAATCTTCATAATTCTTAAAACCCCATGAAATCCATGATTGTTCGAAAGGCAACACCCTTCCATCAGCAAGAAAGGAGTGAGGGGGGAGAGAGAGAAAAAAAATTATAATTTTATTACATTTAAAATAATACTTTAAATTTAATATTTAAATTTATTAACAGAGTTTTAAAATAGAATATTCCATCTATTGATGCCTTTGTAGATGGCAACTGAATGTAGGGGGGTTACTCATGAACCCAAGTAGATTTGAGGGTGGTTTATGAGTTATGAAAATTCCGGTTCCGGTCGAGGGGATAATATGTAAAAATTAAACAAATTTTTTTTTAAACTTCCTCTCGGTCTTCTGTGTGGCCATGAATTTTATTTACAAAGTAGGAAGAGAGCACCTATATATATATATATATCGTCGCCAATAAAAGATATGCACCCAAAATTTCCCTTTGCTAGCATGGAGTGCTCTATCTTTTTTCATCTTTTCTAGGAATGGAAAGATTAGCTTCATCTCTTAGAGGGGTAACTTTCTTACCTACCAGGGTGCCAATGGAGGTAGATGGTATAATTTCGTCCTAGTTAGGTGAGATCTATTGCTTTTATTATCAAATTAATAGAAAACCATACCGGAAAGATTTTCCTCATATTTTGGTCAAAACATGATACAAATATTTGCTCACCAAGTTATAATTAAATCTGCAGAGAAGATTCAGTTCAGGTGCATTATGATCTCCTTTTAATTAGAGGTGGAACGAAGTGTACGTGTTGTGGATGTACCTCTTGCTTAATTGGGAGTGCCTCTGTTGTCATTAACACACTGGATATGATCGAATCTCTGCAGACTTCACATTGACTGTGTTATGAAGGAAACAATTAATTGTGCTGTACGTAGATATATTCTATATGGAGTAATAAAAGGCAAGCTTTAGTACTGTTTTCAGAGATATTCCTTTCTCTTCTGCAATATATTGTACTAATGGGGGGGAACATCAGTATGCTTTGGTGGAGTTTGTTCTTCATCTCTTCTTTTCCGTACTTAGGCAATGGAGGTGGTGGTGGCGGGGACGCAGCAACAGTACTGGCCATGAAGCAGCGCTCGCATGTCAGAAAGGAGGCAATAATCGAGACATTTGAAGTAAATATATTCATGCTTGTGCCGTAATGTCTTTGTTTTCAAATATGGATTATTAATGCATATGATTTTGTGAACAAAGTCCTCCTGTGATTGGTTTTGCAACACAGGGCAAACTTTTCCTTAATTTCTCCCCTTTTTACTTTTTACAACTACGATATGTACTCTTCTTTTAAAATTGTCTCCCAAGAACAAAGAACGTAAAAGATGGATAGCATTGGATAGTATCAAACACGATAATCCTATATACATCCTATGTATGGTTGCACCACTACCAACTATGTAGAAGCGTATACGATTTATTAATTTTTTAAATTTATTTATTTATTGAAATAGTAGTGTACGTATTACATTGTGGGGAGTTGAATTCTAGACATTATCTTTAAAATAAATTTTTTTTTTTTTTGCAAATATGTTATGAATAGAAGTTGAATTACTAATCTCCTGATGCACGTTGGATTGCCCAACCAACTTCTCATGCATGTGCAATAAGATGTATGTATATTAAAATTGAATTAAGAAAATGTGGTTGAATCTTAAGAGGTAAGATTTTGTTGCACTATAATTATTGCGCCATTAAGATTGATAGATGCCAGTAGGAACTGTCCAATGTCGTGTCCGCGGGATCCTAAGAGAAATTTGTGTATATCTAATGATTCTCCAAAAACACGTCTATTCATTTGACCTCAAAATTAATGATAAAGTATTGATTAATTGGTGATATATTTTATGTCTTTTAATTTGCTTTCAAGTACTAATGTTGTACAGAATTGTTAATTAAAGTTGTTAACAAAGGGTTTTCCATCGGATCACGTACTTTTTAATTAAAGTTATCGGTGGTCAAGTGCAATATAATTCATGTTTTATTCCTTGCGTAGACACATAAAATTGGCAGACGTTAAACTTTGTTATAGTTTAAGTCGAGCAGCCGAAGTTCCAATTTTAGAGCTCAAGATGCAATACGAGGTGGTTTTCAAGTACATGAAAGTGTTACAATTTAATAATAAATGATATATATTTTTCATGAGATTGTATTGGAGACACTCTAACCGATCCAATAAAATTAACACTTGCAACATCGATCTAAATCGTATATTTTTTTAGAGTACAAAAAATTATTCCTAATTACATTTAGGTTTAACATTAGTGACTACAACAGCAATCAATACAGTTGAATCTAGATAGAAGGATATGAGGGATAACTTATATATATGTATATATAATGATTTCATAATGAAAAATATTTATCCAAAATAAAGTACTGCATTCGCTTTAGCAATAGCAATAAGCAGCTGAGACTCCATCTACTTATGAAAGATTACAATGGAAACACAAAACAAAGGATGTAAGTATAGCTCAAGGGTTTTCTTCCATTTTGTCCATCAAAAAAGGTCTTCTATTGTAATTAGTCACTTTAGGGAGTTTATAATGAAAGAGTGAACTTTTCAAAATTCTTCTAGAATTTACAGAACTATGTGGTCCAAATCACGTGACTTTCAATTCTTAAGAGCTTTGAAATCCAAATGTGAAAAAAAAAACTTCATTTTACTCCCAAAATCAAGAGTTTTTTATACAGAGTAAATATACTTTTCATAATCATGTATAGACCGCCATTAATGTGATATTTTTAAACAGTTTAATTATCCATGTGCTTTTTTATAGTTTGCTGGTGACGTTATTGACTGCGTTGATATCTACAAACAGCCAGCTCTTGATCATCCGTTGCTAAAGAATCATACAATTCGGGTAAGTGTCATTCTTTTTCCTTCTTTCATAGACAATTCTGAGTAATCTCTACATCTTGTTTATTATTTATTTAGTAACGGAGAAATATATATCATGCCGAATATACTGCTCTATATGATGATAAATAGAAAACAGTTCAACATCAATAAATTTGTTTGTTATGATACACAAGAAGAAAGCAAAATGTTAGATTTATATAAGAATTAGAACTTGAGAAGGGAACTCTAACACTGAATCATACTCCCCTCCTGTTCAGCTATAGCATCTTGTCAACCTGAACTTATTAAATTTCATGCCTATAGCTATATTTCTGTTCATAAGATGAGAAACATATTCTTAGCAACATACTAGCTTTCACAGTTCACTCGATTAACTGATGCTTTCATATATCTAGTCAGCGCGTTCCTTAAGGAATGACAAGTATATCAAAATTATTATACATAATTTTTTTATGTCCGAAAAGCTTATTGAAGAATGGTTGGTAAGAAAAGATAATTCGTCCACCTTAATTCTAATTAAACAAAGAGCGTAGTTTCAGGTGATAGTCTGGTATTACTTTTCTCATTAATATAAAAATAATAATATTGTGAACTATAATATTTCCTAACCAGAAAAACTACTGATTATAATACAAACCAATAGATAATAAAATTGTAGGAGTTTTATTTTAAATATACATTCTAGAAAAAAAGTATGAGATGATCAGGGAAATTTTGATGTAAGGAAAAGTTTTTTTTTTTAAAAATAAATTCCTGCATTCATTTTGGGCTTTCATAAAGGCCATTCATCGTTTCCACACACCCTTACAGGAACCGATATAGAATTCTTAAGTAAACTACATTTTTGTTTTGACGTACAAAATAGCCATTCCATTCAAATAGTGAAATAGCACTACATTGTCAGCAAAGACCCGTACATTAAGTCCATACCCACCACAGGGTGGTTGAACAGTCCAATCCCACAAGAAAGGACCCTTGGTGCAGTTCCATAGTAGAACAAAGTAAGCCAAGCAACTACCTTTTCCAACTCATGAAGGGAGGCAAAGCGGAGGTGGCTGGATCAGTTTGAGCTCCCAACTCCAACGACCACCTCGACAGAGAACACTTGAAGGTTGCGCATTGATCGGTAGTCAACTTGATAGAAGGGATATCTCGGGTGAAACTGTCCTAACTGTAAGGGAGAGGTTGATGGAGCGCCAAATACTCAAGGTCCCACGAAAGCCATCTAAAAGAAAGCCACAAAGGGAAGAAAAATTAATGCACAAGGAGATGATCTAGAAAGATGAGGTTGGATAAAAAATACATGTTTAGATAGAAGGACAGACAAAAGATCAACAAGGAAAAGGATACTAAAACCAACGATAGGTTGAAAGAAAATGAAAAACACCTAAAAGACTAGATAACACCTCGAAAAGAGCTCCTTCTCCAAGAGGAGAAGAGAACAAAACCTTACGGCTTGAGCCAACCTTTTTAGGAGGGAGATGAACCTTAGCCGAATCCCCACTAAGCCACCCCCTCCCCACTAAAGTTAGAGATGAGAAGAAACGTTGGAGATAGATTTGAACATCACATGGAAAAAGATGATGAAGAGGGAGGAAGGCAGCCACCCCCTCCCCTCCGAACTAAAGTTAGAGATGGCGCTGATGCGCCCTCATGCCACCATGAAACAAATCGTCAACGGAGAAGGGATGAAGAAGACAAGGGTTCAAAGGGGGAAACAAGCGAGATGAAAAAAGCTCGGGAGCTTTGGGTGCATGACATTGCAATTGAATTGTCCAAACTAATTACAACTACGCGAAGCAGAATGCTTGTAATTCATTCACAATTTATTCCTATACGTATCTCTAGAATTGTGCAAGACGTGAGACATTAATTACATTTGTAATCTCCCAAGAATATATATATAATTGCATATACCCTAATCAACAATGAGTTACAACAAGAATCACAGTTTGTTCATCATTGATTATAAGTGGTGTAATCGTTCGGGAAGCAGGTACTGCTAGCTCCATGAATTCTTTGCTTTCACCGTCCACATATTAGTATGTAATTCTACACATGGTCAATGTAAACTATTTCAAAATTTTAACAATTGTTTCTTTCAGAATATTAAGTCCAAATGGATAATGCCATAAATTATATGATTATTTTCAACATAGTTTTACGAAACATAAGATTATGGCTTTGAATTAAGTGGTTTTTACACTTTACACATCTTTGTAACGATGGGTTGTGAGAGATAATTAGATAGATCTATTTCAGTGTGCTAAGCTAACCATCTATTCCTAATTAATATATTATACGACTAATTATAAATAAATGACTATATTATAAACATATAAATTAATAAGTAATATGGTTATTGTGCATATAATGATAATATTCACAATAAACTTTCCATTCATACATATATGAAAGTATATATTTTTACTTGTGCAAAAGAATGCATGGATGTAAAAATAATTACTCTGATTTGTATATGAGAAAAATTTAGTACACTTGGCTATTGAACATTTTTATGCACTTTAACCATCTTATTGACCAATGCATCAGGGGCACATGGTATCTATCTAATAAAGAGGCTAAAGTGCATGCCTGAGAAAATGCAGTTCTCAAATGTACTAAGCTTTCCTATTTGTATGTCATTCCAATTGCAGAAAGCCATTGAAGATCTAATTTTGTTTTTGAACGGATAACCAGAAGCAATATGTATGTTAGCCTTGCCGGCAAACTTTGTCATTAGTCCGGTTTCAAATGAAAAGTTTATGTACGGAGAGTTACCATTTATTTCAAGAGTTGTTTGTTATTTTATTTTATTTTTTGGTAGTAGGGTGGTGCCTTCCAATTCCATATACAAAGTGTAGTAAATTAGTACAAAATCTTTAGTGATAGTCTAACAGCACGAGTGACGACAATAGTACAAAATAGCCACATCAAAACAAAACTAAGAAGATCAATAAAGTGGTTTTCTCTTACTAAGGAGTGCCCTTGAAGCTTCAACCCTGCAGATGTTACTTAATTCTTTAGGTGTAGCATAAGACCAGTTGATGTTGAATTTCTCAATCCTTGCTTATTTTGCAAACTAGTAGGCAACAGTGTTTGCCATTCTACCATTTAGAATTACTCTATGGAGAGGCCATGTAGCAAGGTTGTTTATCTCTTCCGCAATTCCTCTGATTTTGAAAAAAGTATTATCTGGTTCCCATATAGCTTTTATGACCACAGCATTATCTCCTTCAATGATTAAGCCTTCAAAGCTTTGATCTCTAAATTGTTCTGTGCTAGTTAAACAGAGTTTGACAGCTAATATTTCTGCTTTGAGGATTGAAATTTGCTTGAGACAAGTTGCTCCTGTTGACAGTGAGAAACTCTCTTCATTTCTCAGGATGAATCTTGCTCCTAAGTGCACCATTTCTTTGTCTTCCTTTCTAGCTCCATGAAAATTACCCTTAATCCATCCCTTTTCTGATTTTTTTCCATCAATCCTTGTTACATGTTTCTCCAGCTTGCAGATCACAATATGAACTTAGAACTAGTGGAGCCGTACTTATAATATGTTTCCTTTTGAGTATTCAAATATTACACCAGTCGCAATAGTATAACTATAATTATTGATTGATAAATTAAAGCTAACTCTGCACATTCCTCCTTTGTAAGTAGTATAGTTTAATGCGAGAAGAATGCTTTTAATTTTAATTATTAGAATATCAATTTATTACATCATTTGATAAGAATTAAACTTTTAATATTATTTTCAAAAAAAATTTAAGAAAATTTCTTATCAATCTATTTCGGGTTAGAGATGAATCTCTGACCTTTTCTTAATGTACATGGAGTGCTATCATTAAATAACTCTTTGGTATACAAGAAGAATGCTCTTTAGATGGTTTTTATTATACATAAGAAATAGTTCAGTGGTTAAAATCTTTCAACATGTAACTTAAACCTTAGATTGAAATCTTCATCCTTACATTTACCTATCAAAAAAATTAAAAAGGGAATGTTTTATCTATTCGAGTAATATTTTTTTTTTTACTCATGGGTACATATGCTGCAGATGAAGCCTACCAGCTTCCCAAAGATACCAAGAAGATGGAGGGCAGAAAATATAAATGTTTCTGTGGTGGAAGGCCCCCAATTTCCATGGCGCTTGCCAAGAAGCTGCCCAAAAGGATCCATTCCTATCCCAAGGATGCGAGGAGGAGGACTGAACGCGTCCGCAAGTGATGATTCTTTTGTACATCCTCGACATCCTCTCGCGCAAAGAGGAATTAAGGGCAAGAAAGATAACGATCCTAGATGGCATGAGGTAATTAATTCTTAGCATGCATATTAATTATCTATATTTTAGACCATTATAGCAAGAATGGCATGAGTTACGTACTGCTTATCTAAATTTTTCCATAGTAACTAGTAAGAGAAAATTTACCATACAGTACTACGTGACTATAATTATAAGTGAATTTCTATATATAGGGAAAACCATAATTATATCAAAAATAAATATAGAAATATCACATATGTCGTGAAATTTTTGCCTCGTCAAATGTAACCCTTATCATCACGAACACTCCTACGTACCGCATGTGGTTAGATGAACAGGTGGGTGAGGCTAACCTATCCCTATCTCCACACCACTCTGTCCCACACACGTACATGGTATTTTGGTACGGATATATATACTTTTATTTTCAAAATCATTTAATGGGCCCATCCATAACTTAACGGAATAATCTCTAGATTCTAATGGCTAGTTAACACAGGGGAAGGAATATCACTGATTCATTTTTTCAAGAGTTAAATTATATATATGCCCCTAAAAACTATTGTATTCTCACATATACCCTTCAAATCTTTACCTCATCAACTATACCCCTATATTTGACTCGACTATGGGGTTATTTGTCTATCTAAACTAAGGATTAATATCTCATAAAAGAACAGATAGATTAATTATGTCAAAGGTGAGAGGATATGACAATCCTTATAGTCTCTCTTATATCTTTTCCAATTTCTCTGTCTCTCCTATGCCTTTTTTTTATTGGACAATCTAGTGGTTGAGGATTACAAACAAATAACTCTAAAACCCAGTGCACCGAGGGATCAATCCCTCGGTTCTCTATCAGAGATTGGAGGTGAAACCTCCTCTAGTGCGATTTCACCACCGCCCCACTCTCCACGGACCACCCCTATCTTACTATGTATTGTTTTGCCCCTCAACCCCCCTCTTTCTATCTCCCCTCACCACCAATCACTCCACCCACCTCTCTCTCTCACATTCGGAAGGGAAATCCCCATTAGCACCCTTGCAGTACTCTCTCTCTCCCTCGCACGATTAGCCATACACTAGTATTGCCTTCTTCTCCATTTGTGTTTCTCTCTCTTTTTGAGCCTAAGGGGAAATCCCCTTCCGCACCCATCACTCTCTCCGTCTCCATTGCACCATTGTCCCTACACCATTAGTGGCTTCTTTTCCATCTCTCTATACATCGATCACCCAACTACACCACTCTTGCTCTTTTGCTTTCACTATCTCTCTCTCCATTCAAGGAGTCAGAGAGAAAGAAACCGCCCTCCGATGTCCATGCACCATTGTCCCTTCCCCATCCCTCTCTCTCTTTGTGTCTCTCTCTCCCCTTCCGTCCACCCCCTTACATTTCTTTATCTCACACATGCACACAATATGGCATCGAGGGGTGAGATCCCCCTCCAATCTCTCTCTCTCTCTCTCTCTCTCTCTCTCTCTCCATAGCCTTGGTTCTTCCTCTACAACCAAAGGCCCCTCTATGGTGGCTAAGAGTCGCACATTACCCCCCTATGCTAGTTGATTAACGAGCTTCAAGAGAACCCTATGTGTTAATTGATTATCAGTTCTTTCTTGAGACCCCGTTATGAGTGGCTAAGTAGGTACTCGCCTAATGTTAATCGACTATAGGGAGAGGTTAATTGATTAACAGGTCTCCTGGAGGGACATCCTCCCAATGACTAAGAACAAAGGTGTCCCTATTGTGATAATCAACTATGTCTTGGGCTGACACAAACTCGAAGCATAAGTTGACCCAGCTCTATAGGTGCCCACCATCCCAATTCAACAGAGCATTATCCAATGTGATGAGGGAGCAATCCAAGATCGTGGAGGCCCATTCAAGACAATGTCCTTCGTGTCTTGTCATTCAGATTTTATTTATCATTACATATGCACCAATCACGTACATAAATTATCCAAATTCTTTATAATGAAGTGGAACAAGTATGTATATTCTTCTATGACTTTTGAAGGAAAATGCATCTTAGACATTTCTCCACTTCCATGTTATCTATACCAGATGCCTTCACACATTGCAGTCCCGGCCTTGAGTTGCCTATTCCTTCTGATAGGTTGGATACTAGTTTGCCATTTTAGAATACATATGCATTTTTTTTCTGATTAAGAGGATAACAAGGAAATTAAATTCTTATACACAAGCTTCCCCATCTATTATTCTGCCATTCATTGTTTTTGGGACCATTCCTTCTACATCACTACCATTACAGGTTTAGTATCTTCCATATTCATCATGCACAATTAGAATTGGTATTTTGGGTCTATTCAATCCATTGACACTATATTCCTCATGTGCTCCAACCCCTTAATTGCAATCATCATTGATTGCTTGTGCGTTGATATTGCTGTCTTTTTGTTGTTGACAAGTATTAGTTATTTGAAATGACGGAGAGTCCTGAAAAAACTTCTCATGTGACTATGTTTGATTATCACTTTGTCAGATGTGTTTCAGTTGACTTATGTGGCTCATGACAGAACAATATTCGTCGAACATGATTAATCCTGATTAATCTTTAAATATTCTTGTCATTGTGATCAGTATGCTATGGTCCGTATTCCTGCTCAGAAGATATATGGTGCAAGAGCTGTCATCAATATACAATCCCCAAGAGTGGATGGACATAACGAATTTAGCCTTGGCCAGATTTGGGTGACCTCAATGGATTCTAAGACCACACTGGAAGCTGGATGGACGGTAATGTTTCTACCTCTGTATGCAAACATCATATGAAGATGTTAACGAAAGCAGCTTGTTCTCATATTCTTATTTCCTTTCATGCCATTTTCTCTTGTTCCCCTTCATCGTAAGATCATCATTATCCACAGATTTTGTTGTAGTCATGTTCCATTCCCGCTGCAGTTTATGGGAGAAACAGTCCCTCGATCAGTTTTGAAGTGGCAAAACCATCACCACCACATTCAGGACAAGTTAAATGGTATCTCATGCAGCCTCAAAGATGAGACTAACCTCAAGCAATATATTATGTCAACCCCGTTTATAAGTCTTAATTACATATAAATCGTCCCCATCATTTATTAATAACTACTACTTTTTTTTTATAGTTTTAGTCCCTATAATCTTTAGCAATTAACCTTTGATCACTAGATTTAAAGAACTTAATTTTTCTTGGAAAAAATATGTGGTATGTAGCCTTTACAATTATCTCTATCGGCAGACGTTGTCAATACAAGAGACAATGTTGTTGTACCTAGCTATTCTGAAAAGCAATGCTTGTATTTTTCATGTCGGTAGCACTTCTCCAGACTTTATCATTCTGTTGTACAACTATGGAAATATATTGCTACAGTTGTTCCTTTGTTATTTCTCATTTGTATGTGAATCAAATATGATGATTAAACTCAATTTTAGGTGAACCCACAATTGTATGGTGACGACAAAACAAGGTTTTTTACACTCTGGACGGTGAGTTAATTATTCATTAAAGTTATTCATTAATGTACCACTTCTGTGATAATCTTCATCCTTTGTTGCAACGTTATTATTATTATTTTGCTTATTTCTAGCTATTTTGTCCCTCGAGTAGAAAAATACTCTTGGTATTCTTTTGATCAGAACAAACAATACTCTTCGAAACTATACTTCATCTTAGGTATTGTTTTGATCTAACTTTAGCAGTATTATATTAGTCTTAAATTCTAATGGTCCAGTTATGAGCCATGTGGGAGGAGAAGGCTACTAATTTACTTATTTATTTATTTATTTTAATCAAAAGCACCCTCCCCCAATGGGGGAGGATGTTCCCACTCCACCAGTGAGTAAAACCTGGGCCAAAATATATAAGGAGGGAAACAGTACAAAAAAACATAGGCAACCCCAGCTAGACCAACCTAACATGCATAAGACCATATTTATCAATTACCACTGGCCCTTTCCAAGGATGAGGGAGGTTATCAGCGCCCCGGTAAACATTATTCTGCCTAGAGAGGATTGCAAAGATTGCAAGAGAATCTGCCACTTGATTTGTTTCTCTGTACACGTGAAGAAGAGAAATGCCATTTTGCATGAGGATCCTTCTGGCTTCTCTCCACCAACTGAAAGACTACCAAGACACCACCCGATCTTCCTTGATGGAATGAGCAATAACTTGGGAATCAGAGTATACAATAGAAATTCTGTAACCAATAGCAGACACAAGGCTGAGGCCATCACTAAGCGCTCTAATTTCTGCTAGCATGCTGGTACCTACACCATAGAAATGTGCAAAAGCCAAATGAACATTTCCCTGAGAATCCCGAATACAACCTCCACCACCACAATCACCTGGATTCCCTTTACAAGCGCCATCAACATTAAGACTAAAATCATGTAAAGGAGGAATCCATCTAACCACCTTTAACATTTTGGAAGAACACTGTGGAGCAAAACCAAAGCTGTGAAGGGCCTGCCATTCATCAGTAGATGGGGCGACTTTAAAAATAAATTTAGAGAAAGAGTGGGCTATATTATACTTGACACTACTGATGATGGCCCTAGGAGAAGCAGTGATATCATCAAATCTTTTAGCACATTGCCATTTCCAAATTTCCCAAATAATAAGCGTAAAACCATAAAGAGCAGCGAATCCATAAGGAGATCGAATGTTGTTATGCTGGACAAAATTCCACAGGCGGACCGTGAGATGGGAGTGCATGTTGATTTTGGGCAATATTAAAGGTTGAAACCATCGCCACAGAGTGACAACACAGTCACTACGAAGAAACAGGTGATTTAATGTTTCTTGCTGAGAAGAAGAGCAACAAGAGCAGCAGGAGACCATAGGAATACCAATATCAGCGATACGGCCATACATCGGAACAACACGGTTCAGAATTTTCCAGGAAAATAAAGCGGCCCTGCGGTTAAAAGAATTGTGACAAATTTTAGAGACAGCAGCTCTATAAACACCAGAAGGATGAATAAGGTTGTAGACTGAGCGGGTTGTGAAGGAGCCATTAGAGGAAGCCGCCTACATACACCTATCAACATCTTCAGACAGAACCACGCCATCCACGAATAAGGCTATAGGCTACTAATTTATTTAAAAATGCACACTCAAGAAGATTAGTGTGCAGACCCCATAATGTGGAGCTACTATTATGCATGAGGGCAAGGATAGAAGTGAATTGAATTAGTCTTACATCAAAAAATCTGATAAATTTATTAAGTTGTATATGTGAGATGGTGTTACACAACTTTTGAGATGTCTTTTGAGCACACTATTACCCAAAGTGGGCTTATAAACTAGACCATACATAGCAGAAAAAAGTTATATTTCCTCTACACATTTGTTTGAGACAAATTTCCGACAATGAATCACATAATGATTTGGTCAGCGATAAACAAAGAAGTGCATTTCCACTATATTTTCTTCTTCTGGTGACGGGGAGGATGGGGATGAGAAAATTGGAACAGGAGTAGGTGAATTGATTTTGGATAGGTACAAAAGGCAAATCTTTTCAAATGAATTTTGTTGAGGGGGAATTCCGTCACAAGGGGCCCATCATTCACAAAATAAAACAAGACCTAAGGTGGCCCCAATGAGGTGATGGCCCGCCAGCGGCCATCATTACCGAGGCCTATGGAAGCAAAAACTGGCAAAAGGACTCGAGCACCCACCATAACCCTTGGGCACCCTCACTCGATCACTAAGCACTTCACTATTGAGGGCCCTACGGCTGGGAGCTCCTCATAGGCAGCCCGGTGGCTGAGAGACCCTTGGTGCCAGGGATCAAGACAGAACAACACCCAAATCCAGTACATGAGCAAAAAGAGAAACAAGTGATGAAAAACTTTATGGTGATGGGACATCTCTGTCACATAGGACTTAGAGCCCCCCTCTACTTCATAGAATCTGCCCCCAAAAAGGTGCATCATTAAGCATCATTGCACATGGGGATCTCGCGAGAGGAAGCACTCCTGATTCTAGGTACTGCTCCCGAGGGAAGATGCTTGTCACCAACATCCCCCGCACCTATCTTAGATGATCCCGTGAGGCACGTGGGACAACAGGAGAGGGAGCATTCCTATGTAGCAACAGATCTTCAGCTCCTCAGAGTCCCAACATCTTTAGGCTATTTAGGTAGCTTCATACCTTGATAGACAACTTCAATAATGTTCTGTAAACTCCATACTCAAGACTAAAAGCTAAGCATGCTTCATAAATGTTCCGCAAGCCTGGAAGGACAAGACAGACAAAGATACCACCATATTTTCGGAGGTAGGTGAGATAAAAATATAGAAAGCATGAAGGAGTTGAGACAGATAGTTGTTCAGAACATTTAAAGATAGACAGACTATTGCATGGGGAGTATAAGGACTTTTTCTGAAAGTCATGGTGTTCTGATAGTGATAGGTGAGTTCTGACCGATAGCCCATGCTGCTTATACCTACCATTGCATTTACTGCAGAGCAACTGTCAAATGGAGAAGAACTGAACTTTTGATAGCAAACAAGAGATCACATTGTATAATAATTTCAGATCATAACAAAGATTTTTTATGTGTTGTTTTTTAATATATTTTTTTCCTACCTAACAGAATATTTAAATGTTGGTAGCAAGAAAAGCATTATTTTGTAAGATATGTAAGTGTTATTCATTCTATAAAGGATCTATAAGGATAACAAATATATTGAAATAAAGAAGATTAAGATTTCATGGATTTTGTAGAATGATATATTAACATAAAGATTATTTTATAAGTATCAAGTACACATGAGTTGATATAGGATACTTTGACTTTTCTGAAGTCGGAACCAAGGACAAGAGATGCACAGAACTTCGACTATATAGAAGTTGCAGTGAGACATGATTGATAGCAAACTTCGACTTTTGGAGAGTTGGAGTGATACAAGTGTGTTCATTAATCGATGTCACACTTTGACTTTCAGGGAGTTGGAGTTAGATACAAAGACTTGGACTTCCAAGGAGTCGGAGTAATCATACTTCAACTTTTAAGGAGTTGGATTGAGATAAGTTTGTTCATCAATTGATAAAACACTTCCACTTTTCTAGAGTCGAAGTCCAGAATCGAAGTTAGTATGCTATATAGTATATGCTGTGGACTTAGAGAAATTTTCATAAGACAGTGTTGATACTGTATAGTACATGTCATGTTTCTTTTTATATCTTGTGGTATATTCGAATAGATTTGTTTGTAGAATGTCTTAAAAGGTTTTGTCATAGCAAAAACACAATGCTTAAAATGTTTAACAATATTTTAAAAGGATAGTTGCTCAACACCAATGGCCTCGGACACACTAAGAGGTTGGTACACCACATGTAGACATGCACAAGAGCACCACGAACGATCACTCGAGTATTGGAGACACCAAGAAAGCACTCAAGTAGGAAACCATCCTACACTATCCCTTCATACGCCAACCAGAGTTGGAAGCATAGTCCTACAAACCCTTAGGCCACCGGTTAGGTCGAGGATTCGACTCAATGTGATAATAAGAACATGACACATAAACCATGATACGGTGGAAAGCACAAGGCACCATGACTAGGTGCTCAATCAACAGCACTCTCGGAAGCCAGACATGACCAGACTAGAACCACCGTGTAGTTTAGGGGACCAGCCCTACACATGGAAAATACGCAGCAAGGGAAATGCCATCACAACAACATCCACACTACCATAGTAGGTGGTCGGGAGTGCCCATTGGTGACGTATTGCTCAACCGCAAGTTTAGGTCTCTACTCCCCATCGGAGTGGGACATGTGGACAGCCCAACCACAAAAACAACAACCGCAGTCTGGCCAAATTGCCGCCTCGGGCTTGACCTGTCCAAGTGGATTCGGAACAAACATAGACTGCGGCAGTGAAAACAGGATAGTTGAACAACATCCACGACCCTCCAAAATCCATGGAGCTCAGTCCAACTAAGAGAGCTCCGCAAGTGACTCAGTGCGACTACACAACACTATTTTCCCCTCTGCTCCAGAGTCATTAAATTGAACATGCTCGTAGCCTAGAGTACTCCCTTAATGGGCTGATGATGATGGGGATTCGAAGGAATGGTAACAACCTCACAATGGGAGAAGCCTTCAAGAGGCGGGGCAAACAACACAATAAGCATACAACATAGTTGGCTTGTAAACCTCGACAAGCCCAACAAGCATGAGGCACACACAAACCCACCTCTAGAGGGTCGTCGACCAACACAAACATGCATAACTAAACCATAAACTCAGCTAAAATACAAGGAAGTGTATACAGCTGCACATGCTGCTGGAAGGTTGCACAACAACCATCACCACCAGCTTGGCCAGAACTTCATCTACGTCACTGTCTTCAGAATCTGCATTTTTGGAGCTAGAAGAAGAAGTGGAAGGAGCAGCTACAACCTTAAGAGCATTAGTACATTTCTTCTTAGATGAGCTTTCAGACAATCGCTCCATATTTATTTCATGTGCCATGAGAGAACCTATTAAATTATCAATTGACAATTTGGTTAAGTCATGGGCTTCTTCAATAGCGGTTACTTTAGGTGTCCATGAAACGGTTAAAGACCTAAGTATTTTTCTAACGGTTTCTTCATTGGAAAGAGTTTTACCAAGAGAATTTAAGCCTACTACTATGCTTGAAAATCTATTATACATAGTAGTAATGTTTTCGCTTGAAAGCATTTTAAATTGTTCATATTGTGAAACAAGAATATCTATTCTAGTTTGTTTTACTTTATCTGTTCCTTCATAAGTTATCTGCAGTTTATCCCAAATTTCTTTAGCAGATTTGCATGCAGATACTCTACTAAATTCCTTTTTGGATAAAGCACAACATAAATAGTTCTTAGCTTTAAAGTTTAAAGATAGTTTATTTTTATCAGCTATTGTAATAGCAGTAGTGCCTGGAATAGGGACAACAACAAAATCACCTACCTCTATTACCTGCCACAGATCGAAGTCTGTGCCTCGAATGAAGCATTCCATTCGCATCTTCCAATATTGGTAGTCCTCTCCATCAAAGAATGGAGGTCTGGTGACTGATTGACCTTCAACATATCCTTGAGCTGCCATGGATCTTTACTCTAAGATCGTTGGATCTTCTTTGAATGATCAGAGACCCGCTCTGATACCACTTGTTGGCCCTTTTGGTACGGCAGCAAGCTAACCTAGAGGGGGGGTGAATAGGTTTTCTGAGATCTGAAATAGAAACTTAAACACAGAAATTAACACTTGAAGGTTTGGTTAGTTTGGTGTGATAAAGAGTAGCAGTGCGGAAGCAAATAAACAATCACACAAATAACACAAGAGATTTATCCTGGTTCGGCCCTTCCCACATGGAAGTCCTACGTCCAGTCCCCAAGCAAACTCTTGGGATTTCACTAACTAAGGGTACAGTCCCCCTTATGGACCTTACAACACCCTGGATCCCCCACCAGGTCTTCTTCTCTTTCCTGGGCAAGAAGGCAGCCCACTTCTCTTACAGGTAAAGAAGCCAACCTCCTGGTACAAACCCCAGTGCGGTTCTGCTAGACACAAACCCCTAGCTGGGTTCTACACTGTATACAGTCCTACAGCTGGACAGAAGTCTTTCTTAGAAAAGAAAGAACAAAGCTGAGAGTTGGAACAAATAAAAACCAACTACAAGAACTCTCAGCAAAAGACTCTCTCCCCCAGATTTACAAGATGCACACAGAGAGAGAGAGAAGAGAGGAGAAGGAGCTTGAAGCTTGAGGGCTTCAGATGCTTGAATACTTCTTCTTGGGCTCAGGCTCTTTCTCTCTTTTCTTTTGAGTGTATGTGGAGTTGAGGTTCTTCCCGGATGTACACTCTTGAAAAATCTTCAGGAAAAAGCTCTTCCTTTTCTTCAGCTATGCTTCAGCTTTTATATGAGCAGCTTCTTGAAAGGATCCGTTGAAGAGATCCGTTGGAGTTCTAGCCGTTGCTCATCTCCTCTTCATTTGTCTTAATCAGACTCTGATGGTCTTCGATGTCTGTAAGCATAGAAGAGAGTGTTAGCATAAAAGAGTGTTTATGATAAACGATGCATGGTACTGTGCTTCTGCTAACATACTGAAAATAGAGGTCATATCTTTTTGACAAGACTCTGAAATATGCATGCAGCTTTTTTTGTCAGAAGATATTTGACTTTTCATTTAAGCGCCAAGCATATTTGAAATATAAAAGCAATCTGTGTTTCAACAGAATCCATGAAGAAATCGTTATGAGCATGACTTATGAAATCGTTATGTGAGGAGTCGTTGCTCATTTATAAACAAATCGATGTGAGGGCAAATCGTTGTACTCACTTATCAAATCGTTATGAGACCGATTTCTTATCAAATCACTGCGCTCAAAGAAGAAATCGTTATGGCATCGACTTCTTGCGCTTTACAGAAGAAATCGTTGCGAACACTTATGAAATCGTTATGGCATCGACTTCTTAACAAATCGTTATGGGAACGATTTCTTACCAAATCACTGCGCTCAAAGAAGAAATCGTTATGGCATCGACTTCTTAACAAATCGTTGCGCTTAATATTTTGGCACTTTAAACAGAAATCGATGTATATTGATTAAACATCGATTTTATCATTTTAGTGCGCCAAATATTGCATCAATGAAAGACTTAGCTTTTGCTATGAGATTGATGCGACACAGATGAAACAAAATATTCAATTTAAGTTACATCATAAATTTTATTATCACCAAAATACAAGAACAAATAGAGAGTGGTTCAACATGACACAAGTGGGGAAATTGTCTAGGATTAAACTGAAATTAAACATCTCAAGACGTCGAGGAACCAGATGGTTGAGTACTAGTAATCCAATAGGCTTCACTGTCACATTGGTGAATAGACATGAGACTTTGCCATTAGCTACGAGACTCATCAACACCACGTATAGGCGAAAAGTTAACTACATGTTGGCATTGTACCTATGACACTAGCACACTGTCATCGTAAGCGCTACCGAGCCAACCACAAGAAAACCATCCGGTTATAAAAATTCGAGGCAACCAATAAGGTCGATGACAACACATCAACCCTAGAAGGACCTAGACCAAGGTAGGGTATAGCAACCGAACACACTCTCTCCCAAGACAAGGGGGAAAACTTGGACACATGCCTTGACTAAGGCTAAGCATACCACAGATAGGGCTACTTAGACAAAGCAAAGCATCTGCCCAACAGTGGTAGTTGTATAACCACAAGGCATAGGGCATCAACATTGAGCAAACTTAGGAAACAATGTACGAAGTTGATCATCAAAACACACGAGCGCAAGCATAAAGTGCTACCACAAGCACCGGAAGCCACCAAAGGTATAGCGTAGCGCACCAAAGTCTCAAGATGTCACAAGACCAAAGCACTCGAGCACAAACTCACGGTGCTACTATAAGCACCAAACACCCGCAAGGTGCAACATGGATGCACCAACGGCATACGATGACATAGGGCCAACGAGAGGGACTCTCCCCCAGAAACCTGCCAAAAAGCTACACATGAGGTACCACAAGCCTTAATGAGCACAAAAGGCCACAAGAACCCTTGAGGCACACAAACCATGAAGCACCAACTCTGCCACATCGGGGAGTGAGGGCCACAAAGAATGACGATAAGAGCCTCTAAGGAAAAACTGAAGCACACGTAGAAATAATGCTAATATAGAGAATCCAAACCAAAGAACCAATGCTACCTCACACTGAACAACAGGGAACACTGCCCCACATCATCTAGTAAATCAATAAGGAATGATCGCGAGAACTAGCATATACAACTCCATCGACCCACGGTGCCATAAAAAAATGACGGTAGGAGCAAACGAAGTAACATAAATGGTGCCACCTCACATTGAATAAATAGAAAATTGTTGTCTTGCATTATTCAGTCAAACATCAAGGAAACAGCCACAACAACGAACAACATAGACAACTCCACCTACCCATGGTGCCACAAGGAAACAACGACATGAGAAGAGAAATTAGATCAACCCAAAAAACCTCACAGAAAGATGTCTCTACCAAAGATCGCAACAATGCGCACCCTGGCGCAAAGCACCATGACAGAGTTCCACCAATATGAGAAACCACTCCTGGCACAGAACAAGCCTCTTCTGCACACAAATGAGAGCAGCACAAGGTTAGTACTCACTCATGGAGCATAGCTAGCTAGACACCCAGAATGCTTGATAGATCATTGTCTACAAGAGCACAAGTAGAGAAAAATGAAGTAGAACAATCCAAACCATAAGAACACACGTAGTTCCCCCAGCTCAACTATGGAAGTTGGAAATGGGCAACAAGGCAAGCTAACCAACACAACAACCAGGCACATAGTCAAAGGATCCTTGCCTTAACCAGAAACATATAAGCAGATTGCAACACAATAGTCCAACCGGCAACAATGACTCAGACCATACATTGGCAGAGCAACAGCAACAGGGACAAGCACAAGGCAGTTCTGGGAGGAACCTTAAAAGAATAAAGAGTAGTTCTGGGTGGCCTTCACTAAATGCACAAACTAGCCAAACTACATACCTTAACCCAATGAGGTAACACAACAACAGTCATAAATGAGTGGGGAACAATCTTGGGAAGAACCCTCATCAAGACAACAAAGAACGGTTTTGGGAAACCTCACCAGAAAAGAGTGCAAACCTCTGAGGTCACACAACAGCAACCAAAAGCAGGCACAAAATTGTTCTATGGAAACCTCACTTCTGCTAGAACAAACAGGGAAGAACTATGGAAGCGCCTCACCAAAGCTCACAAATAGACAACAGAAAGTCAACAAGCAAGCAAAGACAAGTGTCATAGCATTCAACTAGTGACACAACATGGAAAACAAAATATCTGGTAAGCCTGAGCAACATAGCTAACTGAGCAGAGCACAACACACAGACATGAGAGACCACCCACACAACTAAACACAATACACACACACACCTATAGGGAACAACCAAGAGGGCAAGTACTCCTTCCACTAGTTCCACATACAACAACCCTGCACCGGTGAAGGCTACGCCACACGTAGGCTCTCTCAGCCTTTGCAACACACACACACCCAAATGTTCATGCCGATGACGACCAAAGCACCGTATTTGACTTATCAACAGTTGTTCCCCACATAGACAAGACCTCTGTAAGTCAGTCTACTACCAACCCTTCTGCAGCATGCACTCAAACCCTGTTGGAAAGCCATCCATCTGCACCACACAACCAAGGAACACTAACTCTCATCGAACATGCCAGCAACATACCAGTACCAATCATTGGGATAGTTACAATTCTTAACTCATTAAAAATCTTTGTTGACCGATGCTCTGATAGCATATGTAATGACCCGACATCCCAGACCCTGCCAGGAACCTCGGTCCCCTCACCATCACCTATGAATCCAAAGCTTGTGAAGGGTTAGATTAATAGTCTAGTAAGATAAGCAATGAATTTTAAAAACTATAACAAGAGATACAAAATTTTGTACAAGACGTCCCAAATAAAAGTAGAGGTACAGGAAGATAGGTGCATTCCTTAAGGGGCATACCCCGAGGTCTTGCGAAACACAAATCTCATCTCACTCCAGTACAAGTCACACACTCTCAATCTCGCTACTATTGGTGGTACATGGTGCCACTAACCACCTCCGCAATAGTACAACACCTAGCTCTCGTGTTGATGAGCCCTTTTCTAAAGGGAGTAGGGGGCTGAGCATTGCGAACAAGGCCCAATATGGATTACTAGTCATTACCAGCCAAAGGAGTATGAACTCCAAAACACAGAAAGCTAACTACACTAGAAAGTAGTAATTTTGAGAACACCTACCCTAGCTATTACAAAATAGAGGAAATAGAACAACACCATGACCACCAACTAGGGTCAGGCCATAGACAAGTCCCGCACAACTAGTGGAGTCGGGCACCATGTAGAAGTAGCCATTGGCACACATGTCAAGACAAGGTGATTATGGAAACCATGGAGCAACAATGCCAAAACAAAGTCTCACCACACTAGCACGACCAAATTAGATCTCCACAAGGTCGAGAAGCCATAAATTGAACCAACTAGGACCTTAAACAAACCATGAGCACTGGAAACCATGCACACCTATACACAGGTGGTGCAGCACATCAAGCACTACACCACACATAGACATGCATAGGAGTCACTGCGAATGAGCACTTTGGGAGCAGAACCATTGAGAAATCACTTGAGTGGGAAGCCACCCTTGACCATCCCTTCAAATGCCAACTTCGAATGGAAGCACACTTGTGGCAACCCTTAGGCTGCCGACGTGGTCGGGGACCCAACTCTATGCAAGAATGAGAATTGGACATACAAAGCATGATACAACGGAAAGTACAGGGCACCACGATCAGGTGCCGAACCAGCAACACCCTCGAAAGCTAGAAATGGGCAGGCTAGAACCGTCATGTAGGCTAGGGCACTTGACCCACAAATGGAAAACATGCCACTCGAGAAATGTCGTCACAACAACAGCAACCACACCGCTGACACAGATGGTCAGGAGCACCCACTGGCGACTTATCACTTGACCACAAGTCTAGGTCTCTCCTCTCCTCAGAGTGAGATGCATGGATAACACAGCCACAAGAACAACGATTGTAGTCTTGCCAAACTACGGCCCACACCTTACCTCTCTACGCAGCTCCAGATCCAACTTAGAGCGAGGTAATGAGAACATCCTAGTTGAATTGCATCCGCGACCATCAAAACTCTATGGGGCTTGGACTATCTATGAGCGCTCTGTAAGTAACTTGACAATGATGCCCAACACCATTTTCAACTCTGATCCAAAGTCATTGACTCGAGCACACTCATATCCTAGAGTAGTCCCTCAACGACCTTCTGATGATGCATCCCAGAGAACTATAACAACCTCTCAAGAGGACAAACTTTCAAGTGTCTAGCACTAAGTGAACAGGCGTGACAAATAGCACAACAAGCATACAACAAAGCTGGCTTGTAAACCTCGACAAGCCCAGCAAGCACGAGACATCCATAGACCCACCTCTTGAGATCCTCGAGAGGGCTGTCGCCAATGCAAACACACATGACTAAATTAGAAGCTTAGTTAAAATGGAAGAAAGGGTATAGAGTTGCATAGGCAGCTGGAAGGTGGCACAACGATTGTCGCACTAGCTCGGGCAGTTAGTGAGTCTCCTCCACAGCATGACATATAGGGCACCACCTTCAGCTAATAACATATTGACAACTAGCTGAGAACTGAGTTCAAAACACAACTCAGTTCACACGGGCACATACCACCCTTTCCCAACTACAAATAGTGTGAAACCAGTAGGCAACGTAAATGTGTTGGAGGAACAGGCTACGACATTTACGCATCAAGCCACTCTATCATGAATAAGTGCATTGGATAGGTCCATAGAGACACTTACGCATCTAGTTGAGCAGATGCCTTCTCTGATAATGCATCGCTGAAGGTTGACACGTTACCGGTGAGAAGGTATACCCTGGATGGAGCATCCTAAGGTCCACCCACATACAATGACTATGTGACATAGGGGAGGGGAGTACGGGGAATCTAGGAAAAACATCTAGAAAGCCAAAGGAACTCCAATCCACTCGAATCGAGAAGGGAAAAATAATCCCTACCTTAAAATGAAGAAACCAACCCATTATGGGCCTTCTCCTCTAATTTGTCACCACCTCCTCGCTCCATGCAGCTCCATCGATGCCACAACACATGCACGACCCTCAATCTTGCCCCAAAACACACAATGGTAAGAGAGGGGCAAGGTACTCTCTGCGAAAGAGAGGAAAAGGTGGAGAAGAAGAAATAGACGTCGGCCATTGCCTTATAGCTATCAGCACATAGAATGCATCAAAGCGACATGCCGCGTTGACAACATTAACCTATCCTATCTCCTTGCCGTGACACTAATGCATCCACAAGGAGGGCCATGACAACTAGACATGTCGTACTGACATGTCTGCCATGCTGATAGGTGTCTGACAACCCAAGAAAACTAACAAGTCCAACTGATCAGATGCAACATAGAACGCGATGGTAACTAACATGTCAAGGGACCAAGATGCCTTACAAGTACAAACATGTTAGCCCCCACTAATGCATTAGTAATGTGTTGCCTAAACTCGACGCATTAGGAGCTAGTCAATCAGAATGCGAAGCAGGAACCTGAGGTATTACAGTTTCACCTACTAACCCCCATGAATGTCGCTGATTGAAGTAAGGGGCCTAGAGGCTTGTCATGATCGAAGACCATCTATACTGTAGGTCATTCTTGGCACCCCACTTAAATGCTTCAGTCCCATTAAGGCTCAACAGGTAATAGAGAAGGTCCATGTGGGCCTCTACAGTGTACACCAGGGCCAAAGATCGGTGGCCAGAATACTTCAGTGCCAGGGACATTGATAGCCATCTCTTTGGGTGACTGTGCAACCTATGTTCGTAATTGTGACTAGTTCTAAAATCATGGACACTTGATGCACCAAACTGCCACCACTTTGACCACCAAAGTAGAACCTTGCTCATTCACGTGGTGAGGGATGGATATCCTCGAGTTGTTCCCAATGGCATAGGCATAAAAGAAGTTTTTGGTTGTGGCAATCATGTACTTCATGAAGTGGATTAAGGACGAAGTCGTGGCTAAGATCAGCCACAACATGATCTGGAAGTTCATATGACAGATGAGTGTCTGTCGGTTTAACATCCCAGGAGGAAATGTAAATGACAATGGTCGCTAGTTCAGCTACTTACATTATGAGTAAAAGTGCATGTACAGTGGCCAAGAACACCCACAACATGATCTAGAAGTTCGTGTGGTAGACAATCATCGGCATGTCTGGTATCCCTCGAGCTACTATGAGCCACAATGAGCACTAGTTCAATAGCTCGCATTTCAAGGAAAAGTGCATCGAACTGAGGATTAAGAAAGTGGTGGTGGGAGGACAGAGGGAGCTACCGAGCGTCCTGTGGGTGTATCATACGACACCTTGCACGTCAACTGGAGATAGTTCTTTTAAACCTACACATGGGGCTGAGGCAGTGACCCCCGTAAGGATTTGGAGTCCGTCCTTATGGCTTTGCCGATTCCTCCTAGGCGACAATGACTATGCCTATCAAGGAATCTTGGACTTGGCTCAGGAGATTTGGGAAATCACGGTCATCTGAGTAATAGAGTGCAAGAGGAGGTTGATCTGATATCATGACCGAAGGGTCAAGAAAATGCATTTCATCCTGGAAACTTCATCCTTCGAAAGGCTAAAGCCTGCCGACCCCTTATGGCGATCGAAAAGCTAGCTACCTTTTGGGAACGTACGTACTAAATAATCGAGGAATGTTAGAGGGGGGACTACAAGCGATCAATGCTGGAAGGTAACCCTATACCTCACACCTAGAACGTCGACGCTCTCAATAAGTATTATTACTTGTGGCCCTGTAAAAACTATTACCATATAAAAAATTTAACAATTTTCATTCCATTAATAAGTGTTAACTAATTACATGATCCCTTACGAGAGGAATACATACGTCAAAAGTATGAAATTAGAAGTTTGAGAAGCACAAGGAGGCCTGGAGTCACTCACCAGGCCATTGAATCCTCCTTAGCATGGAAAATGCCATATTTGTTGGGTACTTGAGCCTTCCCAAATCTTGCTTAGGGACATTGTTGTTGGCCCACATAGTTGGCAACAAGGTTTACCTAGATGGGGGGTGAATAGAATAAATAGAAATTCAAAAGATAAAATCAACACTTGAAACTTTGGTTTGTGAATGTAGTTGTGTGTCGTAAAGAGTAGTAGTGCAGAAGCTATTAAAGAAACAATCACATACAAGAACACAAGGAATTTATCCATGTTCGGTGCTTCCAAATAGAAGTCCTACGTCTAGTCCCCATGCATGATCTTGGGATTTCACTAACTAGTGTACAATCCCTCCAAGGATCTACAACAACCAGGCCCTACTAGTTTTCTTCTCATTCTAGGCAAGAAGGCAACCCACTTCTTTAATAGGTCAAGAAGTCAATCTCATGGTACAAACCCTAGTGTGATTCTGCTTGAACAAATCCCAGATGGGTTCTTCCCTTAACATAAGGGGAACACAAAGTACAGACCCTCTGCTGGTCACTACCCATAGTAAACCTACTGGTCCTCTCTTCACATACGAATTGAAGAGGAACAACCCTTGTTCTTCTTTGGGAAGAAAGAACAACCTATAGAGATCAAGTTCAGGAAATAGAACTTGACTTGTTTGATCTCTAAGTAGTGGCCCAGGAATAAAAGAATAAAGAAAAGCTCTATCTCTCAGGCTCACAAACTTTCTCCCTTAGATTTACACAGATGCGCAGAGAGAGATGAGAAAGAGGGGAAAGCTTGAATGCTTGAAGCTTCAGAAGACTTCAACTTCAATGCATTTCTTGAATATGCTCAAGAAATTCCTTTCTTTTATTTGAGTATTTATGGTGCTTTCGCTTCTCACTGGTTGTACACTCTTTCAGACTAATTTAAGGTTACATCTATTCTCTTCTACTTCAAGGCTTCATCTTTTTATGCATCCAGCAGAAGAGATATGTTGAAGCTTTTCTTCTTCTTATTCTTCTTCTTCTACCTTCTTCTAGAGTCTAAGAAACATCTTCATCTGTCATGTCCTACTCATTGACAATTTTCGGATATGACAGAGGAATCAAGATAGAGTAAATAGAGACCCTCATTCATATTTATAAGGTAGAGCAGCGGAATAGTTCATTACACATGTTACATGAGTTGGTGGTTTCGTTATTTTATATATATATCAAAAGAAACTTGGACTGCTAAATTTAAAGATCACTCAAAACACATTCCCCTTGAGAGTTGGCCCCATCTAAGATGCCTGAAAGGAATGTAGGGGTATACGAGCAATTGTGTCCAGTAGGAAATTGCCATCGACATAGAGGTTGCATTGAAGGAAAATATGTGTATCAGTCAATGAAAGAATACAAACTGCTGTACAAAGTTATAACCCATTTAATGAAGATATCATAACGGAGTTGCCCTGAACCAAATAGTAATAAAATTCATGCCATAATACAGTTTATGGAAATGTAGACTAAATTTAGCAATAGGTGGTGTCATGCCAAACACCCAGTGGATCCATTTCGATTGGTACATATTCGAATAGTACGATTCAGTAATCGATTCGGGTGCTCCTCCCGAGATTGGATCGACGTCATTTGCACAGGCATTGGCCCCATAGAATTTAAAGACCCAAAGTGTCACCATTTCCATTTGATCATTATTTTAGTAAGGTTCAGGCAGATCTCAAGAAAATAATAAAGCATGTCCATGCAAGGGTATCAAGACAAAGGATAGGACAAGCACGCAGGGTTGGTACAAACTTAAATACTGTTGACATTATATAAATAATTTGAAAAAAGAAATAAGCTGGGATAAACATGAACTTGCTTCTAGTATTTAAGAAGAAATCGATCGACTGAAAAGGCCAAGTCGGTTGACCGACCTAGTCAGTAGCTATTTTTGGGTTTCACTATGAAATCGATTGTCTAGAATTATAGAATCGATCGACCGATAGGATCGGTCGATCGATTTCTGCTTTCGGTCGACCGATTCTAAAAAAACCCAGAATTACACAGCTCAAAATTGTGCTACTTTGTTTGACCTGGGAATGGAAATAAATAATAAAGAATAGAACAGCTAGTACTATAATATAGTCATACCTAATTTTCAAGGAAAATGGGAGGCTTTAAGCTCCCTATTTCTCTTCTTTTTCTCTCTTGGGTAGGCAAGAAGTAGGGGGATTGATTGACCGAAATGATCAGTCGGTCAACCAATTTCGGCGATGGGCACAACTAGTTTTTGCTTCTTCTGGACTTGTGGGTTGAAGCTTCAAGAGGGAGTTTGAGGGCAGTAACTGGGTCCAAGGGTCTTCCTTTGGCATTACAAGGTGCTTAAAATAAGGTCACGTGGGGAAGTAATAAGTGGGAAAACAAATGAGAAGGCAAAGTTTCCTACCTGTAAAGAAGAAGATGACAAGAATAGAAAGGTTGAAGACCGAATGCCTAGCTCTATAGTCTTTCTCCCTTCACTCAGTACGTAGCCCACCATCCTTCCTCTTCCTCCTCAGCCTTAGTCAAGAGTAGTAGCAGGTGAGGTTCAGATAAGGATCACAAGGGGGGGGGGGGGGGGGGTGTATACGTAAACATTACGTGCGATGGGCGTGCATGAATTCCCCCAACAGGTGGACGATGGGGATGAACTCCCCAGAGGGATTTCTCTCGCGGTTAACACATAAGGGGAGTTAATACGCAATCCCTATTAAGTAGGTGAACAATAATCATATCATGTAATTGACTGTGTAATATATATATATGGGGAGTTAATACGTAATCCCTATTACGTAGGTGAACAATGATCATATCATGTAATCGTATAATATGTGCATGTGTGTATATCCATTACAATTTTCTTTTATTCCTTTCCTATCAATAAAAATTTATTTATTTGGTTGTTAGTTTATGGAACCCTCATGTGTGCTTGTCTCCAATAATGATTTTGATAATGGCAGTGTGCAATGTCCGGTATATTTTAATTAATCAGAACATTATTATGCAACAAAAAAATTATATGACCAATTATTTTTATACATAAAATTGAGGTTTTACATCATGAGTCTATTGGCTACTCGGACCAAAGAGATGACTCCTAGCTGATCCAAGCTTCCAAGGGTGCCAACAACAGCTCCAAGAGATATGTTTATGTATCATAGACCTACATACAATAAATGTATGTTAGACCAGAGACGTTTTCTATCAGATAGCTCGTACCTCTTTTAACTTTTGTCCATGTTTCTTACTGACAACCTACTGTAAGAGCTTTTTGTCTATCAAAGAGATAATAAGATAAAGTTCAAAAGTCATTTGAAAATTCATAGCCTGCCAAGACAGTCAATTCAAACTGAGAATACGACCAATATAACTTAAGTGTTCACTAATTGATATGAAACAACACCAATCAAAAGAAATTTGTTCACCAATCGATAAGCATTTTCCTCTCTAATCGATAGGCAATATGGTCACTAATGGATAGATATTTTGAACAGCAATCGATCGGGCTTTTAAATATAATCGATATGATAAGTACAATCGATATGATGAAAGGCAATCAATATGCAATAAAGACAATCGATATGGACATGCTTAGAAATAGTTAGACTTGAAGCAGTAATTAATATGTTTATTATATCAGAAATTAATATGCTATTATTTCAGTAATCAATATGAACTTGAGTGCATTTCCTTTTGTAGAGATAGCAATTAATTGATTTTTTGACATAAATAATTATGAAATGTATTATTAAATCTATTTTTTTAATCTCCATGATATGTATGGGTTTTTGCTATCACCAAAACATAGAGAATATGTGAGTGGTTCAACAACTACCAAGCATAGTACTATCTCGCCCCTGCGCTGTAGCCAAGTGTGGAAACCACGAACGGGTGAGGTGAAGTTCCTCCTTCAGCATTGGGACAAGAGTGTAGGCATCTTGGTCGAGGCCTTGTTCCCCAAAAAAGAGTCTAGTTGTTACATGCCCCAGTTGTGGACGCTCCGTTCCGCGCCCCCGGTGCGGTTGTGGTTGCTCCAGAGGTTCCCGAACGTCGCCGTTTCCTCGTTGGTGTTGGATGGATGCTGGTTGACTCTTGCTAGCTCCTTTGACTCCAGTTTGACCAAATTGACCAAGGGGAAAAAAAAGAAATTAGCTAGGAAAATGAACAGGATGTGATCGCCAGGGCCTCACTTGTGCCCAAGGAAGTGTCTTGATCGCGCCGATGACGCTGCCTCACATAACGGATGATGGAGGGATTCCAACTTTCCTCTCTTCGGCTAGCCAAAGAAAGGAAGCTCCACGATCTCTTTTGAAGTATTCCTGCCACAAAGAGAACTCTATTAGACTTCAAGGCAGTGTAGTAAATGTCCAAAGTAGGAGAAGAAGACCCAAAAGGAGAGCCCCGTACCGGTTGCGGGCTTGAGAAGAGGGGTGGCCAAGTGTTATGACCACCATTCTCCCCTCCATTTTTGGTTTGGAAAACCCCTTTTAGGTGTGTTGGGAGGTGCACTACGTGCCTAGAGTGTGTATGTATGTGTGTGTAACATGCAAAGCTAAAAGAGAGAGAAGGGAAAGAGAGGAAGAAGAGGGAGATGATCCTCGTGTAGCCACTTGGTTGGCTCCTTTGTGGGCTCCTCCAGCTCGTGATGAAGCCTCCTGGATGCTCCATATGTTAAGAGAAAGAGAGGGAACAAGGGTGGGAGCTTAGGTGCACTTTCTCTCTCTTCTCTCAAAGCAACAAGGCATGGGCTCGTCCAGCATCTCCGCCCTCACTTAGAAGGACAAGGACTACCATGTATAGGCAGTAGGGTCGGAGGTAGGGAGCATAGGATGCTCAAGTGTGAAGAAACACACTTAAACATGTGGCAATCCATATGTTATGCCTTGAACCAATGAGAGGGGGCCATGTAGGATTTTTACTGGGTCAAGGGGGTGCCAAAATGGCCCATTTGCCCATTGGGAACGGCCCCATGCATTGCATGAGTGAGGAGATGGCGCAAATGGGCTGGAATCTCGGGCAGTTCTGTAGACCAAGTAAACCCTGGTTGATGGGAAACGATGCTGCCGCCAATCCCATGCAGACGTCAACCACTGTGGCCGTCAGCTTGAGTCGACGTCAAGGTACTGTGCTGCCAACCTGGAGTCAACAACAATCGATGTTGCCGTCTACATGGAATCCGAGGCAAGTCAGCAAGCGGTCAAACGGGCCTTATTGAGCCATGAATCACGTAGAGATGGGCCAAATCTTGCGTCTACACCAGTGTGAAGCGTTGCAACCAAAGAGAATCAAGGGAGAAGGAGCGAGCATAATACCATCACCATAGGTCTACCTATTCCTTCATTGGAAGTTGGCCCCACTCCTAAAGTTGGCTCTCCTTTGGATCCTACCCATGTTGACGAAGAAGAGTCCACAAGAAGGTAAGGGGCCGACCTTGCTTCGTCAGCACCTATATGGTTGATGGTGCTGGTCTTCCAATATCACCCTACAAGACGAAAGAGGACAGCCCACGAACTCTCCATGGTCCCCTTCCTCTGGGGGAGGTGGCACGAAAGGAATGAGTAGGGCAAGAGGCCCAAGAGAGAACTGTGTGCCTTCCATTCCCCATCATACCAAACCTACCCCCTTCCATCCCCTGTCTTACCAAGCCATCAGTTGTGCAGCGGGAAGCAAAGCACCCTCCTCATCATCGTTGCCCCCTAATCACGGAGAGCTGCGCCCTAAAGGGCACGCCCCATCATTCAACGACATCATTGCCTATTTATAAGTATGGAAACTGAGGCGGCCCATGTAGGCTTCCCCCTTAGAAAAGGACTGTTGTGACCTCCTAGGAGAATCACCACAATCCACACCTAGCTCGAAAATCGTAAGGACTAGACATTACATTGCAGTAATGGTGATTTGAGCACATTCTACGGACATCACTTATTAGGAGACAATAGCTCACTCTGCTTACTACATCGCAAAGATAAGTGTGCATTGAATTGAAAACATGTGTGTTTTTTTTCCATTTGTAGTTCTACTTATTCACATAGAAATAGAAGGTTAGAAATAAAAAGATACTGGTATATGGCAAAAAGACTACGTGGCGTCCCCTGCCCTCCCCACCCTATGGGGCAGATTGCTGATCGTTCGGGAACGATGGTAGATCAATTGCACCTGCTCGCCATCCTCTTCAAACTCCTTAAGAGCCACCACAAGGAGTGGTGTTAGGAGTACCTATGGCGCGACAGCCAACGGTGTGAGAGATGGAAGTGCTGGCCCACTTGCACATCCATAAGCAACCCTTGGGTCAGGAAAAATAGTAGGAGAAGAGACAATGAGGCTAGCGAGGGGCTTCCACTCCCTTTTCACCTTTCAGTTTTGGTAGGGGGACTACGTAGACTGCCAGATTATGGTCGGTTACTAACTCCTCGATACTCTTAAACAAAGCCTAGAAGATCTCAATCTTGTGCCTCGTGTCATCCACCAACAACTCCTCATCATAAACTTCGGTCAAGGAAAAGGCCACACCAGGGAGTCCTTGTGTTAGACCACCCAGAACTAGCACTTCTTCCACCCTAGTGGGAAGAAGACCACGGAGAGAGGTGGAGAAAACTCTAACCCTTTTTTGAGACTAAAGAAAAAAAAAAATTCCCCTACTAGCCCAAAGGAGAAGGTGCAACTAGAAGAAATAGGAGAAGATTGTCACTTGTGAGCAACATAGACCTCTGGCAAGTTATCAGAAATGCAAAGTTGAACAACTAAGCATTGGCGACCAACTATACTACTGCTACACCATAATTGTTTAAAAAAGAAGAAACTAAAGGATGCACCAGGAAGTGAAAGCTCGACTCAAAGGACAATTGAGACATGTAGATCACACCTATTTGGGATGTCGTGCTCAACTCGCCTGTGGATAAATGTTATTGGTGATAATAGGGAGGGAAGTGAAATTTTGCGGCTAGGATATCGAGGCCTGATCATCAGACACTACTTGTGACCTTATAGCAGATGGGCACGTTCGCCGACACCACTTGACTTGAGGACCCTGCCATAGGTGAAGGAAGTTGTCTTATAGCATTAGTTGTATTTGGGTTGAGCTTTCCATGGTTCATCACCAAACTAGACCCCTCCTAGGACATGGAGTATAGGTAGGAGGAAAAACTCATCGAGAAGCAATAGCGATGCCAAGGAAGGAGAAAGGCACTTCTTCAGATGATGGGGAGACAATCGAACAAATCTCCCCCCTGCCTACACTTGAGGAATATATAGAGTGGAGCCAAAGTTTCAAATGTCTCGCTCTTTTGGCTACTGGGCATGACCCTCACTTAGTAGAGTAGTGTGAGGAAATTAAAGTGTTTGCACCCGCAATGAAATTGTAATGCCCACGTGGCGGGACACCTAAGCTCCAAAAAGAAGCCTGATAGTCCAACTACCTCAAATTGGCGTGACACTACGGCACCACCAGAGGGGGCGACGCCACATGATATGATCGGGCTCGAGAAAGCTTGAATGTGGGATCACCCATCGCCCTCTCTTAACCCTAAAATCCACTACCGGGAGCCAACATAATGGCTGGAGAGTTGGAGGGAGCGGGGGGGGGGGGGGGGGGGCAAACGTGTAGAAGGGGAATTCAATCATCAAGGACCCAACAAAGCTTGAGGCAGCTCCAATGAGGTGATAGCTCACCGGCGGCCCTCATTACTGTGCAGCCGAGGGAAGTAAAGGGCAGCCACCAAGACCCCTTGGGCACTCTCGCCCAATCACTGAGCTGCCGACTACAGAGGGCCCTAAGACCAAGAACTCACCACAGGAGTCCCAGTGTCTGAGAGACACTCTGTGCCCGGGATGGAGGTGGAACAACCCTCGGACCCAGTATCACAGTGTCCTCGAGGAGAGACAAGTGACAAGAAACTTTATGGTGATAGGACATCTCTTACACATGAGAATTGGAGCCCGTTCTCCTCCGCAAGGATCATCCCCAAAAATGAGTATCATTAAGTATCATTGCACCTAGGGATCTTGCGAGAGGCAGAACTCCCGACGCTTGGCGCACCTCCCTGGGGAAGACACCCCTCACTACCATCCCCTGCACTTTTCTTAGCCCATCCCATGAGGCATGTGGGCAAATAGGAGTGGAAGCATTCCTATATAACAATGGGAGGATCCCTACATAACAGTTGAGGTAAAAACACCCCATTAATAGTCAATTGTTTATGGTGAAGAGCGGTCTTAAGCTGTCCGTGCGGCTTTACTTCTTGCAACCACCTTTACTCTGGCTTAAGCAACGGAGAGGGACCCCTAGGGAACATTTTTTGGACCTTCTCTGACCGCTTCTTCCATTTTGCATGGAGCAGAGGCCACCGGTGAGCACACAGTTTCCCTACTGTCAACTCCCCATCGTACAGTTGATCCCCTAAGATCCAAGACCGCCCCTCTTCAAATACGATTTTTACTATAGCTCAACATTAAGCTGTTTATCTATTGGATGATATAAAACAATCTAAGAACCGTAATTGTGCATGAGAAAACCTTTATATATGTATATATAGGGTATCCTATGACCCTGTTATTTGTCGTGAGTGCTAGATTTTCTTATCTGTTATATCTGATACGACATGACACCTATTCTGTTATATGCAAGTTTCTTCTTAATAAAATTTTTCATTGCTATTTTCAGAACAATGGTTACGAGACATATTGCTATAATCTTCAATGCCCTGGCTTTGTTCGAATTAATGGAAACATAAACCTGGGTATGTCTCTGGAGCCTGTGTCCACGTATGGAGGTCCACAATATGACATAGACCTTGAGATATTTCAGGTGAGATATCTGGATTTTAGTTTGAAGCAGTTCTTAAAACATTTTTTCCAACTATACGTAAAAAAATCTGAAGACAAAAAAAAAAAAAACACAAAGATCTGCTGCCTCAAATTGTCAAACTCGATTTCACCATTGCAAGCAGTTTGCTCTTCTAGATTTATAACATTGTTCGGAAATTTACTGGACATAATCCAATAGGAGTTCTTAAAAACTAAATATTTTTACAGTCTACATTTGCCTAGCTACTTGTTTGATTTTGTATTTTATCCTCCACTTTACGAAATTGCATGTTATCTTGTTATTTCTTTTTTGAACGTGCTAGCTATTAACCGTTCAGTTTGTGGAGGTACTTTAACTACAATTTTGTGCTAACAACCAAAAATAAATCTCTTATGTGGAGAACCGATGGGTTGGTCAATGCTTTAAAAGTAATAAGTTTGGCAAGCTAGCACTTTGAGAGCTTAAAACTAGAACAAATTGATTTATACAGCAAAGCAAACAATGTCTACAATCAAAAACTGTTCAGTAAATGAGTAGCCTAAAAGCTTTTAAAAAGTTGTTAGAAATACCATAATTTGATATAAGGGTAATACTAATGATCTTTTGGGTTCAGTATCGTCTCCCTAGATTATTCTAATTCAATATATTGTAGTCTTGATCCAAAAAGATGATGGAACTATTGCATCATACCTTTTAAGTAAATGGCTCTGAACACAGGATAGTGGCTTCCGGAATATATATAAAGTGATTTTGTTCTTGGTATTTTTTTTTGAAGCTTTAATATCCTCTTTGTTGGACATAAAGAGCAGAGCATCAGTATTTACATTGGATCGAACACACTAAATAATCTTTGCTATTACTTGAGTTGCATCAACTTCTACTACAAGAATTGTATTAGTTCTTGCTAACTGCTAGTTATTGATCTACATGAGCAGTAGTTATTCCTGAAGACTCCAGTCCTGCCTAATAAGAGTGTTTAATATTTCTTAAATATTCTTACATCGTCTTAATTAGAGTATTAACTACTTTTGTGTCATTCAACGGTGACAAATAACTTCAACACACAAAAAGTTATTTGTCTCACTTGGGTCCGTTTGTTTGAACGGAAAACCCGCACGAGGAAACAGTTTTCAGGAAAATATTTTTTTTTTACCATTTGGTACCTTTGAAAATTAAAATCTGAAAAACTGTATCGCCGAAATCCCAGATTTTGGCATCCGCCATTTTCACGCGGATGCCATTTTCCTGGACATCTACAGTGATGTTTGTTGAGACACTATTCATTTAGTTACATTTTTATTTTATTTTCGCTCATTTAAGTAGTCTTTTTTAAATTTAATTATTTTTATTAGTTAGTTTAATTTTTATTAAAATATCTATAGAACACTATTCATTCAAATTATGTTTTTATTTTATTTCTCCTACTTTATATTGTCTTTGTCAAAGTTACTTATTTGTCATTAGTTATTTTTCAAAAAAATATTAAAAATAAAAAATAAAATAAAATAAAAAAATTGATGAATATTGTTAGTACACAATGAGTATATGACTCTCTCTCATTTGCGTAGATCATAAGATCTCATACCCCTCCATACAACTTTATATTTTCTTAACAACCAAATAGACAATTACGTTTTTATTTTCACGTAAAAGTTATTCCGTAGAAAACTATTTCCCTCTTAAACTGTTTTACATGCAACCAAATAGACATTTAGTTAGTTATTTATTATCCTTATCATTAAGGATGACAAATAGTCTAGTAAAAGCGACAACTAGTTTTTATATTGAGAATGCAAATCTATAAAGATAAGAGAGAAAAAGTATAGTGGGACCCACACACCGAATATTATATGGTCCAATAGTGGTTTCAATAGTTTGTTTCTACCCAAGTACCTTGCTCTAAGTATTTCACTTAGATTTTGTACATTATGTATAGACAAATGCAACTTTATGCTACTTTTATTTGAATATATAATTTGAAAATGCCGCAGGGAAGATCATCATATAGCTCAGCCTCCACTGAGCCAAAGTTAGGTGGCTGCATGCACAGTTAGTTCATACTCCCCAAAATAATTAAGTCTAGTAATTTTTAATGAAATACAATAAATTATTTATTATTTCTAAGATACTAGCTACAATCAAATTTGAGATTCATCAATTGCTATAAGGTAGTTTCTTTGACCAAAATTTTTACTCAGTCCCATGAAATGGCTAACTCACTATATATATTGTGTCCCCTGTATTTTAAGACAACTGCAAATTGTCCGCATCACGTATGATGATGAAATGAGAAGACATAAACATGATGAAATGAAGATGGGATAATGGGGCATAATCATGGGGCCCATTTGGCGAAGACCACTTAACTATTGCAGCATCCCCTCCCCCTATCAAACCTGTATTTGGTTGGAGTTTCCCAGTTCATGGGTTCCTCAATGGAGGCCTTATTGCAGGCATGACAAAATTGACCATGGTTGCGCATAGCAGATTGAACTGGTCCGATACATTCGGCTCATACTAAATTGAACCAATCTGGTATGTCCAATTCGTATTATGTCTGGGATGTTGCTATCTTAGGCATGGTTAACACGGTAAAATATTTTTCTTTCTTTTTAATTTTTTATTATTATAATTTAAATGTGAACTAGACATTACCAAACTACTATGCTTCTACTCGTATCTACATCTGGAGTTTCCGGTCCCATCCAGTTCACCTGTCCTTTCCCACCATGAAAATTAAGGATAACTCGAATTCCCTAAAGTATTCTTAATTCTCTTCATACCCTTAAATAATGTTGACTAACTTTAGCACCAAAGCCCCTTCTTCCATCTCGACTAAGTAGCCTATACCAGGTTTCTGTCTCCATTTCCACGACGAGAGTATAAGAAGATGAGAGCTCATGACTTGGTATGTTTTGCCACCTAGGATTAAGTTATAATTTTGTCAAAACTAAAGTTATGTATAGGGATCATCATCTCTTTGTTTTTTAAACTGAACAATCATCTATACAAAGTTGGGATTATCAGAACTTGTAACTCGGCCATCCAAATCTCCCTCCACACAGTGCCACCCAACTCCTTATTTAGAATGCTAAACTCAAGTCTGTTTGAATCTCTAGGTATAGTTCTCATATATTTGCTAGCAATATCCACTTGTTGTGCGTAGGATTAGGTTCCCCACAATCTCTAGCTAGCCTTGGCTCACGATAGCGAGGGTGCACAGCAAGCGTACAGTAAGCTTCCCCTTGAGTGATGCTAGAGCCCGCCTCCCATACAACCTACCCAGCAAGCTCAGGCGGAGAGTACGTTCCCTTATCTCTATACACCGCCGCCACCCTCTTGCAAAAGGTAATAGGAAAGCCTGAGCGTGGGCTTGTAAAAGAACAATTACCATCCACAAAGTGAACTCTTCCCAGACAGTCTCCTTTCAATGAAGGAATTCTTAGTGATCTACTTCCCCTCAAGTTCAAATTATAGGCATTTAAGCATGTTTGGTATTATGATAGTCTCGAAGATATATCCCCACTCTATCGTTAGTCTATCTTGATACCAAACATGACTTTTTCTGATATAATGGGACTACCCTTGTTCTCCATCACGATATCGTTAGTCTATCCGAAACCCTAAAGTTGGATGATCCAAAGTCTTAAGAAAACAAGAGATGATGTATAGAAGTTGCAGGCTTCCATAGTCGGTGTTGAACATTGGAGCCTAGACAAAATAGAACACAATAATAAAAAACATAAGTAATAAGTCAAATTTAGAGCCATCTACTCCTGATGCGAAATGTGCGACCTAAATGAGCTAGGCAATAGGCAAAGGGATAGAAGAGGAATTGGTTAGCCGATGATGAAGAAGACAGCGACGCTAACTAGCAAGCAGATGAGGACGGAGATAAAGCAAATCGGGCAGAAGTGGATCTGATGGTGGAATGATGTGAGGCGGTGGGGTAGACTACGAAATAGTGTGCTACAGATGGGAAAGGGACTGACAATTGCTAGTATGCAAGGGAGGATGAGGCAGGGCTTAGGGGCGATTGAGGTAGGTGAGATGTGGGGACAACAGAATGATAGTGGGGAAGGAGACGGACCGTCTAGCCGGAGGAAGGCAAGGGGCAACGCTACTGGAAGGTGAAGGGGGATAGAGGGGAAAAGGTTAGGACATGATGGTGACTCTAAGGTTGTGGGACATAGGGTAAGAGTCGGGAAGAAGGAGAGGGCAAAAATGGAGGGGAGAAGGAAGAAGAAGAGGAGGGAACTTCCATACGAAGTGGCGACGAATCCTCCAGAGACCACCGATGAAATCATCGGAAGTCTAATGATGAGAGCGAGAAGGAGGTTTGGCTACTGCACGCTAACCCCCTCTATCTACAGTGATCCCTGATAAACATGTAATTGGAGGTATTGGCCTCTGAGAATACATGTTCTATCATTCTCCCATTCAAACCTAATGCACTAAGCCAGTCTATTGTTAAAATTGTGGATATCGGGCATGGTTTTTTCATCATCGACAAACACAATGCATACACTATGACAAATATAATGGGATTCAACATGGTGAGGGGCACATCCCACAAGATCGTATAATACATGAGAATAATGAACATGAACATAATATGCATATAATGAAATATAATAAAGAAATCTTCCAGAGGCATTCCATATAGGAGCTTGCCTTAGAGAAAGTGTCACCCCCACTTTACGGTGTGACTGGGGACTGACAATCTTATCCTATGGTTCAACCACAACAACGAGATTAATTGCACACATGATTGATACCGTAAAGCAAAATCTATTCAAACGTACACCGATCTCTATAGTTGTATGGAATGAAACTAGGGTTTTAAGGTTCATGAACCATACACCAAACACATATAAGGTAGGAGCCCATTTTTGTTGTAGTAGAGGATGGACGGACGTCGGATGTCGAAGACGAAGGATGTCTATCATTTGAGACTAGAGGAAGAGTTTGTCGAAGGTCAGCGATTCCCACATGGTAGCTATAGTCACCATTAGTTGAGAGCATGGAGAAAAAGAGAAGACCTGACCAAGAGCGAGTGAAAAATACTTCCACTTTTTTTCTCTCTCAAACCCTTAAAATTGACTCTTCAGGGATGAGTGCGTCCCACTCCATCCATAAAATGGTAAACATAATGATTTAAAAATAAGGAAACCCCAGAAGACCAACACCACCTCATGAACAAGCCCAGCCTCTCGCCCGACCCGGTGTGGCAGGTAGGTGCACTCATGGTCTATAGCATAGCTCCTTCTAGTTCCTATGGAACAAATGTTGAGGAAAACAAAGAGTTATAAGACCTTCACCCCTCTTGTGATTTCAAATGTGCTCCTAAAAGTCCCCCTACACACGTAAGTGGTACCTCCCTTTTCAAATCTTGAGTTTTTTTTTAATAAAATGCTTTCAACCCTATTTTGAAACCCAACATAGTTTCCTTTTGACATCCCAAGAACTATTTGTCGAACAAGTGAGAAGGCTTTAACAAATTTCCAAAGATGACACTAGGACACTTGTGTCTAATGAAGCTTGATCGAATCACCTTGCCCTACTTATGGATATTGATAGTGATCCCAGCTCAGTGAATCGACAATTGGATGCATCCCTTGGCAAAGATAGAGTGCATAAAATAAATTCTTTATTATATAGTGTCTCTCCACTATCATGTTTAAGATCAAATAAGTTGCTTTACTGTGCTTCCGTTGACTGTGATCTTTACTTGTGTTCTATATAATAGACGTCTTAGTCATGATCTTAAAAGTGGTAAATCTGGTCTCTCACATCCCTCACATTTTAAAACTACACCCAATCATTCCTTATGCGTACCAGTGATGAAACCAAGTGGAGATGAAGCTATTTTTTTTGCTGACAATAAGACTTGGTAATGAGGGACGATCTTTCAATTGGTCCATGCATGGGTGTGTGGTGGTGAAGGGAGAGTAATTCCCTTCCACCCATTATTTATTTTATATCCCAACTATTTTTTTATAAATAGGCCTTGGAACCTTTGTAAGAAGGACGATTATGGAAAGGGAAAAAGAAGAAGAGAAGTGCCTCTTGTAAAGATTTTAGGGAGAGAGATTTCCACCCAAAAGCATTTGCCTTCTTCTTTCCTCTCTTTTCTTTTACCCGTTGTGTGCATTCAGTGCGAGGCATCGATGATTTCTTCCTCCCACACGGATCAAGTTGGTGTTAGAGCACAGATGCACTCTGTGCATGGTGCTGACCAAGAGTAGCTACCAAGAAAGTGACAAACTTCTTTAAGATTTACGAGTTCTCAGCCAAAAAGAAAGAGATGGCACCCACCAACATACCGATGGAGGAGCATACGTGTGACGACCCAACCAACAAACTGGCTCAACAACTATACTAGTTGGTAGACTTCCTAGGAAGGTCACACATCTTGGGACTACTCTTAACTAAGCATGCTTAACGTTAGAGTTATTTTCCTGCTCGAGCTTTGAAAATAACTAGTTCGAGTTGTTAGTAGTCTACTGATTTAGTCTATTTAACATATTCTTATGGGGAGCTACAATCTACCACTCTTATATAAGTGAGGCCATCGTCTCTAGACACATATAGCACACAATCAAACCCCAGGCAGACAAGATTCTAGAGTTGGCTCTTACAGGTGCAAGAGGTGGCTCCCGCTATGTAGCAATTTACGTCTTTATGGCCTCAAGAGGTAGCTTCTGGCTCGGTAAGGCTTTGATACCTTTTGTGACGACCCAACTAGCAAACTGGCCAAACAACCATACTAGTAGGTAGACTTCCCAGGAAGGTCACCCATCCTGGGACTACTCCCAACTGAGCACGCTTAACTTCAGAGTTCTTCTCCTACTCGAGCTATGAAAATGACTAGTTTGAGTTGTTGGTAGTCTACTGATTTAGTCCATTTAACATATTCTTATAGGGTGCTACAATATGTCAACCCCAGCTGACCTAGCCACCCAGATCACAAAGTTCATAGAAGACATGGAAACAATATTGGATTGGATCAAATCCCAAACTACTCCATTGTCATCAACATCTAGGATGTAGAACATCCAAGAAAATCTCCCTCCAACCTTTGTGGAGGAGGACAATGGCGATGATGAAAATGATAGCATCAGATCAGAAGGAAGTATATTACCATTTAACGTTGGAGCTAAAATCGACATCCCCATGTATGATGGCACTGTCACTATAGAGAAGTTGGATCTTGAGACATATTTTACTATGTATCAATATAGTAGTCAAGATATGGTCATGCTTGCACACTTAATGTTGACGAGACATGCCTTGGCAAGGTGGAATGGCCACCTGTAGAGCCATGGTGATGAAAAGATCACTTGTAGTCTTTTCAGATGACTCATCTACCAGGAGTTCTACCCTCTGGGTTACATCGAAGATTGGTGTGGGCGTTGAAACTATTAGCGCAGATCCAAAGGGAGGGGGGGGTGTGAATGGGCTGATGAAATTTTTTGAAATATAAAAGCACAAGTACTATGGAAGATATTTAGTAGGGTTTATTAATGTGCAATGGAAATAGACAAATACAAACACACAAGAAGACACAAAGATTTTATCCTAGTTCGGCCCTGAGATGCACCTTAGCCTTATGTCCAGTCCTAAAAAATACTTTGGATTTCAATAAACCACCAAGCAAGCATTGGTCTTCCATCCAATAAGGGAAAACAACACTTGCTCCCAAGCAAGTTTTTCCTTGTACCAATGGGTAAAGTACACCTAGCTCCCTGCTGGTCTTGCCTTATTCAAGGGGAAAATGCACACTTGCACAACAAACCTTCTCTTCCAAGAAGAGGTACAACTTGTATCTCAAAGAGATTACAAGGTCCCTATACCGAGCTTACAATGACAATGCTTGATCTGAGACAACGCCTAAGAGAGTAGAAGGTGAATAAAGAGACATTCTCTTCGATGCAAACAACTCACTCTCTCTTTCAAAATGATGACCAAAAAGCTATAGGGAGAGAGAGATAGAGATCAACAAGAAAGCTAAAACAAATGGCTTCAAAAACTTTTGCTTGATGTGGGTATTTTTGTGCTCCTTGAAACTTTAGATGTTTTTTTTTAGAGAGAGAGAGTCAAGACAGTTTAGTGACTGCATCCTTCTCTTCTTTTATAGATTCTAGGTAGAATATATCTGCTAGAGCTTCTGCTTCTTGTTCCTTTAATTCTCCTTTTTCTTCTTTTTATATCTAACGGTTGTTTTGATGAGTCTATTGGCTCCTTAAAGTAGATGGGAGTCTTCAGCTTCATGCAAGTTTCCACAGTGTTGTAGCCTGTTTCATGAGAGCTTCAAGAGAGTGTTGAATGCCTACATACATTTAATGCACAGATAGGAATGTGTTAGATGAGAAAGGTCACGTGTCAGTCACAACCATACATCTGCTATAGAAGACCACAATTTCTAATGACAATATGCTATTCCAGGTAGCTTCTTTTTTGTTTGATAAGAAAGAATGTCTATTAATGATATGTTCATGGTGTGAACATACAACCTGGGTTAGAAAAAGGTTGACAACACATTTAAGGTTAGAGATGCATGTGAGATCATATGCAAAACATGCGAGCCAAATTTGAAGTGAAGCAGATTTGGGTGCTAAAAGAAATTATTCATCAATTGATGTCAAACAGAACTTAAGTGATCATCAATCGATTGTCTGTAGACACATAAACACCAATCAATATGAAAATGACACCAATCGGAACATAATAAGTACTTATTCACCAATCGAAAGAAAAATAACATCAATCGGAACAAAATAAGTATTTGTTCAACAATTGGAAGGAAAATAACATCAATCAGAACAAAATAAGTTTTTGATCACCAATCAGAAGGAAAATAATATCAATCGGAATAGAATAAGTATTTGTTCACCAATCAAAAGGAAAATAACATCAGTCGAAACAACTTATAACACCAATTGATTGTATTACTACTACTGAAACTTTGACTTGTAGGAGTCGAAGTTGGACTTCGACTAGATTAATAATACAACGAAGTCTGTTGAAGTTAGACTTCGTATATGACGAAGTGAAACTTCGGATATGACTAAGTTGGAATTCATATATGAACAAGTGAGATTCGACTAATGTCACACTTCGACTGTTCATGATACAAATATTCCAGTCTATGTGGATAGAGATAATTTTCATGAACTAAATAATATGGGAGTAACATGTGCCTTTTTAAAATACTTAAAGTTATGATCCTTGCAGTCTTATTTGTCCTATTGACAGACTTAATGAACAATAGATATTAAGGCAAAATGTCATGAAGATCATTAAGAATAAGAAGAACATAAATTAACAAGAATGATAAGATAAGAGTGTGTCGACACTTATGCATCATCTCTCGACACATGTGCTACACAAGTCAACACCAATGATGAGAATTAAGATGCGATTGAACAGATGAGTAAATTAGCTATGAGGATATATATTTAGGGTATAGTCATGAATAGAGACATGTAATTTTGAGGTTTTTGTTATCGCCAAAATACATAGTTATGGAGATAAAAGTGTCAACAATCTCTCATTTTTTGGTGATGACAAAACTTAAAATTAACTAAAATATAGACCTTCTAAAAGCACATTTGAGCCTTGCATGATAACATGGTGAACTATATAGATATTAGGTGATATATATTTCAGAGTATTTCTCTCCCCTTTTGTCAATAACCAAAATGGAAAAATAAGGAAATAAATAGATCAATGAAGTGCGAGGGGTTAAGAAATTAGGAGATGGAAAAATATTAATGGAAGCTCCTCCTTAGTCCAAATCTCCCCCCTGAGTCCATGCCAATCTCAAAAGAGAAAAAGAGTCAAATGTAGGAGACTAGTCGGAAATGAGTAATTCATGGTCGTGTTCTAAGTTCTGAAATGAAACAAGGGAAACTGTATATGATAATGATTGAAAAATAAACAAATGGTCTCTTTCAATTTCTCAGGAAGCATATAATGATTTTGATAAGAGAGGATGGGAGCATATAAATGACAAAAAAATTTTAAGGTTGTGTTCCAATTGCAGAACAAGATAGCAGTTCAGTGCTAATTTGTTTTGGAAATCCAATGATTATAGAGTAGAAGTCATACATCATTCCAAGTAACTCCGAAAAAATTAATATTGTTTAGTTATTGCAGAGGCAAATCTTATGCGATTTGCACATGCCCAATTCCTTTCTGAGAGACATGATCTCTCTTCAGGTAGAGTTTTTGTGAAGATATCTGCCAACTGATTTGCTATGTCTATAATTGGAATGACTATATTACCTTGTGCTACATGATCCCTAATAAAATGGTACATGACCTCAATATGTTTAGTTCTGGAATGCTAAATTTGATTCTTTTTGAGGTTGATTGCAATGTAGTTGTTACATTGCGTGGGTACTGATTTGATGCTGATTCCATAATCCTCAAGTTACTACTTAATTCATAATAGTTGAGGGCAGTAGCTCCCAGCAGCGATATATTCAACTTCAGTTATTGACAAGGCCACTGAGTTCTATTTTCTTGAGGATCAGAAGATCAAGCACCCTGTAAGAAATTAACAGCATCCGCTGGTGTTTTTTTTTATCTACTTTGCATCCAATATAGTCAGCATTAGAATATCCAATTAAATCAACATTACATGATGTAGGATACTATAGACCTAACTCATTTGTATATGCTAAATATCTAAAGATCCTTTTAACTGATGTTAAATGTGATTCTTTAGGATCTGCTTGGTATCTAGCACATATGTATATACTATGAAAAATGTCAGGCCTATTAGCTATTAAATAAAGTAGAGAACTAATCATACCTCTATTTAGACTTATTATCCACTTTCATACCTTGAGGACCATTGTCTAACCTGGTGGAGGTCCTTATTGGAGTGGGTAAAGACTTTGTTGTTTGAATCTGAACTTCTTGAGCAGGTCCTTGATGTACTTGGTCTGGTTGATGTGGTTTCCTTCCCTGTTTTCTTTCATTTGCAGTCCAAGGAAGTAAGTCAATTCCCCCATCATGCTCATATCAAATTCTCCTTGCATCAACCTTTCAAAATACTTGCAATAGGGTTCATCAGTGACTCTGAAAATAATGTCATCAACAAAAATTTACACAATCAAGGTGTTTTGTGAACAAGATTTAATAAACAAAGTGCTATATACTTTTCTTCTAACAAAACCATGGTTTAAAAGAAATGTTTTTAGTCTTTTATACCAAGCTCTTGGATCATGTTTCAGACTATATAGTACTTTATACAATTTAAAAACATAATTGGTACATCATGATCATCAAAAACAGGAGGTTGTTCTACATATGCTTCTTTTTTTATAAAACCATTCACAAAAGCAAATTTTACATCCATTTTAAAGTGTTTTATGTTTGAAGCAGATGCATATGCAAGTAAGATTCTAATTGCCTCAAGTCTGGCCACTGATGTGTAGGTTTCAACAAAATATATGCCTTCCTCTTAGGAATAGCCTTAAGCTACCAATATAGCCTTGTTCCTAGTAATTACACTAGCCTCAACTACTTTATTTCTGAACATCTATTTGGTGCCAATTACTGGATGGTCTAGGTACAAGAGTCCAAATATGGTTTCTCCTGAAATGATTAAGTTCATTTTGAATGGCCAAAATCAAAGAGTCATCAATAAATGCCTCATGCTCAATTTGAGAGACAAATGTTAGTTAATCGTATGAATCACATTACCTCTTGTTCTTACCCCTTGACTTGGATCACCTATGATGTTTTCTTTGGGATGATCCTTCTGAAATTTTCATTCCCTAGGAAGATCATTATGAGATGGTTCATTTTGAAATAGATCTTCCAACGGTGTCTCCTCCTTTTCTCTAAGGGTGATATCTTTTAGCTTTTCTGCTAGTTCTCCTATTCGTTCATCATCACTGTCATTTTCTTTCCTTAAAGATGGGTTAGCCTGATCAAAATATAACATGAATGGTTTGCTCAATCAATAATGTTTTTCTATTAAATACTTTATAACATTTAGGTTTTGAGGTATAAGCAATAAATATATTTTCATCGAATTTTGCATCCAACTTACCCAGATTTGACTTACCATTGTTGAGAATGTAGCATTTGCATCGAATGGTTGGAGATGACTGACATTTGGTTGCTTGTTATTATATAATTCATATGCAGTCTTCTTCAAAATAAGTATGATCACTGCTTTGTTGATTATGTAGCATGTTGTGTTGATTACCTTTGCCCAAAAATATCTTGGCAAGTTATACTTAGATAACTTTGTCCATGCCATGTCCAATAGTGTCATGTTCTTTCTTTCAGCAACTCCACTTTGTTAAGGTGTCCTTGGTGCTGAAAAGTTGTGCTCAATTCTTTGGTCTTCACATAAACTTATGAACTCCTTCTTCTGAAATTATCCTCCATGTTCTATCCTTAGTCCAAATATGCTGAATTTCTGATCATTCTATACCAGCTTACTGAACTTTACAAAGGCTTCGAAAGTGTTATCTTTATTTGCTAAGAATGACACCCATGTAGACATTGAGAAATCATAAACAATGACAAATCTATATTTTTTCCCTCCCAAGCCTATTATAGACATTGGACCAAATAAATCCATGTGAAGCAGCTCTGAACGCTTGGTGGAGGTGACAAATGTCTTTGACTTGAAGGTAGTCTTGGCATTTTCCCTTTGGCACAAGGTCTAAAAACCTTAGCATAGTGAGTGTTGATCATTGGGAATCCTTCCACTAGTTCACATTTTATTAATTTTCTGATCACATCTAAGCTAGCATCACCCAGTCTTTTGTGCCATAATTCTACATTAGTTATTTTCCTTATGACCTTAAAATATCATTTCTTCATTCTTGATGATCAAACATTTTGATTCTATCAAATTTACCTGATGTCCCTTATCACAGAGTTGGCTGATGCTTATCAAATTGTGTTTCAAGCCTTTGACGCAAAGAACTTCTTCAGTTACATTCTTGTTCTTACTGCCCACTGTACCACATCCAATAACAGTCCCTTTACCATTCTCTCCATAGGTAACTAATCATTCTTCTATTTTGAATGTCTTGAATAGGCTTCTATCACTTGTCATGTGCCTAGAGCATCCATTGTCCAAGTACCACTTGAATACTCTAAGGGTAACATGCACGAAAGTCATTGAGATTTAGGTACCCAAATTCTTTTGGGTACTTGGAAGTTAGTTTCATAATAAGTATTGTTGGGAACCCATTTCAGGTGTTTATTTGTGCAGTACCTCATGATGTGACCAAGTTTGTTACGGTGAGAACAACTAGGAATGTTTATGTTTTGTTTTACTATTCTTATCCTTTCTATTTTTACCATATTTTTTTCTTTAGTTTTTATTTACATAAATTCCTTCTGGTATGAATTTTGATAGAGGATATGTTTCCGGATATATTATTGTTTCATCATTTTCGGGTGGTATGTAACCTACTCTAAATTTTTTTTTAGCACTTCTTCTTGCAACCTTTAAAATTAAGGATGATTTTCTATTTGTTAGTTTATCTATTGTAGAGTTTAGATATTTATTATCGTCTATTAGGATCTTCATTTCTTCATTTAATTTCTTTATTAAGTTATCATTTTCTAGATGCTCTATTTTAATGTTTTCTCTTTTAGATCCTTAGAAAATAGATTGTTCTTATGTTTTAATTCTTCAACTTGTTTTTCAAATTGTTCAGTTTCGGACTTCAGATCTGAGTTAGTGTTTTCTAAACGTGTAAAAGTTTTCTTTAGCAATTATAGTTGCTCAAATACATCTCTATACTTTTCATATAGTTCATTAAATGCATCTTCTAAATTGTCATCATTAGAATCTAAAAATGAATCAAAAGAGGTGTCAACACTTACCATATCATCACAATTTCCATAAAGTCAAGATAAGTCTTTTATTCCTGTTGTTCATCTAAGCTTGAGTCTTCAGATGAGCTTTCTTCATTATTCCAAGTAGTTTTCATAGCCTTCTTCTTGTGCTTGTTGATTTTCATTGAAGGCTCCTTCTTTGTGTTCCATATTTTTTTGCGCAGGACAGTCTGTCTTCATGTTTTTGGGCTACATGATTCATAATAGATTGGTTCTGTTGTTGTAACGACCCTCCTTATACCGGTACGATTATACCAATCCACGTAGGTACAAAGAACGCCGTCATAGTGGGACATTTACCCAACACTAAACACTAGATTGAGATGTACACAAATATCAAAAGATTACAGCAGATATAAATAATTACTCTCATTCTATCATCATCATCATATCCACAGTCTATATAGCAATAAAAGAAATACCAATGTCCACATTATTACAACTCCAAATAAAATACATTGTCCATATGAATTACACAATTTCATTGATTACATACTAATGAACGAAAAGTAACAACGTAGTAGTAAAGTCCACATGTGAAGCTACTCCTCGCACTCAGAGTCGCTCCCCACTAAGTCCTCCTCAGAAACGGAGGCACCTGTCACACCTGTATGCCGAAGCAAAAATGAGTCTTCTAAAAAGACCTAGTAAGCAATCCAAGGATAACACCCTTACACATATCACATACACATGTTATCTTTTAAACATGAAGAAACACATGTTACATGCTTTATATCAATTAAACTACTATACATGAAGACCTATAGCTTGCTTTCTACACATTATATCTAACATGATTCAAGATTCAAATATCATTCAAATCATTTCAAAATTATGCGCAATTAAAGCATGCAATTATGTACATGGTGAATAACATACCTAGCATGATATCTACTCATTTTCTCATGCAATTATAACACTTATCTATACATTTAGCTTGCTGTTTTAGTACAGATAAATCACAATTACACATAGTATCACATTTTCCCATATTAACACTTTCACATTACATTATCACATGCTCATATTCCACATTTGCACAATTTACATGTTCACATTCACATAATCACACTTTTTTTACACTTAGTTGTCGTGACACATAGTCCAAACCACCATAAGAAGGACACGCATACACATACACATACCCATCACCTAGGCAACACAGTGACGAATCTTGGTTAACTGCGCAGAACTGGGAGAAGCCCTCTCCACCCTAACAAGTGGTACTTGTCCACCTCCAGGATTTCATCCTAATGTCCATAGGATATCACAACACAATGTGCCTTCCCATAGGGACTTTACGACAGTACGGCTCCACAGCCCTCTATGGTAGCAGTGTCAATTTTGGCATAATTTCACATTAACACATTATCACATTTTATCACATTGTTCACACACACTATTTAACACATTTACATGTACTTTTAAATAATCACACATACATTAGTTTACAAAACATGGTACTTCTGTTTCACAGTGATAATTAACTCATAACATAATCCTAATCATGCTGCTACTTACTGAATTCCACACATTTAGAATTATTAAGATTAATATGGTCATTTGCACTTGTTAAACTGATCACAGCACCTACTGATATCAATACAACATGAAATTTTTATCATAGGCTGTACACACGTTATATATCACATACCCAAATTTTCAGATTTTTTGGAACAATAAACTATTTTTAACAATTAAACAAATCACATGCATATTTATTAAGAAACACATTTAAACATGATTCACAGTAAAACAGTCGTACCTAACATTTCCAAAACCTGAAAATAGTCATCATAAGATCATGGAAAATTTATGAAACCCTAATATACAATGGATCTAATTATTCAGGATTTATCATGGTCAAGTCATGCTCATTATCCAATTACAGAAATTTTAATAAATAGAACTATATACAAAAATTCGACATATCCTCATGACATGACCTACTGACTGTATCTGACCGAATATATTTTTTATAGCATGTACGTAAACCCAGAAACTCGACAAACACACCACAGAGATCAAAAGAGCCATTCTATAAAACTTGAAGAACTTGGCGGCACAGGGGTTGCCGCCAACTGGGGTTAACGACACACGATGTTGCCGCCAACTCTGGATCTTGACGGCACACAAGTGGCCGTCAATCTTTTGTCTACAGAAGTGTAGACTGAACACAATACAGAAGGGGAAATTGAGGTTCCAAGAGACAAGAAAATTCTGTAAAAATGCATGGGACCTAGAGGACATGGGTAGGGATGAAATCCCTAGATCACTTGCCTGAGAATAAATCTACAAAAGGTAAATTTGGTCGCAGAAGCTCTCCTCGGCCAAGCCAAGAAGATGTTCAAACTCCTCCCAGATCTGGTCCTTGTGTCGATGTAGGTCGCACACTGGAGTCAGGGAAGCTTCACCAATGTCCAAAGTACCTCGCAGTCGATGTGGTTCACCGGAAGACACACCAAATCACCAGATCGAAGTCGTCAAAGTTTTGGTTTTATCACAGAAAGCCCTAGGGTTTCTCAAAGTCCGAAAGACCTCTTCTGAGCAAAAACGGGGTATTTTATAGGCTTAAGGGTTTGAATACGCATTAAGGATGGGATCCTACCGTTGGAGGTAGTTTCCTAATCCAGAACCAAGGAAAATGCAGCCGTTTCCTGATCTAAAATCACAACATAAATTGAGAAGTAAACGACCATATTGCTGCCGTTAACAGGAAATAAACGGCCATCTTTCTGGACGTCGACTTGCCCTTAACGTCAAGGGATATTGACGTTAATTGGCATTTCGTCCAGAACATAGAAAATTAAATAAACATGCATTACCCAGATAAACTACATACATTATTCACCATACTTTATTTAAATACAATATACGTAGATTTAAACAAAGATAATATGTTCATAAATAAACAAGTATATACATATATACACATATGGACAATAACAATATACACAAAAGTAAATAATTATAATATGACAAAATCCAAACAATGAGAACACAGTTTGAGGGCCTTACAGTTGCCTTGACTGATTTATCCTTTCTAAAGGACCTTCTCCCTAACTGGTATTTCTTCTTGGCCAAAATCTTTTGTAGACGTCTTGGAAGAAAAGCTTCTTCTTCACTATGTACACCACTACTCTCACTGGCCATGGCTTCATCTGTGTCTGGGTCTTCCATCTTCAAGGTAATCTTGATCTTTTTCTTTGATGTTCTCTCTCTTAGTCTTTCCATATTTATCTCATGATCCATAAGAGACCCAATGGGTTTTTCCAATGATATTGAGGAGAGGTCATTTGCTTCTTCTATAGTAGTGGCCTTTGGAGTTCACTATTTTGGCAGTGTTCTAAGAATTTTTGTTACCATGTCCCTAGCGTTGGATGCCTTTCCCAATCTGACTAGACTATTTATGATGTCAGTAAACCAATTGTACATCTAAGTGATGGTCTCCGCTAATTGCATATGGAACTTATTATATTGAGTAACTAGGATATCTATCCTAGTTTCCTTCACTTTGTCAGTCACTTCGTATGTGTGTTTTAACTTGTCCCACATCTCTTTGAATGGTTTGCACGCTAAGATCTTGTTGAATTCTCTGCGATAATAATTTTCTATCATTATCTGTCCAATTTTCCCTTGCGGAGACGACACTTAGATCTCCTTCTTCGATGATGCTCCATAGTTGATAGTCATATCTCTGAAGGAATAACTCCATCTAGTAGTTGTAGTCTTCACCATCATTGACAGATTGTCCTTCAGAGTATATGTGTGCTGCTATTGATCTTCGCTCTTCAGACCGTTAGATCTTCTGATTTCTTGATAGACCCCTCTATGATATCACTTGTTTGCCCAAGTGGCAAGCCTGAAGGGGGATGAACGGCCTGATGATTTTTTTTGAAATTTAAAAGCACAAGCACTAAGGAAGATATCTAGTATTGTTAGCTAATGTGTAGTGAAAATAGACAAAGATAAATACACAATAAGACACACAAATTTTATCCTGGTTTGGCACTAAAATACACCTCAGCCCAATATCCAGTCCCCAAGAATACTTGAGTCACTATACCACCAAGCAAACCTTGGTCTTCCTTTCAATAAGGGACAAACAACACTTGCTCTCAAGCAAGTCTTCCCTTTTATGAATAGGTAAAATGTACCCATCTCCCTGCTAGTCTTCCCTTCTACAAAGGGAAAGTGCACGCTTGCACAACAATCCTTCCTTTCCAAGAAGAGATATCACATGTATCTCAAAGAGATTACAAGGTCTCTAGACCAAGCTTACAATGACAAGGCTTGATATGAGACAACGCCCAAGAGAGTAGAAGATGAACCAAGAGAAATTCTCTCGACACAAGCATCATACCCTCTTTTTCAAAATGTTGACCAGAAAGCTACACATAGAGAGTGAGATGAAGAAGAAATCTAAAACAAATGGCTTTGGCAACTCTTACTTTCTCTTCTGGTCTACGAAGAAAGTGGGTGTTTTTGTGATCCTTGAAACTTTAGATGTTTTAATTGAGAGAGAGAGTCAGGACAATTTAGTGACTGAATCCTTCTCTTCTTTTATAGATTCTTGGTAGAATATATCCGTTGGAGCTTCTCATTCCTGTTCTTATCTTGTTTTTTTCTTCTTGCATCTAATAGTTATTTTGATGAGTCAACTAGTTCCTTAAAACAAATGGGAGCCTTCAGCTTCAAGCATGTTTCCATGGTGTTGTAGTGTGTTTCATGAGAGCCTCAAGGGAGTACTGGATGCCTGCATCAATTTAATGCACAAAGGGGAAGTTGTTAGGCGAGAAAGGTCATGTGTCAGTCACACCCATACCTCTGCTGCAGAAGGCTAAAATTTCTATTGAAATTATGCTATTCCAGATAGCTTCCTTTTTGTCTGATAAGAATGAATGACTTTTAGTGTCACGCCCTGACGTGGAATATTGGAACGTGAGGTAGTTGCAAGTAAGCGAGTATAGAGCATATAATAGACATCAAACCATTAGACAATTGAATAATACTAAATCAAATGCATGTCATTAATAATTCCACTAATGTCTATTACAACCACTAATTCAGAGCTATTACATGGGGCCCAATTGACTTCATTACATTGAATGAAAGTAAAGGACTAAAGTAAGACTCTAACATAACACTAGTACGCCAGGGTACTCTTCATTCACTATTGGTCATCCCCATCATCATGAGTGTAGGTATCTTCTTCAGTTTCACCTTAGAACACATGTCAAATAATGCAGGGTGAGCGATAACACCCAGTAGGACTTAAATCTCATGATCAGGCATGTTGTAAATGATTAATGAATTAAAGAGCAGGGTAACTAATGAAAGA